>JARGSG010000212.1:0-488107 GCA_030374805.1 Gracilaria gracilis | reverse complement strand
TTGTCGCTTACTGAACCCTACATTAGCGTTGGAAGTACCCACTGTGTCGCGCAAATGTCCGAGAAGCACATAGAATCATACTACCGAACAATGCTTGATGGTGTCAAGGATGCTCTTCGTTTCGGTCTTCTTCATGCTTTTGGTACCTCATCTTCGATGGTTGGACAGATATAAATAATGAAACTGTCGTAAATGTCCTTCTTTCAATTACCGGGACAGAAAAATCTAGACGAACATTCCTACTCAGATCAATTTACTCTGGTTCTGAGAGCTGCACGTCGGAATTCTATGCCCGTATTGTTGCTGAGGCGATGGAGGGCTTCGGTGGCATGGATAGGATATGTGGTGTAGTCAGTGACAATACGAGCTCTTGTGTCAAAGCCAAACGTATTCTCGCAGAAAGGTTTGATCATTTGACTCCGTGTCAAGATCAAACACATCTTGCCAACCTGCTTATGCAAGACATTGGTCGCCTTCCGTGGATAACTGAAGTATTGACGACTGTCGCCGATGCAGTCACAGAACTGCGAAACCACCCCAAACTTTACTCTCGATTCAAAACTTTGAAGGACAAACATAATGCTATGCTAATGAATGCCGGGTACAGCCCAAAAACCCGGGATTACGACATCTATGGACGAACAAAGGTCTCAAGGTACGCGATTCTGCCGACCAGGATGGCCCCTACACGGTTTGCTTCCTCTGAATCTATGCTTTCTTCCTTCATCAGAGCGAAGGAGGTCCTCAGGAAGCTTGTGGAATGCGAATGTTTTCATTCCACATTATGGGGTCCTCGAATGAGAGAGAAACGTTCATTATTTGAGTCCACTGTTACTAATGATGCTCTGTTTGTGAAGTGTGCTGACATTTATTACATTCTCCGCCCGCTGCGCCAGTACCTCCGAATATTTGACGATGAGTCATCTGTCGTGTCAGAGGTGTACATGGCTACACGGGAGCTTGAGCAGAAGCTTTCTGATCTACCAGTAACTGGTTTTTTTACTGTCGTTCGGAAGCAAGAGGTGCTGAAGCTCTTCAAGGAGCGTGAACAAGGTTCGTCTAGAAGACGGTCCTTGCTATGCTCCATGCATTATGTCAGCTATTTATTGGACGTGCGCAGCTACAGGGAAGATTTAAATGACTTCCGGGAGCACATTATTACTCACTTGCGTAAGTTTGCGTGCTCAGCTGTGTTCCCTACTGCAGAAAAGCAAACTACTGTTCACGGCGTCGATAGGGCTGTTAGAAGGATTTATCAAGAATTCTCGTGTTTAAGGTTGAAGTGGCAGTCGCTTTCAGAGAACCAGAATGGGAGCGAGCTGTTTTTTCTGTACGCAAACACGCCGATTGTTTACTGGATTCACTACAAACCGAAGTCGTCCCTGCTCAGAGAGTTTGCGCTTCGCATGCTTTGTGTAAGTCCTTCTTCTTCCAGCGTTGAGCGAAGTTTTAGCATGCAGGCGAAAATCCGGACGAAAACCAGAAACCGCCTCCTGCTTGGGAAAGTTCAGAAGATGATCTTCTGTTCTTTCAATCGTCTTTTATTTATTCCTCAGCAGGAAAAGAAAGTGGAAGATCGGGAGTACAGTTTCCTAAATCGCGCTGAACAAGAAGTTTCTAGTGATGCAAATCATGCTCCAACTAGTTTAGGAGCCTCGTTCTTGGATCTCAACGATGATGGCGATGCCGAAGCAGACGCAGAGGAACCAGCGGAAGAGTATGACTGGGAAGATATACTGGCTGCCCAGGAAGAGATGCCGTCAATCGACGAGATGACGGTTGTGACCGAAGTGTAGTGTTTTCGGTGAAGGTCACGTTATGGAACCACACCGTCTAAGCATGACTCATAATCTTGTCTTGGCATATGGTTCGTTTCATTCATCTTGTCGTCAAGAAATGGGGTTCAAATGAAGTCAACCGCTGCTTGTGCTGTTTACTAACTTTGAACATGTAACTTAACATTGTTATGCTCGAATGGATGCATCAAAGGACTATATCGCAAAATGGTTTGTGTTCTCCTTCCACAAAAGAATTCTACGGCAGGAAATCAAGAGATGTCCATTTTCTAACTCCTTCCTCCAATCTAAGTTCCATAGCAAGTTTATCGGCCAAGACGCGCGACAGAACAAGAACTGAGACAGTTTCATTCATCTGAGTACATCAACTTCCTTTCGCGCGTTACGCCTGACAATCGTCGTCAGTTCAGAAAAGAACTTTCTCGGTTCAATGTGGGTAAGAACGAGAACTGCCCTTTGTTTGATGGCCTTTTTGAGTTTTGTCAGTTGTATACTGGTGGAAGCATTGACCGGGCTCGAAAACTTATTAGTGGCACGTCGGACATCGTCATTAATTGGCCAGGAGGTCTGCATCATGCGAAGAAGTTCGAAGCTTCTGGGTTTTGTTACACTAATGACATTGTCTTGGCCATTCTCGAGCTGTTCAAGTACTTTCCTCGGGTACTGTATATTGATATTGACCTTCACCATGGCGATGGAGTTGAGGAGGCATTTTATGTCACTGATCGGGTTATGACTGTCTCCTTTCACAAATACGGGGACAATTTCTTCCCTGGCACCGGCTCAGTTTGGGACAAAGGGTTTGGGAACAGAGAATACTACGCCGTAAACTTTCCGCTAAAGAACGGCATGAATGACCAGAGTTACGAGAATGCTTTCAGGCTAGTTGTTCGGAAAGTCATTGAATTGTTCCGCCCATCAGCAATTGTCTTGCAGTGTGGAGTGGATGGGCTGGCGAACGATTCCTTGGGATCTTTCAACATGACTATCAAGGGGCATGCGAACTGCGTACAGTTTGTGAAAGACTTCAATATTCCAACCTTGTTGTTGGGTGGTGGGGGGCTACAATATGTGCAACGTAGCTCGCTGTTGGGTATATGAAAGTGGTGTTCTCCTCAGCACAGTTCCGGATGACCGCATCCCGTATAATGACTATTGGGAGTACTTTGCCCCCGACCACAAGCTGCACTTCTCGGCCGATAAAGCTGTCAAAAACCATAATACACCAAGCTACGTTGGAAAAGTCACCGAGAAAATCATGGAGAACTTGAGATGCTTGAACGCAGCGCCTTCTGTTCAAATGCAAGAAATTCCATCTGTACTCTACTGTTCTGATGGCGAAGATGATCTTGATCCTGATAGAAGAAACGCTGTAGATAAGAAACAGATGGATGAGGAGTTTTATGATGATGAGTACGACTTCGGAATGGATTGCAGCTGATGTAATGTTTTCATTGCATTATCATATCAGGTTTATGGACAGTATTCAGATTTCTGCTTCCTGTACAAACAGAAAGGATTTGCAAAACTCGTAGTTCTCTAGTTGGGCTGCTCTGATTCCATATATTCAAAGCCCCCCATTCCAATTGATCTGCTGAACGAATATCTCCTGCCCATGGTAACTAGTTGAAATCGATGAACCACTGCCGTGATATAGTGTCTACGGCCCATGGTTACATCTCAGCAAAGATGAACTCTAAGATGTGGCGACCTGTGGCAGAGATGTCGTTCAATTCCGATACATACTCTCTTTACTAGGGTAATTTAATTTATACAATGAAGCACACATCACCTGACATCCTCCTCAGCACTTTCTTCCATTTCTTGCCAATCGCCTTTGAATGGTTGGTGCAACGCTTGGAAGAGCCTGGCTACTTTCCGCTCACCAATCCCAGGACATTGCTTCAGTTCTTCTCTTGATGCCGCAGCAATATCACGAAAAGTCCCGAACGTATATACAAGAGTGCTAACATCTGTGCGGTCGACTCCTCTAACAGAACTCAGAGCAGTATGAAGTCGGGACGGATAATCATCGGCAACACGCTCTTGAATCAGTTCCGCTCCCTTACCTTCATAACTTCGAAATGTTTCCAAATAACGCGCGGCTTCGCGCTGACAACCGGCGCAAATGAGCGTCATTTGATTGATGAGACACATCTTGGTCAATTCATGAAGACAGGTGCGGTGATTGGCTATATCAACAAGAACAAGCAGAATACGCAGTTTGAAGTGTGTACCAAGGGTACGAACCCGTTTATATATATACTCAGGATGCAGCTTATGGAACTGCAGCGACAGATAGAGGGCACATGTTGTTGGACCGCACACAAAATCTGCAGGTATGCTACTGTTCGGTTCTTTTCGTACGTGACGGATGTAGCGTACCATTGGATTGGCTAGCTGTTTGGAATGTACGAGAAGAGCGACTTTTGAACGTGCATGCGCTAGAGCGGCGGCGATGTGCGAGGAATTTCCTTCTGATCGCGGACGCTTGTGAGGTTTGTTCAGAGCGACTGAGACGTGTTGGTCCGAACTTTCGTTAGCTGCATGCGGTAATGAACGCTTCGCGTTTTCCTCCTCAGACATTTTGCGATTGAGGCGTGAGGAAGCCGTTGGTCCGTTGAACTAAGAGGCTAACTCAAGATGGCGCAGATGCGTGAGTAGGTTCTGTCAATGTGAAGTGCCCTGGTAATCGCGACTGTTTCACCCTTACGAGGAACGGGGATTGACAACTGTTGATACGAGTGCGTGTAATCCTGTGTCAGATAACATCCAGGCGTACATCGCTAACTTGCCCTTGGAGCTGCTCTTCAGCATAAGGGAGATAGATACAGCTCGTTCATGAATGGAAATAGGATGCGTTGCCACGGTTCGACAAGCTTCTAATATTTTCGCTCTCTCTCGTGCCACCCAAGAAAACATGGGTTGCGATTCGCAATTCGTGAATTATCGTGCCATGCCAACTTACATCTGTGAAACACCCAGGTGTTCACCTGCACGGTCATGAGCGCAAGCCTACTATTTAAAGAACGATGAGGCACAGAACCGTGTTCCAAACTATATATAAGGTTACGTCGCACATCAGCTTTCCGCACCCGTCATCAGGAAATTTGCTCCCTACTGCCTCAATCCCATCCGTATCACCATGGGCAAGCTTTCAGCCGTGTTTTCTCACAATCTTAACGCTTCACCTATCCATTTTGACAGTCAATTCAGCGCCAAACTCCATCCGGAAACGAGGAACATCGATCCCCATTCAAGGGGAAAACCTGGCACCCGTATTGGACTCGGGAAGTCTGGCACCCATACCCCCCATTCTGGACAGTTTGGAACCCCAATCCGATTCAGGACCACAACCAGTCCTCATAACAGGCAACCAGCAAGTATGTTTCTCATCCGATGAGCAAACCTTCTCATGTGGTGTATCCCCACGCAAAAACCGTAGATTGATATTATTGTTAGCCGAAGAACAGCCAGACACTTTCGGCTTGGTGGTCCAGTTCAGAGCGAACGTTAATAGACGACTTGCGGAGCTGGGCTTCTTGTTCTCCATCCCTTGGAGAGGGCCCCGCCAAGAGATTACTTGCACGAGGGTTGGTTTTCTTGGGCAGCCGTTTGGAACCTGTTGCGGGGCTTGTTCAGTCCTCCAACGAAGACAGAGGCCACCGCCTTTCTCGTGTTGCAAGCCTTGCTGAGATGGTTGTTCAACCGTTTCTGGAGTCCAGACTCTGGGCGCAGCTTCGACAGTAAGTGCACATGGCCTCCATTGGTTGTGGGTGGGAAGTAACGAATTGCCTCATCGTATTTTTCATGCGACTGCTATTGATCATAGTCGCCGTAAATGTACATATCGGGATTCTTCTGTCGCGTGTGATACTTCTTTTGATCCCGGGAAGCGACCGCCTTGACCGAATGGAACTGGCCGAAACCGCCAAAGAGGTCGTCTTGAAACAACCACACCGATCTGCACTTACAGTATCAACTGCTTTGCAATGAAGCACCAGTCGGTTCATAGGCAGTGTGGTTTGTCGTGGTTCATCGATTATCGCGCGCCTCATGATGCACTCTTAGCAGGATCATTCTTGACTGGCTTTCTGACCAAACTTCGTCGTGTATGGAGATGGTTTGGCGAGTGTCTGTGAACCAGGAAACAGTGGAGATGATATAGAACAAGAAAGTCAAGTTAATGACTCTGCATCATTCGGGAAGACCGTAGTGATACTATGCGGATTCGTGGAAGTTCCTTGTCTGGGTATCTACATTTGCAGTGTTGAGCGTTTCAAGTCTCCACCTCCCTCGTTCTACAAGATAGGTACTTGGACATTCACAAGTTCTCTCTCTGTCTATAGTGTAGACGAGTGCACAACGTAAATGACTTCTCTCTTAAATTGACCGACGTCTAGCTTTGACAAATGCTGGCTCTTCCAGCCATCCTCATGTCCCTGAGCCCAGGATCCTGTGTGAAACCTTCAGACGCCCAAACGTCCATCGAATCTGGCAGTTTGCCGATATCCTCTTCCTTATTCCGCAGTCGTTTACGTCTTTACAAACGACACCAAGTTCTGCAACACGAATTCGCCCATGCATCCTGCGCCACTTTTGCACGAATCCCAATCACCGGAAAAGCTCTTTGGAATTTGAAGAACATCGTGGCCGCTCACATGTACGCAGTAAACTTCAGGCACCTGGTTTCTTGATGAACCTCGTTACATCTTACGGAGCAGAACCGCGTGAAACATCTTGTGCAAGTGTAAGGTGCGGCGTAGCCACATGTTGAGCAGAAGTATCGAGGAGGACGAGAGCCAGGAGATACAATCATTTTCGACCATGCCACCATCCTTTTTAGTCGAGCGGACAGGTTCTCTTCTTCGATGGCGACGTGACTAGGTTGGTTCCATCGCTCTATACCAACCTCTTTCGCTTCCGCGCGACTGTCCTTCAGTCCACGCTGTCGTCTTCTCTGTTTTCGCTTGCGTGTTCGCGTAGGCCTCTTTTTCCCCGCCATCTCCTCCTCAGAGCCCATACCTGGTTCGTACTCATCTTCGCCCTCCAGTAGAATAGCTTCTTGTTCGGCGGCGTAATTGTCGTTTTCAAGAGCTCGCAGCCTCCGATTTCGAGCCTCTTGAATGACAGAAAAGTCCAGATGTTTCACACGGTTTGCTACTTCACGCTTCCGTTTCGCCCGCGTGGTATTCTCCTCTGGTTTTGAAGTGCCACCTTTAAGCGATGTCATGATGTGGGGTGAGCAAAAGTCTCGTGGCTCAAAAGATTGGCTAAGAGGACCGTGGGGCAGTTGAAGGTTTGAGAAATGCTGCAAGAGATGTTATCATATATCAACCGAAAACTCCTGCCCCGTGATAATATTTGTCTGTGTATGGCGTTGTGTGGCATAGATACCCGAAACTGGCTGATTCTCGCCCACGGGGTCACGCTCTTAGAGAGGTGAACCTGATGATGATCATCGACGAGCACTGAGGCACAGAAAGCACGCACGCATGCATGAATTGGGCGCCAAGTTGATTGGCCGCGGCCTAGCGGCGCGTTCTGTTAAGCTTCGACATTAATTTATTGACGCATTTTAGCCAACTTGACTAAAAAAGGCCAATAGCCTCGCGATAATATCCATGAAGTCTCTCCCCACTTTTTTAAGCTTTACACAGCTCACATTCTCTTTTCCTTCGACAATGGCAGCAGGAGCCAAAGCGCTCCACATTCCGCTCGTCAGAGATCCATCCTTCGGCAGCCCAGCCCATTAACACCCCGCCTCCACTACACAAATTTCTCCTCCTTACCTGTTGACGTACTCTCCTTTACTTTCACTGCTCACGTTCACACACACACTGACTCTTGACTGATACCTCATGAAAGGAGCTCGCCGTACACGAACTCGGCAGGGCGCTGGCTTTGCTGATCTAATGGGCGTTCCGCCACAGCCTAGGAGGGGTGTCATCACTGGCATGTCTCGTTTTCAGCAGCAGTCAAACTCAAACACCCCCACAGCCACAGCCCAGACCACCCCGAACAGCTCCACTCCCTCAACCCCGCGCCCATCCCCACCAGACGAAGATTAGGACAGTCTGCTTAATATTTCTCCTCGCCGTCGTATTTCTCCAGTCAAGTCGAAGCTGGGGTCGCGTTCTAGGCCAGGTTCTACTAGCATGGATACCATTCCACACCGAACCCCCCCGTAAGTATCCTCCCTTAAGCTCAGTTCGTCGCGTCAGTCAATGCCTCCGTTGTCGTCTCCACCTCCAGTGACCACCAGTGAACTTCTTCAGCTATCTTCAATTTCACCGCGAAAGGAAACTAAGCCTAGTCAGTCTGCGAGATCTTCCCTAGCCCCAGTTCCGTTCTTTCTGGCTGGCTGGGAGGGCAACGACAGCTGGGCCGATGACCTTTTGGATGAAAGCGATCCAGAAGTCGACGAGGACGCTTGGGGGGGTTGGAAGGACACCACAGAAATTACTATCCCAGACGAAATGCCTGACTCGAAAGTCAGCGAAGCGGCGCCTAGTCCGGCCACTGAATCCAGTGCTTCCCCAATCTTGACGAAACAAGAGCCTTTGGTAGTCGAAGCGGCAGAGCAATCGAAAGGCGCGGCTGATGTTGGCTCTCATACTGTCCTACCAGAAGTGCCAGCTCAGCGAAGCACTCCAGTCAACTATGAGGCGCGTGCCCCTGTCTTAAACCACTTAAACCAGTCACAACGGAAGGAAACTGAGCCATACGACCAGTCTATCACTTCGATGTTTGCAGAAGAAGAAAACCCAGTTACCGAACCAGACGCTCCAGCCCCGAACACAGATAACGATGAAGCTTGGGCAGAGTGGAAAGAGACTGACGACGTATCAGTTCAGCCAATTCATTCTGTGGCAAGAGAAGAAGTTAGTTTCGATGAACAGCCAGAACATATATCAGTACATCAGGCTACACAGGACGAAGCGGACCGCTTGGTCGGCGAAATCCACTCCTCAACGGCCCCTTCCGGGGCGAGTGTCGTTCAGCATGAAGAACCGAAGGTATTGGAAGACACCTCTGTAGTGCAAACGAATGTAAGTATCTCAGAAAAGAAGAATCCCGATGAAGCAAATGTTGAACACGAGGTATTTCTGGATGAGCAATTCGAAGCGGTTTCCGGTCCGAATGACAATCAACTAAGCGAGCGCGACGGCGATAACGCGATTGATCCCGAGGCCTTGGGAGAATGGGAGAAACTTGATGACACATCCGTGGCGATGGATTCAGGTTGTACCTCGGGGAAGGCTCTAGATAAAAATGCCGAACACCCTCAATTGGAGTCAACAGAGGCAATGCCATTTCCACCTGCGCCGGAAGATGGAGGATGTAGTACCGTTTTTACGACACAATTCTTGGACGAAGAAAGCTTGGTCGATCGGCATCCGACTGACAACAGTACAAACGTTATCCCAGAAGTCGAGAGGCAGAATGGGGTCACTGAAACCGCCAAAGTTCGTTCTGAGGCATTTGAAACGGCATTTGGGGTCGAAGACGGAAATGTTGAAGAGCCTCAACCCGTCGAAGAGGCTGGTGAAGTGGTGACTGATGAGGAAGCATGGGGAGAATGGACAGATATTAGCGATTTCCGTTCTCAGCAGAGTCCGGACGAAATTGGTTCAGACGGATTTGCGGAGAGCGCGAAACAGTCTTCGCCTCACTCGCTCGGTTTACAAGTCGAGCAAGAAACTACGAAAACACCAGTACTTGGAGACGTTGCTAAGCATCAAGTTTTTGAACAAAAAGAAACTGAGGCTGTGCCGTATGGTGAGAGACAGTGTCCTGTGCCAAGAGAAGATAATAACCCGACGCAAGGATCTCCCAACCCCGTCGAACCTGATTTGGCATGCTTTGATGTTGGTGTGGACTCAGCGGGATAGGAATTGGGTAGTTTTGATATTCAAGACTGTGGTGCAGAACCTAGCGAAGGTGAATGGGCAGGATGGGGAGATTTTGAAGAGACAGTTGCCCCACAGAACCAAGAGACGTCGCCTACAATACGTAAGGAGAATTTGCCAGAGGAGTTGGTTTTGGAAACGCAACTCACGGACGGTTCTGAAAATCCTGAAGAGCTTCTACAAGATGGCAGAAATCGAAGTCCGAAATCCTCATCAAGTTCAATCCCCGTTGACCCAACTCAACAAATAAGCGTGGGCGAAGAGTTTGATGGCGCGCTCGGACATAGTCTTGAACAAACTAGCAAGAGCACGCGAGAAGAAATTCACAGCACATCTTTTAGACCTGCGCCTCCGTTCTTCGAACCTCCTGCACATGAAGGAAACATTGATGGAGTGTTAAGCTTGCCAAAAGAAGGAGAGCCTGTGATAGGACAGGAAGAAGTTAAAGGAGAAGATGTGGCATTCGATTCGGCAGCCATAGCCCTTGGGACTCTAACAAACGACAAGAAGCAGGATGATAATGAAGGGGATTGGGAGCAATGGGGGGATTTGGGTGACATCTCAGCTTCAGCACAGCGAAATATCGGAACCCCGGAGAGAGGACAGCATTATTTCAGCCAAAAGCCCGCACAACACATGAGTATTGATGCTACGTCAGCGGTTGAGGTCAAATCGGAAATGCCACAACCAGATAACATGTTTTTGGCGGAGGCTTCGGGACTACAATCAGAAGCAAATGTTAGCAGTGAAACACCGTGCGCCGCTCCAGATGAAATTCAAGAAAGCAGCACACAATATGCTGTAGATAGCACGACAGAGCTGGTGCCTCCTAGTCCCGCGACGTGGAATGCAAGCCTGCCAAAGCCCGTTAATGATAAGCAGAACCAGGAAAGTGTTCCGTCTGATATATGGGGAGAATGGGATAATGCGCAGGATATCCCTATCCCGGAAAGACGTGTCGTCAATGGTTCAATAGAGGAGCGGAAGGAAGACAAGCCATTGGCTCTAGCGTCAGAAAGTCATGATCCCTCGGACTATAGCCAAACTATGCCTGACGTTCGGGAACGCGCGCCTTCGAGTAATCTTGACAACATGGCTGTAGATGAAGCGTTCTTCAGTGTCCCAGCTGGGAATGCAGAGCAGTCAGACCCAGTTCCGTTTGAGGAGATCTCTGGCGATGATGATGACATCTGGGGGGGATGGGATCAAGTTGGAGGTTACCCTGATGAGACGGAAGGGGTAATGACAAACCCCTCGGAGCAAGATGAAGCTAGTTCGCTTCTATCCCCGGTCGTTTCGAAGCAGCAAGGGATAAGAGTTGACCGGAATGAAGATGCTCTCGCCAACGATGAAGTGGGTCAGGATGTTCATCAACCCGCCGAGAAGAATGCTGGAGGTGAAAAATGCAGAGGTGAAGTGGGTCAGTATGTTCAGCAACCCATTGAGAAAAGTATTGGAGGTGGAGAAGGCTCGCCGTTAGACGAATCACCTGTTCCGATTACGGAGCATTCTTACCATCACGATGGAAACGAGGGAGTTGATTCGACGGCATTTGATCTGACAGAGAACGCGATTGAAAGCAAGCCACAGGTTGCGTTTTCAACGTCTTATTGGACCGAGAAGCTAAATTCTGCTAACGTACAGGATCATGACTCCAAAGGAAGCTCTTCATTTATGACATCAACTGACGCTTATAGTGCGGACAAGTCACAGGGTACAGCAGACTTTCTACAGGCAGAGGCTTCAACAGCCCCTGGGTTGGAAGAACAGTGTTTGAACTACGACCCATTCGCTCCTGGTGGAGATATTGATCCGCCAAATCAGCCTTCTTTGGACGGCTTTAATGTTGCTGGAGGCCCCGCAGTAGATGAGACTACATGGTATCAGCAAGAGAATGAGAACACCGAAACAGTGAAGTTGAGAACCGACGCATTTAAGACAAACGAACCAAACGTGGAACACCTTTCATTTAATGCTACACCGTAATCAGAGTTGACGGACAAGAATGGAGTTTCTAGAGTTCCAGATGTTGTCCGTAAATCGGAAGGTCTTGATTCAGACCCTACGCTTTATCGAACATGTGATCCATATCGTCCCACTGACGCGGTCGCAGCAGCATTTGATCAATCTCAACTCACTGTTCTTGAAACAGCAGTTGACAGGCCGAGTTCTCGAAACGCATCACCATCAAATCGGATGCCCCTCGTACCGACTACTCATGCACTCGCGGAACCTGGCGATGGGGCAAGAAATAATTTTGGTGAAGTCAGTCATGCAGAAGTCCCTGGCTTGAGTCATGGATTTCCATCTTTCCTTTCACCGGCACAGCCGCCAGGGTATGATGAAAATGCATCTCATCATCAAGAGTTCAATATGGTCGAACCGTATAGGAAACCAGATGCTGCGGAAGCCATGGATGGAAGCGCACCACTGCACTCAGATGCACCGGTTGTTGAAGCGTCTTTTGATATCGACAATGTGCCCAATGAAGCAATTCAGTATGATTCCATATTAAAGACCCCTGATGAACAGCAGCATCCTAAATCGAACTATCCTGGAGCTGGTGTTTTGCAGTTGGAAAAGGACATTACAGAGGAAGGACCTCTGCCCCCGACACCGAATGAGACAAATGGAAACCAGTATAAACAGTCTGTAGGTGCATTTGAATCTGAACCCAGTTTTGTTCCCGTATCGACCAAGACCGATTTTGAAATAAGTCCCTACGCTCCGAAGGAGTTTAGGGAGAACAACGGAGTATATAACATTCACGAAGACTCACGGCTTCGTGGGGCGTTGGAGCACGACTCAGAGGATAACGAAGATCGTCATCAGGCCTTTGGCGATTCTAATCCGTCGAGCCATCCTGAGGCACAAGTTTTGGCGAAGAATCGGACTTCCGTGTCTATGCCCCCAAGCCGTCGCAAGCGCTGTCTGGGTTTGCTGAGAATGGTCAAGATTCACACGCGCCCCCTTTGCTAGAGAGTGAGACTGTATCTCTACAATCTACGGGAAGATTTGCGCCATTTGCCGGAGAGGCAAGTCATTAGGCAAACGTGGGCGCGATTGAATCTGAAGTTAACCTATCAGAACCAACTCAATTTATATCGACGGCTTCCGACCTCCCTGAGCCGTACAAAGCTGTTCCAGCAAACTCAGATATTGATGATTCCTTTGAACCACAACATACATCTATATCCGAAAACATTCGAGATTCAGAGGCCAATTATGCGCCTAGACAGAGATTTCCTGCTGTGCCCAGTGAACATCGTGTGGAAAGAAGTGTCCCCTTTGCCGAACCTTATCCAGCCCCACCTCAAGAACAAGGACTATCTACACAGGGAACCAAAGAAACACACAACTCTCACACCGAAGATGAACCATACTCTACAGCCGCATATCAAGCACCACCTAACGATGTCTCCGCTGCCTATTGGGGCCATGGAGCTGAAGAACAGAGAAGTATGGAAACATCTGCTGTGGACAAGGGCCTCTCCGTGTCCGCCGAGGATCATGCGTCCAGTCTTAGCTTTCGACCCTATGAGCCTGCAACGAAGAATTCTTTGCCGAGCTACGAGACTGCGCCGGACCTGAATCCGGTTATTAGTTCTCACCCTGCGGAAGCGTTCATTCCCAACGCCTATGGTTATGAAGACTATGGAAACTACACTGCTTCAACCCCGGCCATCCCGGAGACACAACAGGACGGCACGTACCTGGATCCCTCGCTGTTTCCGTATCCTTTCTCTATCATGGATACCAATCCATCTGGTGATATGATTCACCCTGGCGCGCGACCTATTATTTCGTGGAGTTTTGTTGGGTCGTTTGTTACAGTTTTTCCTAGCACAGAAAGTGAGCTAATGGATGGTGCACCGTTGACACAGACCAATGGGAACAATTGCAACCAAAGAGTACAAGTCTTCGACGTAAGTCCACTTGGTGGGGATGGCACAAATGACGATTGGGTCGCTGCCGCAGAAGCTGTTGAACCACTTTCCTATCCGGTTCAAGCTCCGGAACTGGAATCGTATGCTAGAATGTGTGACGGCCTCTCTCAACTCTCTGTTGGACTACATGGTCCCGCTGCAGAAAGTCGTGCAGCTTTGTGGAGTGTGCTAGGTCTTCTCTGTCGCACTACCGATGAAGATTGGAGAAGATCTGCGAGTCAAACGGTTTGCGGTCCAACGAGTGTCCCCTTGTTCGGATACATCAATGGAAAAAACAGCGTCAAAAAAGGGATGGAGAGAGAGCGTCTACGAGAAAAGTTGACTGCAGCGTTCAGTGGTAGTGGTCCCCCAGGGAAATGAGCTATTGTTTTTAGTACATATAAGCAAAGGACTCTACTGAAAACGTACTAATCTTCATGAGTTACAGGAAAGCGTTTGGATAAGAACGACGAACAGAACCTGCTGAAAAGCGTTTTACTTATACGGTTATATCGGAGACGTCTTCACATCTGAATCAAGTAGAGTAAGACTGACAATAGATGCGATTGTTCTCAAAGATTCCCTTCTTTTTCTTGTTCTTCTATCCAATCATCTTGCCACGAGAGAAACTCATGTAGGAAACGGTGAGCCGCGCGCATTTCGTGCGAGAATCGATCAAAGACGTTATCTTCTATTTGAAACTGTACCCACCTCGTTAGAAAGTTACTGATATCCAAGTAAAATTCGATTGCCTGATACGATACCATCATTTGGGAAGATTTCGTGAGGCACGTCTTAACTTCCTGACGGAGGTTGTTAACGGCGGAGTAATAGTTGCCTAAACGCCAACGAAAGATGTAAACTTGTGTGATTTTGTCCATTCCGTTCATGATTAATAACAATGCCAATGATAATGAAAGTGAATATTTTCAACAAGGTAGTGTCTGTTATGTGGCTTCGATAATGTAGGTAGGTGCGAGTCGCACCGTGCGACTGAATCAGACTGGTTGATGACAGAAGAGAACCGTGCGAGAGTTGATCCGCGTTGCAGTTTGAAATTCAAATCCCGTACACCGCGGGGCTCTGAGAGAGCCTACGTGTCGTAGGCCACGTCACAAGCGCTGCCCCTGAAGAACAGGTTCGGCTGGGAGTCTCTGCCTGGAACCTTTCAAATAGGTTACACTTCATACTACGTAAGAAAGCGTCAGACGGAAGGAAGTCCCACTTGTCTACTGAAGATTCTCAAAAGTTTGACACGTCTGAGACATTTCGCGAGCTCGGATGAAAAAGTCACGCGTGATCTTGGACGTAGAAGACACCAATAAACTTTCTCAAGAGGGTCAAAACTTTTGAATTCGGTGTTTCGGGGCTCTACCAACGGTAAAGTTTATCTACTGTACCTCACACGGTCATGGTTTCGAAAGCGCCACGCGCGGGCACAATGTGTTGTGAGAATGCAACGCCGTCGCTAAGCGCGGCCGACGTGAGCTGCGCGCAGCTTGCGAGTTGCGAAGCTCCTGCACGTCTAGCGGCTCAACGTTGCGGGGAAGCACGGCGTTTAGTTGTGCTACCGGTGCTAACCGTATGAGGTATGGGCGTTATCTTTGCTGGCAGTGATGGGATCGTTATGCGCTCGGCACCGCTCGCAAGGGCTTGACGGCTCGCAAGGGCTTGACGGCTCGCAAGAGCTTGATGGCTCGCAAGAGCGTGATGCACAACGGCAATGGATGGCAGCGGCACGGCTATCACTCACAAGTGCCGATTCGGAGAATGGGCATTTAATGAGAAGCTGGCATCAACGCTGCCAACCGCACGCAGTCATTTGATCTCGTGGACACAGCCTCGCCTTAACTGAGCATATTTTCCCAGCAGGTGCAGGCGTGCGTGACTCTCGCATGATAGTGCTATAATGGGGCAGGTATCAATTTGATGCCTCGAACGTACTGGTATGCATGGCTATGGGTAATCGATAGGCGCGATGGCTCATGCGGCGTGATCGATGCACGAGATGGATACATGTGCATTTGCACTTGCCTCATATCGTAAGCAAGAGAACACAGCCGGGGTTCAGCACGGATTCAGTTCATGGCGAATAGTTGCGCAAGTATACGGACATGATGAGGCCTTGGTTGAGTGTCCGACGCGGTACGGTTGTTGTTCTGTGAGCAGCTGCAGCTCGGTGGCTCTGGTGTTCGGCGTCCATAGCGTGGGCAGTGAGGAGACATGGGTTCCTTGCGTTGGAGTTATGATTTTCGCTGCACGGGCACAGATTTGGGTGGGGTAAGTGATGGTATAATGCTGTGAATCACGTTGAGGGGCGCTTCAAGTCGGGCAAGTAATACTGTTTCTGACTTCACAATGGTGGGTTGTGAATGTGCTGTGAGAAGCTGTGTCTCGCCGGTTTGCATGCAGCGTATGGGCGCATGCACGCGCTCCGAGAAGGGCAGGGAGCTGAAATAGTTGTCTCTCGCCGCATGACGGAGCAGAGCGCTAAAGGCGCGCGTCACAAATGGGTTGGTTGGCGCAGCATGGTGAAGGTTGAGAAAGTGCGGCATACGTGTGCGCAGCTGTCGCAGCCGGGATGTGGTGTACAGGGAGCTACAGTACCGACCGACATTGAACATCATGATGATGTGCAACAGTTGCTCGTCGCCGAGTTGTACGCAGCCAGGGCTCGCTGGTTTAACAAAAAGCAAACGAATGTTGATTGATTCGGTAGCGAGCAGGACGGGAGAGTGTAGCTCTACAGGGGTAGTACTGTAGTTAGAGATGCTGAAGGTAGATCGGGGTAAGCGCATATCTAAACCAACGGAGTGTGTGGGTGTGTGTGGGTGTGTGGCGCTTTTCGCGTTGCGTGAGACTGACGCATGTGAACACCCTTGGGGTGGCAACAGCACGTTCCGGCAACATGGTTTGCGCGGCGTGCACAGTAATTGCACAGCCGGGTGTAATTGCGCTGCTGTGAAACGTCGCGAGCGGGCAGTGCGCGCGGCGCGCGTATCACGCAAGCGAGCGCGCCAGCGCGCACGCGCAGCGCCCGTCGCGTTTGTTTGTATGTTTGTTTGTTGCTGGGTGGCGCGCCGCGCTTGCGTGCGCGTGGCGCCGTTGGCGCGGCGCGTGCCGCTTTGCCGCCCCCCCCCGCGCCCGCAGCACGTGCTGCTGCGCGTGTGCAACGCGCGCTGCGTGCTGTGTATGAAGGCGCGCGCTTCTTTTCCTTCGCGTGCGCGCCGCAGCTGCACGCAGCCGCCGCCGCCGCCGCCGCCCACTCCGCCGCCACTGCGGCGGCTGCCGCCGCGGGCTGCGCGCTGCAAGCTGCGGCGCTGAGCGCCTCTCACCCAGTGCTCAGTTTTCATTCGGCACGATTACGACACACACACACACACACACACACACACACGCACACGTTGTTTGCGACCATGGTAACATTAACAAGCTGCTGACCGTTCGATTCGATCGCGAAACATCATCACGGTGAGATCGCAACTTGATTCATTTCATTGGCCCTTTTCATTGGTGCTTGCTCAAGTGGCTGGCGGATATTTATCGCAACCGCCGTATAATCTCGCACCCAGCTTGTGTAATGACTCATTCTTTTTATTCACACACGAATCAAACTCTCGCAGAGTAACCTCAGACACCAATCAGTTTGCTACTCTAAACACTCAACACATTTGCTCCTTTCAAACTGTTCTCTCTCCCTCTCCTTCTCTGTCTCTGCCTCTCTCTCACACACACACACACACCTCTATACGCACTTGTAGTTAGTTGACAACGTCGAACGCTCTTGTTGCAGCTGCACCTTGGGCTGCTGCGGCTGCGGCAGCGCCGGCTGCTGCGACACAGGCGCGCCCGCGCTCAGCTTTGCGCGCAGCGACCGTTCCCTCCGGCGCGCCGTCTGTCGGTCGTACGAGAAGCACTTTGCGCGCCTGGGACAGTTATTGCAGCAGTGCGGGCACGACCAGTTGGGCAGCCGCACGTTGAGCGCATACGTAGCGATGCACTTGATGCACACCGACTTCTGACACAGCCCGAGCGCCACGTTGCCGCACGCCACCATGCCCACCGACCGCTGGTGCCGCGCGCACAGGTGGCAGTAGCGCGAGCTCTTGGGCACCGTGTAGCGCCGCGTCTGCTTGTGGATGCGCGACGCCGCTGCCGCTGTGGCCGTGGTGGCGCCCGCCGGCGAGCGCGAGCGCGCGCTCGCGCTCGCGCCGCGCTCCGACACGGGCGACCACGCTAGCGCGCCGGCGCGCGCCAGCGACGGCAGCGCCGGCAGCGCCGCGCCGCACAGCGCCGGCAGCGCCAGCGGCGGCGCGGGCGAGGGCGGCGTGGGCGGCGCGGGCGGCGGCAGCGGCACGTGCTGCTGCTGCTGCTGCGGCGGCGGCGGCGGCGGCGGCGGCGGCCACGCCGGCGACGAGCACGCCGACGACGCGGACGGAATGATGAGCTCCAGCAGGTCCAGGTCGGGCCAGCGCGGCGAGGGCGGCTCGGGTAGCTCGCACGGCGCCGATGGCGTGACGGCGGCTGCGGCGGCGCCGCATGGCGGCTCCACCATTGCCGCGTTGAGCATGGCGGAGATTGGCACGCATGACGACAGATCGGCCGGCACGAAGGGCGGCAGCGGCAGCGCGTTGTCCATGCTGTGTGTGTGCGTGTGTGTGTGTGTGTGTGTGTGTGTGTGGGAGGGGGCGATGGGCGATGGGCGATTGACAAAGGACAATGAACAATGGACAATGGACAATGAACAATGGGCGATGGACAATGGGCAATGGGCGATAAACGATGGGCGATGGACGATATGGGCAATCGGCGATGGGCGATCGGTGATGGGCGATGGGCAAAGGGCGATGATGTATGTGTGTGTGTGTGTGTGTGGTTGGCGGAGGTGGAGGCGGCGATGTGGGGGGAAGGTGGGGGAGGGAAGAGCAAGTTGCGACGTGAGCGCTACGTGACAGCCTTGTAAATGTGATGGCGGCGCGGCTCTGCGACGCGACGCGCGGCGAGCGCACGCGTGCGCACGGGGGTGCGGGGGGGGCGCCCGTGCTGACAGCGCAGATATGAAACGGCGCGCGGGCGCCGGCGTCGCTCGCGCGAGGCACAGCTTGGCGATGAGTTGACACGTTTTCCGGGCGCGTCAACGCGGCGCGCGCGCGCGCGATCGTTTTCCGTTGCGTGCGCGCGCGCGAGGCGGGGGGGGGGGGGGGCGCGTCGATCTCGCGGCGCCGCTGCGCGCGCGAGATGCGGCGCGCCATACAATCTTTGCCGTAGATTCGGTCGCGCATATGAAACAAGCGCCACGCCGCCGATGCGGCGCGCCATACAATCTTTGCCGTAGATTCGGTCGCGCATATGAAACAAGCGCCACGCCGCCGATGCGGCGCGCCATACAATCTTTGCCGTAGATTCGGTCGCGCATATAAAACAAGCGCCACGCCGCCGCTGCCGCCGCTGCCGCCGCCGTCGCCGCCTCCTCCGCCGCCGCCGCCCCCTCCTCCTCCGCTGCCGCGGGCGACGAAGCGCCGCATTGCGCGCCGCCTGTATAAAAAAAAAGCACCAACTTGTGTGTTTTGATTGGATGCAAAATTGCGTGCGCCGCACCTGCCGCTGCGTAGTAAGGTTAGCGTTCCTAACTTATGCGCCGCTTCCCGCGTGCAACACGCGCGAAAACGGCCGCCGCGCAGCCGTTGTCCGCCGCGTGTTGACGGCTTGCACCGTTCCTCTCCCACGTCGCCTCGTGCACACCGCG
This sequence comes from Gracilaria gracilis, assembly GCA_030374805.1. NCBI lineage: Eukaryota > Rhodophyta > Florideophyceae > Gracilariales > Gracilariaceae > Gracilaria > Gracilaria gracilis. The sequence continues at coordinate 468,726 of JARGSG010000212.1, read as the reverse complement.
GGTGCATCACGCAACTCACACACAGCTCGCTTCTCTTTCCGGCGCTCCCGCCCATGCAATGCAATAGAAACGGCCACAGACTGCAACGATTGTATGATTCATACGTACAAACGAACTCGTTAACCGACTTGCACCTCAACCAAAAAAAGGCACATCGCCGTCGGTTACTATCGCGCTCGACAAGGCACGCACAACTTGACGTGCCGCAGTGCCTCCCGTACCCTACCGTAGATACGGTGCCCGTCGTACCACATAAAACCCTACCCCCGCCTTCCACCGTCCAAACAGTCGAGACAAAATTGGTCGTGCTTTCGCTCGCGATATCAGATCTGTTCACATCACATCACTATCATATTCCAACTGCCCTCCATTTTTGCCAACCACATATTATGAAGGTACACTATCCATACCAACGGTACAGTACCATCACAGTACACGTACATGATCTCGCGACACGCTTTCCCAAACTGCCGTCGTAGATTAACCTTACCAATTTCCTTCACACACGCACACACGCAAACACACACACACGCACACACACACACACACCAACACACACACGCGAACACACACGCGCGAACACACACACGCGAACACACACACGCAAACACCCACACGCGAACACACACTCACACAAACAAACCCACACACACACACACTCACACTCGCAACCGCGTCAATATATTACACAGAGCCGCGAGCGTTGGTATCCATATGTACTACATAGATACTCGTTACAAGCACACAACTCGCTCCACCAACCGCGTCCAATCCACTGCTGCCCACGCTTGCAGTTCACAACCACTTGCACCTGGTGCAACACACAACCCACCGTCATCATCTATATAATCAGCATCGCTATGTCAGCCCGCTCGCACGTTGCCTTTTCACTTGCGTCTGCTACAAGCTACAAGCGCCGCCTTCACTCACGCGCCCATGACATGCACACGCGCAAGCATGCGAGCCATCTAGACGCACTCACAGCCGCAAAACAGCGCTTGCTCCCGCCCACCGCCCGACCGCCGCCGCGCCGAGTTCCCATCGCTGTGGCCGCCGCAGTGTGCGCCGTGTCAACTCGTATCGCCCGCGACGTAGTCGCCGCCTAGGCCGCTGCGAAAACGTGGGCGCCCGTATAGTGGCTCACTGCGCCTTGGCGCGCCTGTCAACCGCCCCCACGCCGCGCGCCTAATTTGGTGCTCAACGTGTGCGACAGGGAAAACTGCATTGGTGTCGCGCTATCAGCGAGACACCGCCTCCTCACCACCGTCGCCTTTTTTAATTTTTTTTTTTGCGCACGCTCTTTGCCGCCTGCAAGTCATCAGCATGTACGGTCGGCAAGCGTCAATGCTTCCCGAGTATCATGATTTGCATTGTGCTTACAGCAAACAGTCTGGTCTCTGCACGCCACCCGCGCTGTTGCAACCGCTTCTTCCTCTCCCATGTTCATTCCCTTGCATCTGCCCTGTATGACAGCTTGCGCCGCCCAGAGCAAGCCAATTCTCCGTGCGCGATTGTGCCACCGTCTCGGCAGCGGTCGGGGAGACGCCCTATCGCTTTTCATTGCGCATTGGTTCGTTTTCACTTTGGAACCGTCGACATAATGGCCGCCGTCGGGGCGAATTGCATCAGATGACCGGCCACTGTTTGTTCTTGCGACTGGCTTGTTTGCTGCTTTTGCATCACGCAAGTGGACGTGCATCTTGATACCGTCCATATTGTATGGTTGTGTTTCTTCTTCATGCACTTGACAGCTTTTGTACAACACAACCTCGTATCATACAGCTGTACCATATTCTCATACTTTCTAACTTTTCATCGCCAACTCGCTTTAGCTTTCGACCACTAAAGTTAACTCTCTCTAGCTGGCGAAACGCCACGAACACTTTCGAACTCCTAAACTTTACGCACTAACATATCGCCATCATTTTCGGCTCTACTATGACCAATCTTAACATCTCATCCACTCAAAACACACTCTTCCAACAACTTCAAATATACTGCCGTCGTATTGCACTAATCAGAACAACTGCATGTACATTTTGTTTTCAAGTCCACAACAACATTCAAACGCCATGTAATGTGCAATTCTAACACGCCGACTAAGCTTCATACATCCGGCTATATTTTCATGCGAATCAAAAACGACTCTATCTGTAATAATTTGCCTTGTGACACTATCCAGTTGCCAGAGCTTCGCGGCGGATATTTTCGATCATGGTCAGATAATGTCCATTAACTGGCAGCAAGTAAACCAGCCCCTTGACTATCTTGTGAAGAAGCAAAAACATTTTTAGCAAAGCAGAACAGATGGTTGCCGGCCAAACCCCGATTCTTATCGAAACCCCAAGTTCAGAAACAGGGAGTGGCGAGCTTGGTCGCGGCAACAGACGGTGAACGGTGCGGTGCTGCGGAAGAAAGCATCGCAGCAAGACGGTCAACAGCTTTTATAGTCCTCTACTTTTCTTTACAATTCTCCCTTGTTCTATTCGACAACTCCAACGTTCACAACAAGAATCATCTTGACATGCCTGCCAATTCCATAGCCTGCCTTTTTAAACAGGAATGGCCCTAATTTCTATACCTACATATTCCATCATGTTCCATCCCACAATAATAATACGCCTCTCGCTACTGAATACTGCAGCTTTCTTATGCCAAAAACTGCGTACCCTGGTACATACTCCGGGCAAATGCAACGTCATATCTGCACCAAGCCATAATTGAACTAGTGCACTCATAAACAGAGAGAGAGAGAGAGAGAGAACGTCATATTGAAGAAACAGCTCAACCGAATTCAAGTCTTTCGATTATTGTCCTTACCTTTTGACAACCGTTTCCAGATAGTTACCTGTAGAAAAACTATAGTAAAGCTTCATTACTTTCTGCCGGAAGGCGAAGAACTGTCGTGGTTCGTGTCCAATCATAGATTCGACTGAGCGTGTTTTGGAATGCGGTATCCTTGAAACCAGTTCTCCTCTTGAGGTGATATTCAAGGGAGATTCGAAGAACTACATGCTCGAGGTTTAGCTCGATTTCTACCCCCTGTCGTGTTTGCTCTCAATACAATACTGGACAAGATGCAAGAAACAAGCGTGTCCCTACATGTTCACCTGAAGCTGTAAGCCCTCTGAACACCAAGATACCCTTGACGTCGAACCGGTTGCGTTCCTAACCCGATCATTGCAAGCAGAAAGTGAATTGAAACTAGTCTGCGTCAATCGTACGTAAAGAAGAAAGATCAAAGTTTGTCTACCTACTGGGGGATGAGCACTGGCTAGATAACAATTGTAGGGCTTAAAAGAGAACGTCCCGTCGAACTGGTAAAAAAAAAAGAGCTGGTGTTCGCCGAACAATTGTAGGGCTTTTAAGCTTTTAAAAAAGAGAACGTCCCGTCGAACTGGTACCAACGGTAACAAAAAAAGAGCTGGTGTTCGCCGAACAAATACAACGTTGATCCCAACGAAAGCTGTAAGCCACGTGTAAACACACCAAAACCGAACTTACAGCTGTCCGTCGCGAATCGAGTCACTCGTCTGTCGTGAGCTTGTCCGCATGCGCCGTGCGCACGAAGCGTTGAGCATTCCCTTACAGAGATACCTTCAATTGCCTTACAGAGAGAAATTCAAGCCTCGCGCTCCACGTGTCCTCGAGCTCGTGCCCGTTCAATTTCGTCCCAGGAGCTTGCCCGCGATCACGAAGTTACCTTCGTAGATATCGTTGCTGCATTTACCCTCGTAAAGTTTACATACCTTCGAGCTCGCCGCCACATCAACACCCAGGCGCACGTCGCCGCCAGCTCGCACGTCGCCACTCTAATGCCAGCCCAGCATCCCCGACAACGAGGACGCCAATTAGAACGCCGTGCGCGAACGGAGCGGCGAGCTCGCGAACTCGTGCGGCACGCCGCTCACCACGTCGCACACGGCAGCGGTGCGGCCGGCGCGGCCAAGCGCGCGCGCCGAATTCAGGCGGCTGCGACATACCTTCCAGCTCGCCGCCACTCTGACACCTCGGCGCACGTCGCCGCGAGCTCACACGTCGCCGTGAGCTCACACGTCGCCGCGAGCTCTCACGGCGTCGCGAGCTCTCACGGCGTCTCTAATGTCAGCCCAGCATCCTAGACGCTGGCAAGTCAATTGGAACGCCGTGCCCGACACCCCGGCGCACGTCCCCGCGAGCTCGCGAAGACTTGCGGCACGCAGCTCACCACGTCCCATGCGGCCGGTGCGGCCAAGCGCGCGCGCGCTGAATTCGGGCGGGTGCGGCGTACCTTCCAGCTTGCCGCCACTCCGACACCCAAGTGCACGTCGCTGCGAGTTCACACGTCGCCGCGAGCTCGCACGGCGTCTCTAATGTAGGCCCAGCATCCCGGACGATTGGGATGCCAATTGGAACGCCGTGCGCGTAGGGAGCAGCGAGCTCGCGAGGATGTGCGGCACGCAGCTCACCACGTCCCATACGGCCCGTAGCGCCGAGCGCGCGCGCTGAATGCGGGGGGCCGCGATGGTACAAAAGCCGCACCGAAACTCCTCGACCCATCTACAACTGCCATTCCCAACCCTCCGCTTCACATCCGCTCTTGTACACATCGCTCATTTGTTGCTCTGGATGGCGCTTCTCCGACGCTCTTATCCGCCAGATCGAACCGACTTTGTGGCAGAATCTCGAGGCTCTCTGGTTTTTCTAGACGCTTTTCAACCGGCCGGGTATCTCTTCATCGTATTCGCTGTTGTGGTTTTGTTGCGCAAGCTTGTCCGCGCTCCTGCGCTCTCGCTTCTTCCCCATTCGCTCTGGCACCTGCCCACCCTCTTCTTTCTCGGCCGCTGTTGTACATACCTCCTCTCTCTCTTTCTCTCTTGCTATCGCGCATTTTCTCTGCCTGATACTTGTGGATTCGACTGGCTCTTGGAAAGAATTCTTCCCGCAAATGGAATTGGAACACCATTCTGGACACTTGGTGGTTCTTCTAACCAATCTTCACCCGGTCGGGAAACTCGTCTTCTTTGTCTCTGCTTTGTCATCTGTATATTGTTGTGAACTTTGCTGCCGCCGTTTAAGCCAACTGGCGTGCTGACATATCGAGCAGGAACTGTGAATTGGTGTCACTGAAAATTTTTCGTCGATGCAACACCTCGCAACCATACTTCATATTCGTCACCGTCTTCTCGGGTAACGAATATCATCCACATCCACATTCTGGATTCCCCAAACCTCCCAGAATTCCGTGATCTACATCTTTTCTATTTTAGTCGCTGGACAGCCGCACTGTTCCAGGGGGTTTCCTCTCCACATGTTCATTCCGTTGCTCGGGCCTACCACTGTACATATTGGGTGGGCATTGTGGTAGGGTCTCGGCAGTGGTCGGAGGGGCGCCCCATCGGTTGCATTGTGAAATGTTTCGTTTTCACTTTGGAACCGTCGACGTAAGGGCCGCTGTCGGGAGGGAATTGTATCAGGTGACCGGTCATTGCTTATTCTTGTAAGTTGCTTGTTTGCTGCTTTTTCATCACGCTGTTGAGGTGCATCTTTGTTTTCGTGTTTCACGGATCTAACCTCCGATGTTTGTACGATTGTGTATCTTCTTCACAGATTTGGAAGTCTTTGTATAACAGAACCACTGTATAACAGAACCACTGTATAACAGAACCTTTGTACAACAGACCCTTTGTACATTAGAACCTTTGTACAACAGACCCTTTGTACCATACAGCTGTACTATAGCCTTCTACTTTCTAACTTTTGACTACTAACTCTCTTTAACTTCAACAACTAACTTTCTCCTAACTTTCAACCACTAACTGGATATAACTTTGCTTTCACTAACTGTCCTCATATTTTGTACACATTACTGCAACCAATCTGGAAATAGCCATGCATCCAAACGGAAGAATCAACATCTTGTATATACTTCGTTTCTATTGCACTGCTCAAAACAAGCGCATGCATATCGCAATCTCACAGAGCACAGAGCACGAATCAAACCCCACCTTTTCGGCAAGCCAAACGCTCAAATAAATCTATACTTATATACAACCTTTAGTTTTGCCTCCCTTTTTCATACCTTTCCGACTTTTCTCTGTGACAATGTACCCAAAAATAGTAGGCGAAGGGCACAGCACAACAAGTAGTACAGCTCTCTTCTGGTACACTAGATCTTTCAAACAAATGGAGTACGTTTCAGTTGTGATAACATCAAGTTACTAACAGTTAGGAAGAACCCTATTCGAATGCATCTGGACTTTGCCCATCTTGTACTCTACTGAGAAACCTCAAATGAACCCGGATGGACTGCGCCACGATGAACAAAACATGAATGGAAAGAGCATGGTAAGAAACCGCGGCACGGGAAAAACAAATTACACTCCCTCCATTGGCCTTGGTTAGCATGACGATGATAACGATGCGTTGGGTGGTGCACTGTTTTATGCACTAGAGAGATCGGATGGAGTTAGGCTAGACGGCGTCTAACCGTAAATGAAGTTGGAGTGCTGCTCGCCGAAGGAAGGGGGTGTACGGCGTACACTGTACGCGACGCACGGTGGATGTGTCACGCACGTGACACATGATGTGGCAGGCTGTGTCGCGGCAGCTGGGCGATCATCGAGATCATCTTGCTCTCCCCTACTGTAAGTAGAACTACTGTATGTATCTCCGAGCGCGCGACGGTCGTTGATCGCGTGATCTCGTGAGATTTGCTTTCATTTAATTTAATTAATTTTTTTAGATTTGATGCATCAACCAATTGCAGCCAACGTGGCAGCAATGCTTGCCGCTGGCAGCCCGGAGTGATATTGGAGCCGCGATGATATAATTCATCACGTCGCTATATAGATACGAGAGGTTTGAACGTGGAGATGCCACTGCTTTAGTATAGTATCAAGGCACAAAGAACTTTTCAGGATCGAAAAAGATGGAAGAAAGAGAAGCACCCTTCGTTCTACGTGGCAATGATAGCGCTAAACCGTAATATAAATCAGCCTCTCGTAATTGTGAGTGTAAGGTGAAGTGGGATGAGCACACAGCAGCTGATTCCGTTCTCGGTGGCCAAACCTTTGCAAGTAATCACAGTCCTTTCCATACAGGGTGCGTTCAACAAAACTGCGGCCGCAGAAGAATGCAAGAGTGTTAAAGGGTTAAACTTTTATCCTTGTACCGACGGTACCTGTCCTAACCCTCGAAACCTAGATACCGTGGGAGCTTTGCCCTGTTGAGATATCTACCTTCGTACAAATGGCTACTGAACAAGGAACCGCAAATGGCGTGGAACAACTCCAAGACGTGTTCCACGACAAAACGTTGGACAACTACTGAATTCGTGTACACGTGGCGTTGGTATACGTGTACAGCAGTCTGAGGTGTTCAACGTCAAATCTCAAGCTACCTGTAAGGTTACTGAGATACCGCTGGTCTCGCCGTCGCGGATGTGAACACGGCACGCAGTGGCGCAGAGGCCGTCCCTTTGCTCCCACTTGCGCAGTCTAAGCAAGCTTGAATGCAGCCGTGACCGCCGATTTCCAATCGTTGCCAACTCAGCAAGCACCGAAATGCAATAGATCAAACACCAATGGCACAAGCAGTTTGCACTGACCTCATGTCTGTCCTTTCGAATGCAGCTCCGAACATCATCTTCACGGCCGTTGCAACGGCCATCAACGGCCCCACAAAACAGCCAAGAATAGGGTAAGCGTGAACACTGCACAACTCGTCCACACCACTTATCCGCACCGCTCTTCGTCATGTTAACCACGCACTTGGCCTATGTTCTTCAACCGCGGTGATCACCACAACAAAGAGCAGCGTTACACATTCGCCGCTTTCAGCCTTGATTGTTTTGACTTGCCACTTCTCTCATTTTGACACCTTGCTAGCGCAACCGGACGCTCTCTGCCGATGGCATCGTCAGGATACGAGAGATACCCCGAGAAACGGAGATGCGTCATGACCGTGCACACCTTGGCATGCATCTACACAGTGTAGAACTCATTGGGACCTGACGTGCCTTGGACCGGTTTGCCTGATTCGCTGTGCAAATGGGCATCACTTGTATGAGTTCGTTGACTGGGAACCACGTATCGATGTCTACGTCTGTCAAAAGTGCAAATGTGCACATATGCCGAAACGGTGGACAAGGTCGCGGGGTCCGATCGATATGTCTCGATCTACTCTTTATCGTCATTTTGACGTGCATGTGATACGCTTTCACAGCGTACAATTCGTAGCTGAATCACAACACTTCTGTCGATTGGTCTCATAAGCAGGCGCCGATGTATTCATCGCAGGTGTTATCTGCAGATTCTATCTTCTTTGCTAGTCAGTGGTACTACTTGGAGCTATTCAGTGGCATGAATGGGTTTACAAAGAAGCAAACAATTCATGGGACTGGACTATCGATACATTTCGCAATACAAGCGTATCCAAATATACATTCTTTGTTGTTTCTTGGTTGCATGCATCTGACTCTTTTTGTTCAAATCTTCTTCCGCAACACAAGAGCTTGTCCAAACCATCATAATCCGGTATCAGGGTCGTAACGTCATCGGAAATGAGTTTAGGGTGTGAACTGAATTCAAGTACAGGTTGACCACATCACGAAATGGAGGTATACTTGTCATGGTTTCATCCGATGCTCTCTGAATTAACTCCTTTAGCAATTTCACTAGATTCTGTTGGCGGGCTTCTGAAAGGCAATTGAGATCTGGAAGACGAATCTGAACTTCCGAGAGCCTGGTAGCACATGCTGGTGACCGACCAGTGTCCGTATTCAAAACCCGTGCTATAAGCTGCCCATCACCGAGATGCAAGCAGTACGTCACAAGATCCACGCGCTTTGCAAAGGAAAAAGATTCCGGTGGATTGGTTTCGTTCGCGATGCACACTAAGTCTTTGAAGGCATTACTTACAAACCGTTTTCGTGCACTGAGGAGACGCTGAAAATGTGGGATACGTTGGTGTAGCTGACGGAGTTTGGCCGATGTGGTGAGCGAGGATTCCGTTTTGAACAGGGTGTCAAGAAGGGTTTCATTGCCTAATTGCACAGCGAAGGCTACGAGATCAAGGAATTGTTTGAACGGCATGGTGTTCCAGAGTTCAGAGCGAATGGACAGACGCGTGAGCTGTGTGAGAGCGTACGGTAGCGGACAGCAGTGCTCGCGTGGGATATGACTGAAGCGCGGATAGTTCCATATCTGGGCAAGCCTGTACGAAGCGCAAGCAGAGAGGTTGGAGGCATACAAGGAAACCAACACACCGACACCAGCGCCACCAATATCGAATGACGGCTTGGCTATGCCATACAGGGCGAGCAACAAACCGACTGAAAGTGAAGTGTAATACGCTAAGATTCGGAAGATGATTTGCGCGTACGGCCAGAAGGTATTGATGGGAAGCGGATTGGAAAACACCTCAAGCCAATCGAGGAGACATTGGCAGAAAGCCGGGACAAGGAGGCCGGCGATAAAGGCTGTGATTGTTGACGATGGAACATCTTCAGAACTTTGTTGGGATTTTGGATCATTGGATAAGTCGTACTGGGGATGAGCAAGAACAGGAATGGTCAGGAGCAGTGTAAAGATGAGAGCGATGGGAAGACTGAGCATCATGAAAGGGGAAACTATAGCATGAGGGAGAAGGGTTTTGGACTGTAGAAGCATTGAAATGCATATGAGATGAATGCGACTTGCGAGCAAGCGGGAGCGAACACATAGGATGGTGTGGTGTCTTTAATCATATACGAGGCAAGCGTTGATAAGTGAGTGTGAGTCAGGCAGAGTGCCACGCCGTTGCAGCGCGGGTTCGTGACAACGTGCGCTCATTGAGCGCACGTTGTCACGAACCGAGCGCCGCTCAAGTGCGGAGACTGGGCGAGGTGGCTGTCTGTGTGCCGCGGGTATGGGTATGGATAGCCCAATCCACGTGTATTTTGAAGCTTTATAAAACGTCGCCGTTTATTGCGCCGTCGGGCGGTTTTGTTGATGATGTTGTGTCACTCTGCCTGCTGCGCGCGTCGTCAGCACCTTTTCTGATTTTTCGCAAGGGTGTGACTTGAAGTGACTTCAGGATCAGGATTCCCGAAAAATCAGAAAAGGTGCTGACGACGCGCGCAGCAGGCAGAGTGACACAACATCATCAACAAAACCGCCCGACGGCGCAATAAACGGCGACGTTTTATAAAGCTTCAAAATACACGTGGATTGGGCTATCCATACCAGTGGTTGATTGGCGGTTGATTAACTCGCGCAGCAGCGGCGGTGACTGTGGCGCGCCGCAAAACGCGGCCGCAGCAGGCGGCGCAGCGCGCGGAAGCTCGCGATGCGGGTGGCGCCCGTACACACGGCGTAGCGCAGTGTAGAACGAGCTGGCGCCGGAAGAGGGGGACGCATCAGCGACGGCGACGGCGAGCGAGCGGCGAGCTCGGCAAGCGGAGAGACGATGGCGACGGCGTCGCACAGCGAGCGGAGAGCGCGGCGGCGGCGAGCGGAGAGCGCTGCGAATGTGGGACGACGAGCGTGTGCGAACGTGGCCACGCGCCAGCCAATGAAAAGGCGTTCCGCGTTCCTCGCTGCGCTTGCTGCGCGGGGGAGTGCCCGTGACGTGTGCAAAAAGGCACGCGGCGCGCTGCGACTAGACCTTACAACTCCCCACAACGTTTCTGCGATGATCACGACGGCGCATGTGGGTACGTGTACATGTGTGTACACGCGCACACGTCTCCACGCGGACAGGTGTGGGTGCGTGCGCATGCTCTTGCGCTTGGGCAAGAGCATGCGCACGCTGCGAATGTGGGACGACGAGCGTGTGCGAACGTGGCTGCGCTTGCGCAAGAGCATGCGCACGCTGCGAATGTGGGACGACGAGAGTGTGCGAACGTGGCCACGCGCCAGCCAATGCAAAGGCGTTCCGCGCTGCGCTTGATGCGCGGTAGAGTGTCCGTGACGTGTGGAAAAAAGCACGCGGCGCGCTGCGCGAGCAGCCAGTTGCAAGCGCCGGCCAATGGCTGCGCAGCGGATCATCCATGTGGACTCCACAGGGATGATCCGCTGCGCATTGTGGAGAGTTCACAGTTTACTATACGCTGTGCGCGCGCGCACGGTCCCCAAGTCCGTCTCCGCCACGAAGCGGCTGGAAATAGACACGCTGTTACGAGCGAGGTAGAACTGAGGGGAAGACAGGAATACTCGCTGCCCTCCGTCCGCGGGATGACACCGACGGCCGAGTGCAGTGCAATTTATTCGTTTCTGCGCAGTCTACGGAGCAAGGCACACACGAGCCACGCATACGTGGCCACATGGGGCGCTTCTGCCTTGCACGAGACGCTCCGGTATTAACACCGTCCCTCAAGGCGAAGCGACTCATTGTCTTACACACCACAAGTAGAGATCTTTTACTAGAGACCCATCCAGAACCAACAACTAAATTTGTTCATCATAAATTATAGGCGTCTTCTCCAAACAAACCTGCCTCTTCCCTGGAAGGCGTCTTTCAGCCATGAGAGGCGTGGTGGTAACAATAAACGTATCTTGTGTAACAAACACTGTGCCTCAATGAAGATGCAATGAACAATACAATAAAACTTTTGCACCAGTAACCTCAAAAACCCAAGCAACATCCAAAACCTTGTAGAAAAAATAAACGCGCTTTTCTGGGAGAAACGAGAAGAATTGCAACCCAAAATACCATCAAATAAATCGAAGAAAACAACACACAGTTAAAACTTATCACCTGACGTAAATACAACACAGGAAGGAAATAAATAAAGAAGAGTAGCAAAAGAAAACAAATGAAAAGTTAGCGCAGTTACTTGCTGCCACAGTTCTGTGTTAGAACGAGTCACGTTTGATAAGGCTAACCATCCTCCGCACGTCTGTGAGAGAGCACACTTGGTTAATATGTCAGCCACTTGTTGACTCCTGGGAAAATTTTCAAGGTCAACAACTTTGTTATGATAAAGTTCTCGCACAGAATGCATCTTTAAGTCAATGTGCTTATCACGACCTGAAATCTACGGGTTCCTCGTCAAAAACAAAGCAGCCCAGCTGTTGTATAGTAACACGGGGCACCAACTACGGGGTGAAAGGGTCCAAAAAATGAGGGTCAACCGCGAGACCACTGGTAAAAAGGGGCAATGGGCGAGCGCTAACTTTCGTGCCTACAGGAGACGGCGAGCGACGTAGCGATGGCTTGTAAACCTTGAGGGCGCGACACTACTAACCAAAGAGGCAAGAAGATGTCAAAAGGGTCTCTGACTTTATCACAAGAGGGAGGCGCAGCTCGAGCAGGCTAAATACCGACCGCGAGGTGCCTCAACCTTTAGAGTGGTGCACTGGAACGTGGTGCACCACGTGGACTAACTATACTACCTATAGTAAAAAAACTATAAATTAGAAATTAAATAACCATCGGGAGCTTGCCAAAGGCCACGTGTGCAACCTTGAAGACATACCAGCAATGGCACCAGCCTCGGGGGTCACTTCCAGTGGCGCGTCATTAAAAAGGGGCCCATATTATTACACATCTCCCCCCCGAGACTTGGCCGTCCTTGGCTAAGTCCAGCATGATGGTCTTTGTCTCCCGGTGAGGACAATTCTCGTCTTGGGTTTTCGCGTTGTAACGATTAGTGCCTGAGAGCCACGGAACATTGGTATCGTTCGCCACACCATCCATCTGCCGGGCTCCTGGTACCCTCGCCCGCTCACCGTCGGAGTACTCAACATGTCCAGCGGGAACCTCCGTTCTACTGGTAATGGAGACTCGCTTTCTCCCCGCATCCCACGGCGTCGGCTGCCCCCGCTACCTCCTTCCTCGAGGTCTCTATTTGAAGGCGGGCTTCCAATGGATCATATGCGATATGACAGTGGCTATGCACGCCCCGGGGATCGCTATGATCACACCGTGGGTCGCCAGCGCGGAGTGACCCGCTACGCGGGAATGCCATTTCCCGTTGGAACGTACCTAACTCCTCAGGGACAGTACTTCGATGCCCAATGGTTCGCAGCCATCTCGGAGACGCAGCGTGGCCCAAAGAGGAGTCGTCAAATGGCCTGGTAGCAACGGTGGTTGCACAGTCAAGTGGATGGGAAAACCGTTCCGGAGTGCTTGGATGAGGTCCGCCCCGATATGCCTTACCTAAGGACCCTCAAGGAAGAAAGACACCAGCGTCGGAGCAACTTGCTGCTACGCGAGTTGTACGACAACTTCGCTGATCCATCTGTTAAATTCCATCCCGCTGGTCACAACCTCCTCGGTCTGATGTCGTTTCCGCCGCCGTACGATCAGTTCTACTGGATGAAGGACCGAGCCTACTGAAACGAATTCACTGAGCCTGAAGGTAGGATGCGAACGAACCTTGGGTATCTGTTCTTTTGGCACCAAGTGAAGTTTTATGATCTGGAAGCTCCCGACCGTAGCGGATTATACCTCAGGCTCCCATTCTTCCAGTACATTGACTGGCAGGACTTCTGGCGGGTTTCCAATCTCCTTGCAGTACCCACTCCTCCATTGGTAGCCTACCACTCGCGGCAATTGATTTGCGAACCGACGGATAGGCGCAACTGGCTGATCTGGCAGGTACTTACGGTGGAATGGGCCGTGTTTGTTCTCATGGCGTTCCTGGATACCTGCAGATATGGGGTTCGGTGCAACGTGCGCACCACTGATTACCGAGTCTGAAGTTGTGACAACAGTTGCCCAGGTTCGGCCGGTCATTTGCTTCGTCTTCCTCGAATGATCATTATCTACCTCCGCGGGTTGGGCATCCAGAACCTTGTCCGGGGGACTGCCTATGGAGTTGAACGCGTGGAGACTCTTCTAGATTACGTACTCCGAGTAGATTGGGCCGCTACCCCCGGTTACCTTTGGTATGACTTCGAGATTGACAACTTGGCACCTATCCCTCGTCATCCTACGGGAATAGACGATGGTAGGAGCTATCCGCCGTTTCCGGTTCGCGTCGTGCCAGATTCAATCCCTCGAAAGAGCGTCGCGCCCTACTATCCTCGGGCAAGAGGTTTCTCCATTGGGTGTTTGGCTCCTGAGGACGTTCCATTGGCTCTTCCGGCTATTCCCAGTGGCGTAGAAGACCTCTTCGCCCCCGGGACTGTCGCTACTACCCCCATTCCTGAGACACTACCTCATGGTCCTTCGGTAGTTACCCAGCCCATCGTTCCAGTGGCAGTTGCTTCATCGGTTGATCCTCCGGCTCTTGAGACTTCTCCCTCAACTGGTAGTGCTTTGCCTGCGCCAAGTGGGGCAGTTCTTGCCCCAGAAGTCGTCGAAACAGCGGTAGAGCCTCCGGCCTTTTCAGTCACTCCAAGGGTATCTGGGGCCGTTGTGGACATTACGCCCGTCTTGGGATCCTCTCCGACGTCGCTGGTAGCGCATTTGAGGGCTCCGACTTGCGCCGCACTGCAGAGCCTTTTGGTAGAGATGCGAGGTCATGGGTTTGTTGGGAACTGGCGCCTTGGAGATATCTTCATGACGGCGCGTTCCTGGTTGCGTCGCGCCTCTAGGTTTGAAGCCCTCACGGTGGAGACGCAAGAGTTGCGCTCTAGCCTCGGGACTGTCCTTCAGGAGAACATGCAACTCCTTTCCCAACATGTTACGGGCAACTTAGACCAGCGGTTCGGGTTGGATTTGGTTCACCTCACTGATTCCGAAGGTTCGGAGGACCCAGATACACTACCTGAAGCAGTTGCAGCTCCTCCCCGTGGTGTGCCATACAAGCGACGCCGTCGTAATCGTCCTTCCGGTGGAGCTGACGGCACTACAGGTGCCCGTGGTAGTGCCGTAGGCGGCGGGGCTCGCGCTAATGGCACGCCTTCCACTACCGATGCTAGTGCGGCGGGTCCTTGCAGGGGTGCCAGACCTCCCTCGCGTTCCTAAGGTAGAGCTATGATCTCTGCTTTCCAATTGCTTTCTCCTTCCTTCACGAGCGCTTCGTACCAGTGGTGTCCGTTCGTCTTACCACCGGCTTTTCATTGGCTAGCGCCTGGTGGCGGAACGCTCCACCGGGATGGTTCATCAGCCAACGATATGCTGGCAATCTGGCGCTATCTCCTGGTGGTACGCGTGCTGCTGGGTGCTACCCTTGTGCACCTGGAAAGGCACCAAAGGGTACACAAATCCATCGGAGAAGTTCAGCAGGTGACTGCAATGGTGCGCGCGCGGACAGATGGCGCTTTGCGCGCACACGAGTGCCAATGGTTCATCCAAGTAAACTAATTGCTTGATTTTTTGAGCTTGCAAACAATTTGCCGGCGGTTCAATCGCGCGACACTCGGGCAATCGCCTCAAACGAGGTCAAAATCAAACATTAGAGGAGATTCCGAATCCGGTGTCGGCTTGCCTCTGCGCGGCTTCGTTTCCGAGTTACAGGCCATTCATTGTTTTCGACCGTATGCCCGTGTGGCAAGGCATCTTTAAAAAATCTATGCAATTGCGACTGGATTTTTCGAGCGGCGCGCCCCGTGGCAAGCGGTGGGCGCGCTGTATGTTAGCCCGTCATTAGTTACAGAATTGGTCCGTTAGGTTGTTAGGATTCAAATTAGATAGACCAATTGGTAATGGACTGAACCGTTGGAGGCGTGGCGCAGCTGTAACTTGCAGATGCGTGGACGCGTTCGTTTACGCGTCGTACACCCCCTCTTTAAAGGCGCGCTCCGTGCGCCCTTGTTTCTTCCAGTACCTAAGGATAAAGTTCTCAGGGATATGACTACGAGGTTCCCAGGAGTCCTGCGCTGGTGCGAAGCCATACCAACGGACTTTGTACACCACATTGCCGTCGTCGTCGATACCAGCGGAGACAACGTGGTCGATCACATACTCCTTAGGCAGGACCTCCTCAGGAATATCCATGGTGTCCAATGGAGCAAAGCCGAAAGGGTGATGATCGTTAGCAGGCGCAGGGCTCTCTTCAGCACTCACGAGGCCATTACCCAGCGGGACAAACGATTCCTCTGGAAGGTTCATCTTGTCCAGCGGAGCAAAACCGTTGGTAGGCGGGTTAGTGCCAATGGTGGAACCGTTGGGGGCCGCCAGACCTGCCGTAGGGTCGATAGTCACCGCCTTTGGACCTGAAGTAGATACTCCATCGGTAGGAACGATATTGTCGGCCGTACTTATAGGGCGGTCCGCCACAACCCCCTTCGAGGATGGACCATTGGTAACGGCTCCACTACTAGAGGAAGGAGTCGTTATCTCCCGCGCTGCCGTTGGTACGGAAGGAACTGCATCGAAAGTGGGTCCCGTACCATTGGTTCTCGCTTGAAATACCCTTGGGGATGAGGCCAAAGGAGCACGCGAGACGCGGTCAATTGCCACGGTATCCTGAAGGCCATCTCTCTCGATCGTAACCGTTTGGGTAGACGATCGCAAAACCTTAAAGGGACCAATGGATTTCGGCAAGAGCTTCCTAGAGGCCAATTCCATTTCATCCAATGGTTTATCCGACGGTGCCCTGTCGAGGAAGACCAGCTCGCCAGCCTTAAAGGTAGGGGTAAACTTTACGGCTTTGTCGAAGTCCGCCTTGTATCTGAGCTGGGCTCGAGATAAAGTAGACTTTGCCGTTCGAAGGATGTCTTCAATCCTTCGGCGAGCATAGCGCTTAGCCTGCGTAGGCGTCATTCTTTCCGTGATATCCTGAGGGAGCCAGGACGTTTTCACATTTACAGTCAATGGCACGGGCTGCCGAGTCAAGGTCAGGTCGAATGGGGTAGTAGCAGTGGAATTATGCACCTGTGTATTGTAGGCGTAAACCAGTGGTTCGAGGTGGTCGTCCCAGTCCAATTGGTGCTCGGCAGTGTAGTGAACCAAGCGGTTTGCGAGCGTCTTATTAAACCGTTCGTCCTGTCCATTGGTTTGCGGGTGGTAAGCCGTCGTCGTAACGTGCTTAATATCTAAGGTGGCACAAACGTGCGAAAAGAACTTCGACACGAACTGGTTGCCATTATCCGTCAGAAGATACAGCGGCAGACCATAAGGATACACCCAGTGTGTAAGAAAAGCCGTAGCTACGTCCGTTGCGGTAGTCTTCTTCAGAGAAATAGCCCTTGTGGTGTTGGTGAACCTATCGGTAATAACCAGGATGAACTGGTTACCATGTACCGACTTCGGGAGCGGCCGAAGGATATCCATCGCAATAAATTCCAATGGTCCGGCAGCTGCGAACAACTTGAGCTTAGCCTGGTGGCGGGTTCGAGTTCCACGGACCCTTGCGCAGGAAGCGCAGGTCTTCGCCGTATTCCAAAGGTCATTCGCCATAAACGGATAGTAGAAGTGCTTCCTAGGGGTCTGGTACATACGAATACCTCCAGGATGACCAGCAAACCTTGGGTAGTACGGTAAGTAGAGAAAGCGAGCCTGTAGGGATTTGGGAATGACCTCCTGGATAGAGCCATCCAGTGGGGACCTTCGGCAGAGTAATCCGAAGCGGTCAAAATCAAACAAGCATCCCTTCGTCCCAACGAGCTGTGCCTTCTTTTGGGAGAACTCGTCGGCCTTCTCAGCCTGCAGGAGGTCTTTCAACGTGATAGGAAGTAGCTCCTTTTCCTCTGGCACAATTGCGTTAACCTCTAGATTCAGTTCTTCATGCTGGCATTCTTGCGACCAGTTTACTAGGTATACTTCCGTAGGGTCCATCCCACCATCGGAACAGTGTACGGTAGCCGCCAGGAAGTCATCCTCATGATCATTTTCGTATCCATCGAGGTTTGGCGTTGGTATTTCGTTATCCAGAGGGGTATCATCATCTCCATCGGTAATTAATCGGCTAAGTGCATCGGCCGATTGGTGCTTAACTCCCGGCCTGTAGGTTACATCGTACTCGAACTCAGAAAGTCGTAGCCTCCATCTTGCTAGCCTGCTAGACGCGTCCGTCATATTCAGCAGCCAACGGAGGGAGTGATGATCAGTTCTGATGGTGAAGCGAACTCCCTCGAGGTAAGGCCTCAAGGTCAGCGCTGCCCAAACGATGGCAAGGCATTCCTTTTCGGTAGTGCTGTAGTTCCGTTCCGCGCTGTTCAAAGTCCTGCTCAAGTAACCAATAGGTCGATAGTCCTTTGGAGATTCCTGTTCCTGTAGGAGAACACATCCAATCTGTCCGTCGGAAGCGTCCGTATCCAAAATGTAAGGTTTATCCGGCTTCGGTAGAGCCAGTACGGGAGTATTCAATAGCTTATCCTTCAAGGTTTGAAACGATTCGTATTGCTCATCCGTTAGGCAATCGAATTCCGATGGCGTACCGTTCTCGAGCATATCATTGAGGGGGGCTGCGATGTTCGAGAACCCTTGGACAAACCTACGGTACACATTACAAAGCCCAAAGAAGGATCGCAGCTCCGTGTGGGTCCTCGGTGGTTTCGCCTGTCGGATTGCATTAGTTGTCCTCTTGGCGACCTGCAGCTTTCCAGGACGAACCACATGGCCAAATTAATCCACAGAGGCTTGGAAAAAGAAGCACTTTGGAAGCTTCAATGTAATCCCAGCCTCACGGAGAATCTTAAGAACTGATCTCACATGGGTGAAGTGTTCCCGGACGGTTTTCGAAAAGATGATTACGTCATCCAGATAAACCAAGGCAAACTTCCATTTGACTCTGGATAGCACTATGTCCACTGCCCGTTGGAAGGTCGCTGGTTCGTTCATCAATCCAAATGGCATCCGCGTGAAACGGAAAAGACCTTCATGGGTTGTGAACGTCGTGAGGGGCTTCGCGTCGTCATCCATTGGTATCTGCCAATAGCCCCAATTGGCATCCAAAGTGGTGAATACCGTTGCTTCGCCTAAGGAATCCAGGCAGTCGTCCATTCTAGGAATCGGATAACTGTCCCGTTTGGTCATTGCGTTCAGCCTTCGGTAATCAATGCAAAACCTTACGGACCCGTCCTTCTTCGCCACGAGAACGAAAGAACTTGCCCATTGGGATTCGTGTGGTGGAGCTTGTAGTGCATTGCCCCAATGGGGAAAGAACCCCGAAGACGTTCGGGACCTTCCTCACACGAGGTAGCACAGCAAGCAGAACCCTTCCAGGGATGACACGACTAAGTCGGGGTGTAAGGCCGAGGTCACCCTTCACGACGAGCGTAGGAAGGTGAGACAAGAAGGTATTCCGCGTGAGCGGCGTGTGTGTGTTATCCACCAAGGAGGCGAAGTGTCCACAGTGTGGCGAGTGCGATGCAGTGTCAGCACAGGGCGCGAGTGGCGGAGTAACCACCCAAAAGCAAGGGGAAAAAGGTAAAGGAAAGAAAAAGAAAAGGGGAGTCCACAAGATGTGGTTAAGGATACGGCAAAGCCGGTGGAAACCTTATACAAGGGCGAGCGCGACAGCGATTGGTAAATACTCCCAATAGTGGGTTCGTTTAGGGGATGCAGGGAGGATAGACAGTCTGTAGGCTACGGGATATCCCTCCAAGGAGGAGTTGAGTACCGCCAAAGGCGAAGCAGTCTAGAGCCAAAACAGTAGTTGGGGGAGGTTTACTGGGTGCGACGGCAGAGTTGCCGGCGCACTAATTAGTGTAGATCGCCTCCCGTACTGTACGGCAAATACCATAATAATCTAGAATACCCCCATAAGGGGTGCAGAATTACCAGCCATGCTGTGCCAACCTCCTGGACTCTGCCGTGTCCCACGTGTCCCATCCACCAACGTGGCCATCGTATGTAGTCATAATTAACCCAGCCGACATGTGGGAAATAACTAAGTCATAGGAATCCCTCAAGGAGGGCGTTGCACTTCAGAGCTGGCTCAATGACGTTTGCTTCACGCATCTTTGCCAGTTGTTCCGCTACGATCTCGCGTTCCTTAAGGCCTGTACGGTACGGGTGTTGTTACACCGGCTTGGCGTCATCCTTAAGGTCTATACGGTGCTTCGTGGCCCGTATTTCTCCCAATTCGCCTGACCACATGGATTTAAATTCTCGGAGGAGCTCTATAACCTGTGGACGGTAAGATTCGAATTCCTCTCCAAAGTTTACCTCCCCCTCCCAACTTTCGACGTCCTCGACGTCGTTGGTGGTTAGCTCATTCCATGAGGTTTCCATTATAGCCATTGGAGCAGGTAGTGCAATACCGATTACGGTACCCTTTGGTAAACGTACCGGGCGATCCCGGAAATTACTCATGTTGACGAAGAAGGAAACCTTTGGTCTGCAGTCAATAATTCCATTGACCATGAGCGAAAGGTGACGCTGAATCGTCTTCGGATGATTCTGAAGCGTCACCAAACCAGCGGTTTCGCAATGAGCCAGAGCTGTGACCGGCGTCATTGGCGGTATGGTTACCGCTTTAGGTAACCGAACCTTATTGGATACGGTATTCTGTGCCAGTGGAGGGCGACGTGGGTTGGCCTCGGGACCAGATTTGGAACCGATGATAGCCACAGGACGTGTGCGGTAGAAAGACACTTTCCGGAGGCCGGGGTAGATCGCTTCCACGTAGCGGTCTATAAAAGATGTCCCAAGGAGACATTCCGCGCCTAAAGTAGGACAAACGAGGAACCAAGTTCGAACCTGTAATTCACCCAATTGTACGCAAAGGGGGATAATTCCTTTAATGTCCATAGGTCGCTTAGAAGCATCCGTAACCTTTGGGGTCTTCCGTAGCCGCACCGAATCCTCCCAACCAATGGGTAGAACGTTCGGATGAACCAAGTTTGGACCAACTTCAGTGTCCAGGACGCTGGTCACGACCCGAGACCTTGAGGTAGTCAATCCAATAGTGTGTCGCACTTTATAATTCTCTTTCCTCAGGATACAAACAGGCACATCCCCTTCGGCTTTCATTTCATCACACCACGGGTTCAAACTCATTTCGTGTTCCGTTGGCTTCCGCGGTTGAGGTTCCAATGGTGAAACAGACTCGTGAGCGAGAATCTCATTATCTTTGGCAGTGAGGCTAGAGTCCTCTGAGGGGCGGTTCGCCTCGCACCGCTCCTCTAGTTGTTCTCCGACAAAGCTTCTCCATTGGTGGCATATGCATTTCCAGTGGCCTGTACTTTCTTTGGAGCATTTATTGGCGAGGCAGGGTGATCTTGAGCCTCTGGAACCGCGTTAACCTGCGGAACCCAATTGGGCGGTCCCAGTGGTGTAGCGTATCTGGAGGTCCCAGGGGATGACGAGAATCGCTGAGCCTGACGGTTAAACATTCCTTCCGACCTCCGCGCCTGATAGTTCTCATTTCTTAAAGCTAGGAGTTTCTCTTGCGTTTCCTTTGGCAAGAACTTCATGCAGTCACAAGGGGTAACCTTGGACAAGCATATATAGCAAGCCTGCGGAGCGCGTTGGAAGACATCTCTACGTGGCTGGATTTGTGAATACCTTGGCTGACCTGAAGGAGTGGTCGTTCCAGTGCCTGTGGATGGGGTAGACGGCGGACCAGAGGGAGCCGAACCAAAGGATACAGCGAGGATGTTCCCCTCATCCTCGTATAAACCTGAGGGACTACTTTCAGAGCTCTCAACCATGTTGGCGCGAGAAGCATTCCTGGCGGGAGTCGCTTTTCCTCTAGTGTCGTGCTCGGGTGCTCGGCGGGATGTCCTGTAGGTCCTGCCATATCCTTCGGCATAATTCACCAACTGCCTATAGTAGATACTCGAGTGGTCCATATGGTGATTGCGGACGTGTGTCCTGATGGCAGGCAGCAATCCAGTGATGAAATGTTGCTTCAACCGGTTCTCGGAAAACACATTCCCACACCTAAATGCCTTTCTCCAAAGGTTGTCGGCGAAGTCCTTCTCGATCATGTTAGAACTCTGCCTGTAGGATATAACTTTCTGATGGGCATCCATGACGACTTCATCCGTCGCATACGTCTCCAGTAGGTAGTGCACAACCTCTGGGTATGACCTGAGGAGCTCCCGGTAGGTAGCATTCACTGGATTGTTGGTCCCAGAGATCTTAGAAACCACATGGTCGTGCGCTTGACCATGGAGAAAAAACTGAAAAAGGTACAGAGTGGCACCCTCGTGGACGCCGTTCTGATCAAATGCCGTACGGAACAGACTGAGAAACCTAAAAATTGAGATGGGGTCGGATCCCGAAAACTTTTCCGTTAAGGTTAGCTGCATACGTTTGGTCCACCTAGCGACCTTTTTAGCCACTGAGGTAGAGTACCGCGTGGACCGGTCAGCCAAGCGGTAGGTGCGATAATCCAACACTCTCTTAAAGAGTTCGTTGGTGGTTACCAACGGTTTGAGGCGTCGAACAGCCGCCTCATCCGTTTCTGAGCCACTGGAATTCGTCGAATCTGAATCGGATTCGCTATCGCTAGAATTCCTTCGTCTGTTCCTCTGGTTCTTCGACTTCTTCCTACGGCCTCTTCTCTTCTTCCTACGGTCAGAACTTCTAGCTTCCAATGGCGGCTCTTCGTCTTCAGCCTCTAAACCAATGGTTGCTCGGGGGCTCTGGGCCCCAGGGAACCTCACGGGTGGCACGGTCATTAGGCCTTCTTGCCGAGGGGCGTCTCTATTGCCCCCTGGACGTACGCCCGATTGGTCTACCTGTGGTTGAATCCGGCAAGGGGCTGGCAAAGCAGCTGCTCCCGGTGGTTCGGAACGGGGTTGCCATACAGATACCAATGGATTACTTTGGATTCCGCCTACGGAGGGCGGCGGGCCTACCTGGAGGGTCACTTCACGGCGGGTACCTAAGGCAAGTGAGTCGACGAAAGCGTCGGACTCAAGAACCTTTGGGAGGACGCGTTCAGCCAGTTGGTCGGCGTGTTCTGCGAGAGCGACAGAGACTCGGAGATCCACAAGGGTTTCGAGTCGAGCGTCGAGCATCTCTCGAACCCTGGGCCATAGGACATCGGCAAGTCCATCGGTAGTTATGGAACCAACGGTTTCCTGCGGTGCTGCCTGTGGTGTGTTGTGTTGCGAGCGGTATTCGTCGAGCCGTTCTCGGAGTCTTCCAGCCAAAGAGGCATCACGATTGATCCTCTCGGGGTTATCCACCGGTTTGAAGACATTAACCTGTGGCTGTGAGCGGGTACTCCGACGGTCCCTCACGTTGTCACCGGAGGGTCCGGCGACATCAGCGGGCGGCAGAGGAGTTCCACTGGCTTGGGCCACGGGTGTACGAGGGTTTTCTTGAATGGGTTGATTGTTATCCATGATGGCGGTTGCTTGTTTTACCAGTCCGTTGGTAGTCCAGATCCAATGGTAGAATCCCGGTAGTTCGTCTTTCCTAAAGGTCGTTCGTCACGTCCGTGCGGAATTCTAGGTCGGGAGACCAGAAATGTAGTATAGTGGCACGGGGCACCAACTACGAGGTGGAAAGGTCCAAAGGATGAGGGCCAACGGCGAGACCACTGTTAAAAAGGGGCAATGGGCGGGCGCTAACTGTCGTGCCTACAGGAGACGGCGACCGACGTAGCGATGGCTTGTAAACCTTGAGGGCGCGACACTACTAACCAAAGAGGCAAGAAGTTGTCAAAAGGGTCTCTGACTTTATCAAAAGAGGGAGGCGCAGCTCGAGCAGGCTAAATACCGACCGCGAGGTGCCTCAACCTCTAGAGTGGTGCACTGGAACTTGGTGCACCACGTGTACTAACTATACTACCTATAGTAAAAAAACTATAAATTAGAAATTAAATAACCATCGGGGGCTTGCCAAAGGCCACTTGTGCAACCTTGAAGACATACCAGCAATGACACCAGCCTCGGGGGTCACTTCCAGTGGGGTGTCATTAAAAAGAGGCCCATATTATTACACGAGCTGTCCTCCAGAATCTTGGCGGGTTCGAACCAAAACTCTTCGCTCCAAGGCTGTTGATGGGCAAATTCCCAAAATAATTTGCGCATCCAGGTGAGTTCTTTAGCACAAGTAGACAAAGCTACGTACTCTGCTTCCGCCGATGAAAGAGCGATGACTGTTTGACGCTTAGATTTCCACATAATCGGTGCGGAGTTGACGACGATAACAAATCCAGTCGTGGACCTACGAGTTTGTATGCATCCCCCCAATCGGCGTCAGCGTACGCACGAATTGAGGTCGGTGATATACTCTTATTCGCAGGAAAGTGAAGTATATAGTGCATTGTTCCTGCCAAATACCTGAAGATCCTTTACAACATTGCCATGTGACGGTCACAAGGGTTATGCAGATGTTTCGAAAGTGCTGATATCGGGAAGGAGAGATCCGGACGCGTAGAAATCGAGATGTATAATAGTCCACCAATTCCAGAACGATAGTTTGCATGGTCAGATGGTGAGAGTGTTTTCTCGTTTTCCCTTGTAGGCAAGAGGTCCGCATTTGATGGCAGTGGAGTACCAACCGCGTTGGCTTCTTGCATGACAAACTTCTTCAGTAGCAACGAAGCATAGCCGTATTGGTTGACCTTGATGCCAAGAGGGGAACGTTCGATGCTCCAGCCGATAAACGACTTCAGTTCTCCGTAGAGTTTTACGTCGAATGTTGCGGCCAGCCGTTCTTTGAAGTATGTTAGAATATCCACGCTGTTTGAGGCAAAGGCGCAGTCGTCCACGATGACGGCCACGAGGACGAATTGGTCCTCTTCGCGGAACATGAAAACTCTCGAGTCGAGGGCAGAGGTCACGAATTTTCATAATAGTAAAGTGTCCGAGAACAGCGAGCCTCATATTACACCGGCTTGTACTGCCCCATAAAGGGAGTTGAGGAGTTTGCAGACATACCCAGTTCTGGCTTGAAGACCGGAGGAGTCCGTCAGTTGTTCCATGATAATTGGCACATCAAGTTTGCCGTAGAGATACGCGTTTGATATGTCGGCTGCCTCCAGTATTAGGTTTTCTGCCGCAGAGACGGCGAGCAGAATTCGCAAAGCTTCGTGACATGCGACAGGGGCGTAGGTGTGGAGCGGATCGAAGTCTGTGAAAGGCTTCTGCTTATCACCCCGTAGACAACAGCGTGCCTTCTTTAGAAACTTCTTCCCAACTCCATCCAACATCTTTTCCTTGAAAACCCAAGTGTAAGGAACCGGTTTCATGTCGGCCTCCCGAGGAATGAGTTCCCAGGTATTTCGCTTGATGAGTGCGTTCATCTCACGATCAATGGCCTCGCACCATCCCGGGTCCTTGCAGGCTTCCTTGAAGGAGTGAGAGACTGACGGATCATCCAAAGTCTTTTTTCGACACCCATACCCGTGGGAAGTTCTGGCTTATAGTAGTCAAAGCCTTTACCAGATGTTCCTCCAAGTCCAATGAGTTCGTGCCAGATTGTGCAGTGGGTTCCGTCTCTTCTGTTTCTTGTTGCCTCGTGATTCCTTCTAGGAGGCTGGTGAGGTTTGGTAAAGGAGAGGAGTTGATTGGCTTTAAGTCCAATTTCCGGCACGTCACGACAGAGTTCTTCTCCGGTACATGTACTCGGAAAAGAGTGTTACCATTCTGCATACCAACGAAGTGAGAAAATACGGACCGTGGAAGGAACTTCTTGTTTGGAACGGTTCTGGAACGGTAAACAAATGCGTAGCCAGGCTGGCCAAAAGTAGGAATGTGTGTGAAGTCAATGTTGGTTGTCGGGTCCCATTCCAGGATAGGAATCCGTCCCTGTATCCTTGAGGATGGGGCTCGGTTCCTTAACCAGTTCGAGTGATTCATGGCTTCAGCCCAGAAGGCGATCGGAAGTTTGCTAGCAAAAAGTAGAACGCGAGTCCTAGTCCAATGTTCTTGGATGAGCCTTTCCGCAGCTCCATTAGACTCCGATGCATAGGCTGGAGAGTAGTTCAAAGAGATGCCATGATCGAAGCAGAACTTGTCCAACTCGTTGCTCTTATGTTCCCCGGTCCCGTTCAGGCGAACAGTCTTCAAGCTAACCGAGTGGTTTAGTTCCAGCTCCGAACGGCGTTTGTACCATTCCAGATGTTTCAAGATGCCTGGTCCGGTCCTGTCTCTGAGAAAGAATACATCGGACTTCGAGGTGTAGTCGTCCAATATTGCTAAGGCATATATTGCCCCTGAGAGAGATGGCGAGATCTTTCCAGACACGTCCATGTGGATGAGATCCAACGGCTGTGATGTGGAAACAGATCGAGGGCGAGCCACAAGTGGGTTCCGTTTCATTTTCCCAGTGAGGCAGGGGACGCACGTTAATGAATCTAGGATGGAGCGCTGAAAGTAGTGAACGGACTCGAAGAATTTGGCGAGATTCTGATACCTGCTTGGGTGCAAATGACCAGTTCGCCCATGCCATTCCAAAGCCAGTTCTTGTTTGCTATTACTGGCGTTTACCCCCATGACCTGTTTGTTGTCCTCCCGGAGGTTCATGATGTATAAACCGTGGGGGATTTCTGTTTCCCAAATGATACGTGAGTTTCGTTTGGGATCCATGATAAAGCATCCGTTGAAGGGGCGGATTGTGTAGGTGAAAACCACCATGAAGTCCACACTTAGTACACCTACTGAGAGAGTGTTCGGTTGAAACGCAGGAGCGTGATATGCTTCAACGACGGTTCCACTGTTGAGAGGGATCCAGACTTGACCCTTTCCGACAAGGCGAGCTGTGCCAGAAGCAGCCTGCACAGTTTCAATGTCAATGCGCTCGTATCGGATGAATGATTTACGCGAATGGAAGAAATGATGTGTGGCCCCGAAGTCGATGTAGGCAGATTCCACCTTGGTTTGAGACAAGAGTGCGACATTACTCTTATACTTCGTTATGTTACAGTTGAACGGAGGTGAGGGAGGAGGATCGTCATGTCTCTGCACCACATAAGATCTGGGGTAAGAGTTTCGGTTTCCATCATCATCTCCCTTTGGTGCAAAGTGAGACTTCCAGTTAGACTGCCGCTGTCCACTTCGGTTTTCATCTTGATCGCGTTGCGATCGACGAGAGCCATCGTTTGAGCGGGTCTGCTGCCGATGGTCAGAACGGGAGTTGTATCGTTGATTGTTGTCCAACTGGTCGCGCTTGCGTTTGTAACAATCCCTCGCATAATGTCCACGACGTCCGCAGTAATAGCAGTTGTCATCGTGGCGGCCTTTTACCATTGAGGACTTATTATTATTACGATGGCGTCGTCGGCGCCCACCTTTGTTTGACATGTTAGCTTTCGGTTGTGTCGATGTTGGCGTTGTAGTGGACTGGGTTTGCTGAAGGTTGTTTGGATTCTTGCACCGAGCGACTTCTGCTTCGACTGCGTTGACGATAGAATCAAAACCAATGTCAGAAACTTAGGGTGACCCTAGCCCAACCCAGGGAGCTAGGCGATCGATGTAAGGCGGGTCCTCGCAATAAAGCAGCTAACCCCGCACCACGACGATCCGACCTCCGAAGGATATTCCCACGACCGCGTAGCGGTAGGGACTTCACTCCTGATAATAAACAGTATTTGCAGCGATATTAAGCCACGCGCGAAGGCAGAACGACATTCAAAGCTGCGCGAAAAACACGGATGTCGAAGATGTTAGGGAGTTTCGGATAAACAGAAATCGCATTCCGTACGTTAGGATGACTTCGAGAACAAAAAAGGTGAACCAAGAGCAGAAAGAAGTGTCTCCGAAAGCTTGAGGGCTCAGATGCGGGATGTGTGACGCCTATTCAAGAATCTAGGCCATAGCAAATGAGAACAACGATTGCAATTGCGCAAGAGAAGGGAACGGTTCCGCAAGAAAGAGAAACCACGAGGACCGAAAGAGTTTTGAATTTTATTGAACGGTTCTCATATAGACTAAGTTGTATGAGGGCTGCATGATGGAGAAAGGACTCCTTACAAGAGATGATTGTAATGAAACCACCAAAGCATGACGCGATTAAATTCGTTTGGACAATGAGAAGAGGTTTGAGTGTCATCGAGTTGCAGCATCCCAAGCGGAGTGTAACGCTTTCAGTTCGGGACGAATTTCGTGAAGTGACCGAAAAAATCGGAGATCAATGATGTGATGCCGCAACGCCTCTGCGGACACGAACGAGACAGAGAAAGGTGCGAACTTATGTGTATAGTAAAGAGAGAACTTCACGAGCATAAAGTAACCCATAACTGACAAATAAAGTTCGTAGTCTGTGTAGAAATCACCAGTACAGAGAGAAAATAAGTAACATTTTCCTTATTTTGTCCGAGCGTAATCGCGTTTTTGAGCCAAAACAGATTCTTTAAACCTGACAGCCCGTCACTAAGACAATTGTTCATGGTAGATTGTGCGCGCAAAGCTTTAGCCACAACATACGTTTGCGCAGGTAAGCCTTAACATTTGCCACGCGCAACGTTTTGAACTTGAAAGAGTGAGTAGTTGAGCGTGCGCGCGTTGGAAGCGCCGCAGTACGCGGAAAAAGGGGTGCAGCATGTGCGCAAACAATGGCGGTTCGTTGCAGCGCGACCCGGCGATGCTACCATGTTACGAGCAAGGTAGAACTGAGGGGAAGACAGGAATACTTGCTGCATTCCGTCGGCGAGATGACACCGCCGGCCGAGTGCAGTGCAATTTATTTGTTTTTGCGCAGTCTACGGAGCACGACACACACGTGCCACACATACGTAGCCACATGTGGCGCTTCTGCCTTGCACGAGGCGCTCCGGTATTAACACACGCCAGCGCGTGTTCAGTAGCGCCCCAGCGCCGCGGGGCCGCCAGTCGGTGGTTATGTGTTTACCTGTGCCTGTACACGTGTATAATTGCACTTGCGCGTTTGTTGCCTGTCAGTTGTGAATCACAAGTGGCCTAGAGTGGTTTGTTTCAAAAAAGTACAGCCTGTCCGACTTTGACACGTGGCTTCTTCGCCTACTTAGAACAGGTTTTTTGGCTTTTAAATGCCAATTACTGTACAACAAATACGAAGGTAGCATGTCGTTGTTCCACACCACAACAAATGATGTGCTGCGGAGGAGTGATTGCGGGTTCAAGTAAGGTAATGGTTACGCACTTCTCCCGGTGATTGTGCTTCAAGTACGCACTCCTCCCAGAGAATAAAATTATCAAGTTCGTTTGTCCAAATCTATAAAACTCGAATTCTGACACACCTGTCCAGAAACAAAAGCTCTTCAAACACAATCAGGTCAACAAGTGTGAAACCCAATTGTATAAATTATTTAAACGACGAGTAGAAAGCAGTTGCCCGCACTCTCAACTCATCTGCACTGTGCACACTTGCCCATTCACAACCCGTGCCATTCGTGAACATGATCTTGGGGCAAACATAAGATGCAGAAAGGTGTCGGGGGTTTATCATTTAATCTACTCTTCTTTCGTGCGAAACTGTCGTTTCAACCACACCTATCCGCAACGCCTTCGCACTATACGCACCCTCTCGTGGCTTCCGTCCCAACCACATGCTCCACCGGAACCACCACGCTCCTCGTCCCTGCCACGCTTCCTACCACCAGCTCGTCGCCGCGGAGCATGGTCGTCCTCCCGCACCCGCCGTCGGTGTATGGCCTTCGTGCTGCCGGAAATGGCACGCACAAGCAACTGCAAACTGTCCTGCGCTTCTTTTGCAGTGCGTGCCACTTCCTTCGGAAGGCACACCACACATATCCCGCAATCGCTGCACTGCTCCATATCAGCTTCCACCAGCATTTCAAATGTGGCTTTGTCCACAGCCTTTGGTTCCCCGAGCCCCCTCAGGAACATCTCGGCGACCGCCTTCGCGTGCCTGTACTTCTGGTCCGCTTCAAGACCGTACTCCACAACGCGATTCAGTAGGACGTCGCCCTTCAACTTGTCAATGCCGCGAGGCAACGGTTTTGAATGCTTCCCCCAAAAGGGCCCAATCTCATCGCAGGCGCTTTCAGCCGTACCTTTGACAACATCGCTGAACCAGAGCAGCACCCGCATCAGGTCGTTTGCTTCTGCGCCCAGCTGCTTATCATCCTTGTCGTTGCACAACGATGTGCCGCTCGACAACACTGTGCGCAACGACAATGCGTACAGGTGAAGTTGTAGCAACACAGTCACGACGGAATTCATTGGGGGAGCGCGGGTAACGAGTAGTGGTGGAGCGTAGTGAGGGATTGTAGAGGTATGAGGGAGTAGGAAAGTGAGCTGGCGTTTTTGTGGGAGTTGGGAAGTGGCTGGGGTCTTGTGGTGGGGTTGGGTGGGGGACTGAGGTGTGATATGGTGGGGAATTGGGTTGGGATGTGGTGGGGCAGTACGGTGGTGTGTGATGTGGTAGTAGGGAGGGATAAGCTGGGGGAATGTGGGGGATGAGGGTGGGGTTGTAGAACAAGTTCTCCAGGTGCGGCCACCTTGTACAGCGAAACAGTGTGGATTGTTGTTGACAATAAGCCGTCGGAGAGTGAGAGGATTACGCCCATGGTTGCTCACACAGTGGAGATGATATCAGAATTCTTCGCAGAGCAATATCCCAGGCGTGCGCAGCAAACGGCAGCGTAGAGACTTTCTCCTTGTCGCCTTGTGTTACATGATGCTGATAATGCTGATAATGGTGCGGTGAGGGGTGCATTCAGTGCTTTGCATTGATCTGTACACATTCCCTGAAATCTGTACCCCCCTCACTGTAGCGTCCTGCTTGATTTTTGCCACCCCTCTGAACAGGGTCAAATTCGTGGGTTCTGTGTCACGCGCGTTTTTGCAGAAAGGGTACAGAAGGCAGACCCAATATACCATTGATTGTATGTACAGGAACGAACCGAGGAAGTTGGGCGATCTCACTGTAAATGAAGGTACAGAGCTCTGTGAGGAGTGTAAAGTTTACGGCTGTACGCGTCGCACAGAGCGTCACATTCGTGACACATGATGTCGTAATTTATGTCGCGTGAGCTCGGCGATTGTTTCTCTTCTCTCCCAGAAAAAAAGAAAAACTGAACTTTGAATGCAACATCAATTAAAAAATTAGTTACCAAAACACGAACACGACACAATGATGAGTCACGGTTGCCGTGACGGATATGTTGATGGATCCTTCCCTCCACGTCTATTCAGCGGGAGGAGGAGAATTGACGCACTGTGAGGGCTGTCATTTTTCTCCCCCCAGAACCTCCTTATTTATGTAACAAAACCCCGGAGAACCTCCCTTCTCATCGTCACGCCTCCAAAGAACCTCCCTACCACTCCTGAATGGCCAAGTCGCCAGATCTTCCCTAGCAAGCCTCCCTATTGGTAAAGCCTTCATCACACCTGTGTCACAATTGTGTGACACTTGCTTAACTACAAAACCGAAATAGATTCCGCAATAGAAATACGCGCGCTTTTCAAACTTTTTGTCGCCGTGCGCTTTTGAAAATTTTAGATGCCGTGCCCGTGCATTAATCTACGCTACGCCAATTGTCTCGCCATTCAGTCCTCAAGCTTGGTTTTGCCACACTGCCTCGGCGCTTGCATTTGTTCCATCTCACCGCGCTGCCCCTACGCCTTGCCCTTTTGTCTCGCCACGCTGCTCTTCCGCTGTTTCGTGCCGCTGTGATTCCCCAATATGCGTCGTTGCTCTACTTTGCCACTCTGCTTTGTGGCTCTGCCTCGCCGCTCTGCCTCGCCGCTCTGCCCCGCCACTCTGTTTTACCATTCAGTCTAGCCGCTGCGTTTTGCGGCTCTGCCGCGCCACCCTGCCTCGCCGCTCCGCCGCGCCGCTCTGCCGCGCCGCTCTGCCGCGCCGCTCTGCCGCGCCGCTCTGCCGCGCCGCTCTGCCGCGCCGCTCTGCTGCGCCGCTCTGCTGCGCCGCTCTGCAGCGCCGCTCTGCTTCGCCTTTGCTTCGCCTTTGCTTCGCCGCTCCGCTGCGCCGTTCTGCTTCGTTGCTCCGCTTCCCCGCTGAACCCCGTTGCTCCACTTCATTTGCCGCTCTGCTTCGCTGCCGTGTTTTGCGACGCCGCTTTGCCACTGTTCCTCGTCACGCTGTTCCCCTACTGTTCGTCGCCACGCGTGTTAGTGTTCCACGCCGCTCTGCTTTGCCGCTTTGTTTCGGCGCTCTGCTTTGTCGCCCTGCTTCGCCGCTGTACTTCGCCGCTTTGCTTCGTCACTTTATATCGCCGTTTGGCTACGCTGCTGTCCTTCGCCGCTCTGCTTTGCCGCTGTTTTTCGCCGCTCTACTTCGCCGCTCTACTTCGCCACTCTACTTCGCCGCTCTATTTCGCCGCTCTGCCTCCTCGCTCTGCTTCGCCGCTTTGCCTCACCGCTATGGCTCACCGCTCTGCCTTACCGCTCTGCTTCGCCTTTGTATTTAATTCGCCACTCTGCCCCGCTGCTGTGCCTGGGCACTCGCATTCATGTACATCATTTGTGGAACCTCGTTGTCTTTAACGTCGTCTATCTGCATAGCATGAAAATTATTACGAAGCTTTGTGAGTTTACATCTTAAGTGTACGAAGAAAATCACTATAAGTAACTAACTACTGTTGTTCATTCCGTTGTAATGGTTGTCAGGATGGTCAACTATTGCAAGCGCTGCTGCAATGGCATCGGTGGGCGAATTAGTTTGCGTGGAAGTCAGAGGGAGTGATACCGGCAGTTGTTGAGATGTATGTAGGTTTGGGACAGGCAAAACTCCGGCTTGGTGTCCTGCCGGCCTCCCAGTCCCAATATGGCTTTGCGTTCTTTGGGTCCCCTTCGTTGGCTGGCCCGGAGTTTGCGCATTATTGTTATTCAACCTCCGGCGCTTCGTTCTCGAACCTCGCTCTTGGAATGATCGCTTTCTCTTCTTATGCGTTCGGGCTATCCCCGCGTTTGGATTTCGAATTTCGACCGCGTTTACGTCCTGTACATCTACTGATGTGGGAAGATCCGGTACGGTTACTGGTGAAGGCAGAGATTGGTTTGGTCGAGAAGGGTAGTTCCCTGCGTTCAATTGCCTTAACCCTTCTTTCAGGTATTCTTTCAGGCTTTCTACCGCAACCCTGCCGTAGCTCTCCGCAACTCTATGAAGCTGGTCACAAAGTGATTTGCAGTCCGAATACCGTACATGAGAAGCTGTCTCCGCAGTTCGTCGACTCTGCAGCTGTATGGCAATGTTCTGCGCTGTTGAATTCCTGTTTTCATTCGTGACAGGGGTTGTGGCGTGAGTGGAAGGCATTTCTCGGGTTTCTCCGTGTACGTTTGATACCCCTCCTTCCTGTGGCATTACTTGTTCGTTTTCTCCACCTCCCTGACCATTCGCTACCCCCATCACCCCCATCCTTTGTCGTAGGATGAGAATATCCGATATGGACCAATGTGTTTGGTCCCTGCGCCAATATGGGTGCCAAAAGCGCTGGATTCTAAAACGTGTTGTGAAGGCGTTGCCAACGTTAGGCCATCGTTCTAGCACATCGTTATAAACGACGAAGAGACGCGTGAGGTGGGCGCATGGTATTCCAAATGCCGTCATGTCCCCACATGTGCAGCTCCCGTTCACGTCTTCAGGGTTATTGGTTGGGGTGTGGATGTATATACGAAACGTGGTTGCTTCGTGTCCATGTTCGGGAATGTCACCCGTTTGGTTGAAGAACTTAGTCATGGTGAATTGTACTACCGGATTTTCAACTGAGACATGAAGATCCTGTACACCGATTTCGAAGTTAAAAGCCACATCTTGTGCTGTTATCAGTACGGCATCAATTACTTTGAAGTGTGCAGAAAAGCGCACGCTTAGCTCCAGGAACTTGGTTACGCTATAGGATGTGAAGGATTGTACAATGTACGTGGCGGAGGTTGTTGAGAGGGGAAGTCCGGAATGCAGGAGCTTGTTCCGCATCGCCGTGTCTCGCATTGAGGCCCTGTGTTGTCGCTCCAACTTCAATCTACTGGTCATTTGCACCATCACCAGCGGGACCTCCGAGAAAGGGACATTTCGATTGAGAACGAGGCTCCGGTACCTCGCGTGTGAAGACTCACAATACCCAGAACCTTGAAAGAAGAAGCGGTGTGGGACATGTATGTCTTTGAAGCATCTGACAAGCATATCAGGTCTCTGACGATAAAGAAACTTGTACCACCTCGGCAACTCCTGCGTCTCAGCATGAAAGTATGTTTGTTCCAGTTGCAACCTCTTTGATTCAAACACTTGGACACTCTTCGACTTGCGTAGTTCATACAAATCACTCCGCATTCTATTGGCCAACCCACTCCTTCCGACTGACTTGCACCATCGCTCTACGTTGGGGTCTTGGTTCTGATTGAGGTGCCAATCATCTAGGACGATATGCGACAACGGCATCACTTCTTCAATTGCGTTTATGAGTGCCATGCACTGGTCCACTGCGACGGAGCTCGGGGTAATGTGCATACACTCCTTAAACCGCTGCAACACCCAAGCGAAGCTTTCTGAGGTCTCGTCCCCAATATATCCCATAAAGAAAGTTGTCAGATGGCCGTGGTTATCTCTTCCATTTATGCTGATAAGGGGTAGACTGAAGCGGTTTGCAATTGCTTTGCAGTCAATAGACACCCCCGGTACAATCCCAAAACGTTCGTAGTCTGACGACCAACTATCCAGGCTCCAGGCAACAAACTGTAGACCTTTATCGTCCCATGTTCGACAGTACACTTTGTTGTTGGGGTTTGTCGATTGTAGGTCAATAAGATTTTGGTACAATCTCAGACATTCTGTGTCCCTCGGGAAGCGAGCTTCTTGCATGTACTTGAGGCGCTTTCGAAATAAAGGTCTGTTCACCGCAACGTTGTATTTGTCCTCGATAAGCTTCAACACAACGTCATATTGCAGGTGTAGCTTGCTGTGTAGGTGATGGGCTTCCCGTTCCATGTCCGGCGAGAGCTTCCGGTGTAGCGAATTGTCCACAGCATGGTTATGATGAGCCTTTGAGAAGTCTGGGTAGAATGCATAGTGTTGAGGACCTGTTTGGGAAACATGAACACGTCTGACCTTGAAGCTGTATGCGCATGGACATTGCTTATCGTATTTGCGGATGCACTTCAGATAACCTCGTAGGAGGACCCTTCTCCCATCGGGTTCGAGGCCGTACTTGGAGTCACGGACGGAGAGCTTAAAACCGAAATAGTCTCCAATATATTGTAGGTGTTGCAGTACTTCATGCGCTCCAGTTGGTTCCAACTGCTCAAGATAGGCAACGAAACCCCTGCGTACCATTTCTTCTGGTGGAAGCTCTTCCACAGATCCTGAGCTCTCATCCAATCCGCTGTGCTCCACCCCTTCGTTGTCCCCTTCCGAACGGTCAGAACCTCTATCGCCATCGAAAGAGGTGAGGCCTACATCTCCTACTGAGCCGTATGCTCTTCCTTTCTCCTCTACTCCTGTCTGCATTACACCCTGTCCTGAGCGGAAAGATCCTTCTATCGCCTTCGCTTCCTTCTGTCCTACACCCGCTACAGAGCCTTCTGATTCTGTCTTCCCGAGAGTTGCTCGCGGGCGGTCTTCCAAAACGACGGAAGTGTGTGGAGGATCCTCAGTTGACTTTTCGTTAGTTTCAATAGTACGAACATGGGAAACGTGCACCACGGAGGCGGATTTGGGCTGTAAAGTATTTGTTAGAGCTATGTCACACCTCTAAACATGATATGGGAGGATCCAACTTACCTTTCGACGTTCCGCATTGACTTTCGCCTTAACCATAGCCGTTATATCAATAACAGAACTATCCTCAGACGGAGTTTTAAGTAATGGAATTGGAGGATCCAGGGCTTCATCAAACCTCTTTGGACGACGACCTGCTTCCCCTGTGGTCGGAGAGCCATCACTACGATCGTCTTCTATGCTGATCACTTCGCGAATACCAGTACCACGGCCGATATCGTCCTGGGTCCGCATATACTCTCCGTCTCTATGGCTTCCCATTGCATTATGCAACCAGTTGAGCGAACGAGGAAAACGCGGGGCGGTCGTCGACATGAAGTCTTCTTCGTCGGAATCACGGTGATGGAGCTGGCCCTCCTTCCCATTCGATGGAGTTAAGTGGATAAAAGGAATGCGGAGGGTGGATGGACAGTTCTTCTGTATAGTCGCCCTCACTGCCTCCCCGCGTTTAGAATTCCCACCACGCCAATCCATATCAAGGCGCTCATGGTTGTGAATATCACACCCGGACAAGAGCCATCCTTTGCCATTACGCAGAGCCTTGGCCATGAAAGCTGCCTTGCAACCACATCCCGGCGGTTTTTGTTTGTATTTCAAACAACGCAGACGAACATTAAGACCATATTCTCGGGAGCGTGTAACTGGTTTGCAGAATTGCACGCCAAATTGGTATCCTTCGGAAGCCACAAGGTGGCGAACATACCCGGGGAGATCCAACACAAGTCGCCGCTCGCTCCCAGCTCCTTCTTTCACAGAGAAACCTAAATCCTTGTCCTTGTCCCCAGGAACACCGCCACCAGACCGTCCTGGCTTGCCTTGAAAACCTGTTTCCTTCACGCCGCGCCTCTTACCTTCCTCCGCTTCTTTTGTATGGCGAGCAAGATATATTTTAGCACGTCGACTGCGCTGCATGTGGTCTATAGTGAACGCATTGTTCATCGGCAGAACATGCGAGATGGACATTCCCATGCATATACGGGCCTTAGCACAAGCCCAGCGGTACTTTTCCGTGAGACAAGGGGGGTGTCCTGGAGTAAAGTTCATGCGTGGAATGGTTCCTCGAGTCTCACAAAAATGGGTACTCATGGACAACAGATAGGCACCACAGCTGAAAGAATCGTTCTGCATCTTATAGCCTAAGACATCTAGCATATAGTTTTCTGTTGGGAACTTCCATTCCTTCTTTTCATTCAGAGCATAATCAATAAACCTTGTTAGAAGCTCTCGTATCTGTGGGAAAATCCATGCGTGTGCTGTCTCCCCAGTACATGTTCCATTGCTTTCCATTTTCTCTTCGTGCCAAAAACACAGCCCAGTGAACATTAGAAATATTTACTGGTATCATAATTGTGTGTATATCTGTTGAACTGCGATAGACCTTCTCCGTAAATGCACCACAGTAGTTTTCCAATGATTTTGTCTGCTCTTCGGGTGTTTGGTTCTTGAATACCTTTGAAAGACCATAAAATGAACAACCAGTGTCGATTGGTATGAAAACGACGCCGCATTTGGGTTCCAATTCGAATAAACCTGCAGTGAGAAGTTCATTAGAAAACCAAGATCTTGGTTCACAGCAATCAATAAAGTTCTTTGCCAGAACATTCTCTTCGTCAATAGTGGAATTCATTTGGTCACAAATAAGACAAACCCAAAGGCCTTTGAGCTCGCGGAAGCCCGCTTGGTCTTTTCGATCGAACGTAATATCGGTCTTTGTTGCCACCTTTTTCAGAAAACAAGAAACCTTTCGAACCATAGTCAATATCTTCCTTTTTTCTCCGGCCGTTAGCTCTGAATTTGTTCGATCTGCTTCGGAGTCGTCATCTCGAGGGTCAAGGTAGGCGACTACTATAGAATCAAGGGGATCTTCAGGTGGAAAACGAACGCTAGGGTCAGAGGCATTTCGAAAAGACAACATGAGTGCTTCACAATTGAGAACGGCTAGCGATGTGTATCAGTGATGATAATAGCTACAGTCAGCTTAACATGAGCTTCGATGAGAGAGCTCACTTGCTTACTTGTTGCTGATCTCACGACTTAGGAAAGCGCGCGCATTTCTATTGCGGAATCTATTTCGGTTTTGTAGTTAAGCAAGTGTCACACAATTGTGACACAGGTGTGATGAAGGCTTTACCAATAGGGAGGCTTGCTAGGGAAGATCTGGCGACTTGGCCATTCAGGAGTGGTAGGGAGGTTCTTTGGAGGCGTGACGATGAGAAGGGAGGTTCTCCGGGGTTTTGTTACATAAATAAGGAGGTTCTGGGGGGAGAAAAATGACAGCCCTCACAGTGCGTCAATTCTCCTCCTCCCCTATTCAGCCGACACTCGAAGGCCCCTCACGCCGCCCCAAATACGTTTCTGAATTGGAGAGGCTTCAATTCAAAAACGGTGACGGGGCTGCTGCTGATTGTATTCTTCATTGCATTTGATCAGCTACTGACAGATGAACGTGTCCTGTTCCACATTTGGCTATAAAAGCCTCACTCCGCACCTGGCTCCCTCCTCGTCCTCCTCTCTCACCACAGCGACGCCAACTCCCTCATCCCTATTCAGCAAACAGGCGGTCTCATGCCGTCAACTCAATTTCGTAAGTCGTCCTTTGCCAGCCTTTGTACACACCATGCAATCCGCTCTCATTTACTAACTACCTACTCTTTATCTTTGCTGCAGTTTTTCTTCTTTTCAACTAACAGATGGGCGCAAAAGTCGTCTCCGGGAGTTCGATGGGCGGCTGCTCCGGCTCTCAGCGGATAAGCGGTCTTACACGCCTCAATGGGGTTGGTTAGGCGGGAATGAACAGCACCAAGTTCGCAAGGGTTCGAGACCAACGCCTGTCGACAGTCGTAAGTTCCGCTTATCTGGGCTGGTACGAAGAGGATGTAACCCACCAGTTTGACGCAGGCTGTCGGCAGGTCGGGTAATGTAGTAGTCCTCCCCACACTTTAGGTACGTCTACTTTTACGTGTTACCCCACATTTATCTGTACAATAGGTTGATCACAATACCCCCTAACACAATAAAACTCTACTTTACTACTCGATTGAGATTGCATCATATTACAAGGGAACTCGAGCCCTGTCCTTCGTGTCACCGCCCACAGGTATCAAGACACGTCTTCGCCCTTGTTTCAGAGTGCCAAGCAGCTTAGTTTGAATATTGTTCGTAATGAAGAGCTTGTTGAACTGCGCAGGAAACAGGAATAGCAGTGCTGCGGACCCCGAAACCATGTTATGTAAACTTGTGGAACGTTAACTACATAAAACACCGAGCCTCCACACCCTTCCGGGCTGTGCCAATACACAGCATTTGTTGACAATCTGGAAGGAAAAACTTTTTGCATTCTCCGGTACCAGTCCCAACAATAGCCTCAAACCCGTGAATATTCCATTGTACACAGCAGAAGTTCAAGCATTCGTGAACAGATAATTCTTTTGCTCATTCTTCAAGTAGCTTCGCTCTTCTTCAACGCGGCAAGGGAAGTTATCTTTGTGCCGGAATTGCTTGCAGTCGTTTGTACTCCGGATTGTGAAACGGTGTTCTACCTTATTGTCCCGGTCCTGAAAAGATGTTTCGGTGTGATTGCGCTACAACGAAACGATGATGAAGGAGGTATGCAACGTTACGCTCAGGAAAAGGGGAGATACAACACGCTTCAGCCCGCGCCAAGTACATGAGCAACAGGAAACCATAAATATGGTAAAGTTGGAGTGAGTTGGTCTTTACGTTTATAGTTGAATAGCGTCATTTCCATGTTGAAAGTCAAAAGCTGCCAATGCCGCGCAGTTGTAAACGCCCTTAAGGTGATCAAAGCGTGCGGAAAACCACGCACAGGTCATCGCGTCTCGCCTGCTCGGCAGATACAACCACATTCTCCACGCTGCCACCAAACCTTTGTCGCTGATAAGCCGTGAAGTACACGCGAACACATTGACCCTGAGCCTGTTGCTTGTTGCCATCAAACTGTTCAAACCCAATGGCGGAGCCGTCATGGCTCGACAGAGTCAGCGGCCGGAATTGAGAGCGCGAAAAGCCTCTCGCAAACACTGGTATGTAGTAGTAGCCGTACAGGAACTCTGGCGAGATGTTACTCGACTGCATCACACCAACAAGCTCTTGCGAAGTTTTCGATACGATTCGTGGTGTAAACGGCGTGTTCGGTGCCCCGCCCAGCGAGAAGGACGGAATGCCGCAAGTGGCTTCGAAGTTAAACTTGCAGCTGGATGCAGCGCGCTCGCAATAGTCCGTTATGGGTATCGCGACTATCGCTGTTGCGGTGGCGGCGAGAACGAAGATGAATGTGGAGATGCGCATGGTTACAATTGGGGTTAGGTGTTGCGATGTATAAGGAACAGAACGGGACAGAGGGGAGGACGACAGCATTTATAGGGGCCTGGAAGGTGTTGTGAGGCGGGGCGTCGTCAGCAGCAACCATGAGGGAGGGAGGAGGGGTCCGGTCGGGGAGACTGTACGTAGCATCCTTTCATCCGGAACATTCATCGTAATTGATTCCACCTTGAAAGTGATGCTTAGCTCTCGGACGTCGTCCACTGTTCGTCCACACCCCAAGAGAATGCAAGAGCGTTTCGCTGCGACGACGGAACCACGAACAGTTGACGGGATGAGGAGAAGAGTGTGGCAGTTGTTGATCGTTTATACCGATAGATAAAGGTGGCAGAAGGGTGTGGCTTCAGAGGCGGCACTGCTCGCATGCGATGTGGATCACATCCGGTAAAGCTACAAGGGTAGATATGAGGAGCGCGGCCGCGCTGTGGGAGCTCGCGAGTTAACGCAAGCGTTTGAGATCGTCTTCACCGTCAAAGACGGTTCATGCCCCGTCAACAAACTTTCGGTAACCTTCCCGTTGGTAGTTTTGTTTTTTTTTTCGCGATTTTCGCTCTCGGGCTCGGGATCTCACGAACACGATGACAGCGATGCAGCAGTGAAAACTGCTGCTGGATATCCTTGTGCGTGATGACGTAGCTCGATTTGTGTTTCGTTTCCGCTCCAGAGTCTGAACAATGTCCGAAGAAATAACTTGGTCCTAAAGAAGGGATAGCGTGTTCACCGCTGCTCAGAACGATATTTTGCCGCTGGTGTGCTTGAATCATCAGAACGCTAGCCAAATAACGCATGTTGCACTTCAATTGCGCACGCGGCGAGCCCTCTGTCTTGAGTCTTGACGGTGCTCATAAAGCAACGATTTTGTTGAACATACGCTTGGATTAACGGCAACGGGTTGCAGAGATGTGGCTCCTATATGGTGGACACTCCATGCTGTTTGAGCGATTTACAACGAGTTAACGATTAACCGGAACGTCTCGATACAGAAACCTTTTGGGAGATAAGCTGTTCTGGAACTGCTCTTGGTGAAACTCGGCCTCCCGCCCGGAATTGGGGACGACCATACCGCAACCTACCGCGCACAAACGTGCGTCCACAAAACTCGTGTTCCTTGGGTGCGGCTTCAAGCAACGTGATACGTCGATTCGTTTCGCCCTTTTCAATCCATGCCTCACCAGGAACGGCGCGTGCCACAAGGCAACTCGTTGTGGCACGAACGCACCTCTGACGCGCGCAGCTGCTGTTGGTGTTGATACTCGAGGACTGCAGTACGGCGCGGGCATTCGGTGTATGGCTTTGAACAATGCTAGGTGCGGAATGACCCGAGCTGCGGTTTCAAGGGCCTGAGCTTGGCGCGCCACCGGATCGGGAAGGTCAGTTTGGGGTGGCAGCTGGAACACAACTTTGATCGGGTGAATACGCGGGTGACGGTGCGGGGCGAGTGGCTGCACGTCGTCGGGAGGGGAGGCTTCTCAACTGTTGCGGCGGCGAGCACGCCCCAACTTTACGCCATCATGGCACGGTCAAGTCTTGAGACAACGCTA
The DNA here is from genome assembly GCA_030374805.1 of Gracilaria gracilis. Taxonomy (NCBI): domain Eukaryota; phylum Rhodophyta; class Florideophyceae; order Gracilariales; family Gracilariaceae; genus Gracilaria; species Gracilaria gracilis. The sequence goes on along the minus strand of JARGSG010000212.1, from coordinate 427,468 downwards.
GTCACGTTGCCTACGCGTCACGGGAGTGGATGACAAGTGACCGGCGTGGGAAGGTGCGTGGGCCGTTCCAAACAACAAGTACAAAATATGAATTACAAAATATGTAAAATATGAATAAGATGCTGACGTTCCGAGACGTGGTACAAAATATGGATCACCCCCTCGTACTCTGGCCTCCTACTCACAGCACATGAGGCTTTCCGACCACCCACGCCCTCTCCGTAGCCGTATTACAGACAGTTTTGAAGCCGACGGCGGCTTCTTCTCTGTGAAATAGATTGAGGCCAAACCCTCATAAACAATATGAATCCAGCCACTTTTGCTACAATAATATCCACAAGAAGAGCAGTTGCGAACCGTTACTTTGTAGAAGAAGATCTTGGAACAGCGTTTTTCTCCAGCCCAAACACTCTACACTTCTCGCTCTAGTTTCCGTTTCTATACACAAACACCCTTGCAAATAGTCTTGAGTCCTTCAACACAGCGTAGAGCAGCCCTTGTGTTAAAAATCCTTCGTGAACAACAACGCAAACAAAATGAAGCTCTTGCTATTGTTGCTACAATGCTGCATGCAGAAAACCCTAACTATACTCAACGTAGCACAAAACAAATTGAAAGACCTATCTTGACATTTTCGTCAATGATCACCGAAATGCCTGATAGGTTCTTTCGGCGCATGAACAGAACGCAACTACGTTCGTTCAAACGTCTCGCAAATATCATCATCCTCACATATCGAACAGACAAAACTCGACAAGAACGGCACAGTGTCTACATTAAACTTTCTGTACCATTAGGTTGGCTCGCTGTTGGGTCTTAACTTGATATTTGTTTCGCACATAACCTTTCGATGTCCACATTCTATCATTATGTTGATGAAATAATATCAATCTTGAACGAAAACCTTGAGTTATCGTTTCCATACAACTGCAATTCATAGTTGGAGGACGTATCAAAGCAGTTTACGAGGGGTGGAATTAGCGCTCTATCAAAGTGTTGTGGTGCATTGGATGGGCTGGTAGTCGAATATGTAAACCCTCTGCGTTGAAAATTGCGAATTCTTCTACCTATTATAACAGGAAGGAATTCTTTGCTCTGAATCTGCAGGCAATGTGTGATGCATATTATCGTTTTACTTCCGTATCCTGTGTGTGGCGCCCGGTTATACCCACGACTCTACTGCATTCGCCATGAGTTCTGTTTTTCGTTTTCTTTCACGAGCGCTGGACTCACTAGAAAAGGGCTACTGGAGTGCAGCAGATGAGGCCTACAGATGTTCGGAAAGGTTGCTTTGTCCATGGCCAGGACGACTTTTATGTGTTGCGAAAGACTGTTTCAATTACTGGCAAAGCTCTGCAAGGATTTTTGTTGAGCAAGCATTCGGTATGCTTGTTGGCAGATGGGGAATATTGTGGCGGCCATTACGCTGTTCCTTAAAGAAAAACGCTCTCATTGTTGTGACTTGCTGCAAGTTGCATAATTTTATTATTGATGATGGTGGTGGTGTAGCTGTGCCTCCTCCATCCCGAGCTGACAGTAATGGGCATCACGAGGCACCGGACTACCGAGTTCACCTGCAAGATGAGTGCGACTTGGATATTCAGCTGCATCGTCGACGGCGAGGTCTCGATAGCATCTCTTTGAGACAATCGTTTACCGAGGAAATAGAACTGCTGGGCCGACGAAGACCATAGAGGTTTATTGACATGGAGGATCTTTCTGGGACATGGCTTCATTGATCATCCTTTCAACTTGGCTAAGACGGCGTTTATAGCTCTCTAATGAATTTTGAGAACTCCTCGTCGGCATCGAGACTTTTTATCACAGAAAGAATCTTTGTTTCTAAATCCAATAGAGATGACACAGTACTTGCGACCTTCATTGACCGATCAAGTTCCAAAATTCTACTATCGATACCAGCCCAATGCGTGCCACTGTGTAGTGAACTGGGGGGAAGAACGGCAGGGCCGGGGTTCGAACCACGAACCCCGGGCCCCCACAAAAAGCACACGAAGGCGGTTACCAATTGAGCTATGGCCGCTCACGGTGTGGTGGCCTCGAGCCACACCGCCGGAGGTGTTACCGTGACCCTCTGTGACCGCCAGCTGCAGCTGACAGCAGCTACACATTGTCTTGAATTATAATCGGGCGATCTGTTTCCCTCGAAATAGCTAATGATGTTATGGCCGCAGCCAATGCATTCCTTGTTTCATCACATCGGCGCTTTCTACCTAAATGAGTTGTAACTTGTTCATTTGCTGCGGTATTGCCTTCTTCCCTAATCCCAGATTCAATTTGAAAGCCAGTAGGTATAAGCCTGATTAATGCCTCCAGGCTGGGATGGTCATGAAACACACAATGCATGTACCCCAGAACATCATCTCTTTGAGTAAATGCTGGAAACACATCAGCATCACTTTGTCCCGATGCCTCGAAATTCTTACACGCAACACTGTAGCCCCATTACGCTATGGTGACAATAATTGTCACCTTTTGAACCAAGGGGCAATTTGGCGCAGAAGTCCCATTGCACCTTTTCGAGGTGAAAATGCACCTTGCAAAGGTGACGTTGCCCCAACGTCACCTTTTGCGCCTTTCTCACCTTGGGATGTGCCTTCGTCCCCTTACTCCGCGCTCTTTCTAAAGATCCACCACCAGTGTGGTCGCTCGTCATCGGTAGACCGTACCTATAAAGAGAATATCTGTTGGCTCAAAAGCGCTTTCTGTCCTCCCGATCCCAAGGACAAAACGTCACTGGATCGTACATCCAACCACCACGGAACTCCAAATTTACATTTGTCTACAGATCTAGAGGCTCTGGATCTAACCTCAAGTGTGAATAATGATACCGGTAGCTCTGATTGTCGGCTTGACGAAATAAAGCTGCTTTAATTCACCATGCCTGTCAATATAAACCACATGATGCCCATTCACTTGAAGCAGAAAGCCCGCAAGAAAATGAAGCACCACTTTCGATTCAACCTTCAATTGAAGATTCTAGTAACGATATCAAAGAAATGGACACAGAACAAATATAAATACAACAACCCATTCCATTTTTCAGTAATGAAGTACAAATTGAATTTCAGAATGCATTCGAATCGCAACCAGTGATTGCAGAAGATGCTTGGCCCTCACTCATTTTTGATGGAATTGATGGCGTAATGGATGGAACTTTTAGCACAGCAGAAGGGGGAGCTTCGCAAGATATTGATAACGTGCGAAGGGAGGGAAACCAACAACGTTTGGAACGGTTTGTGAATGGTCGCGTCGATGGTTGGAAATATTCCTCTCCATTTACATCTGTAACCAATATCGTTGATAATACGGACAAAGAGCTTTCTAATCGTTTTATCGTAAAAGGCAACGCAATTCTCTCGTCTGTAACAAAAGAAATTCAATCTCTACTCCCAGAACCTTTAACCACAACTGAAAGTAATTTGACACGACTTCAAACAATGAACGTCTCCCTCCCAGAATACTTACTAGGGAAACTAGTTCGCAATGTTAAACGAGTATTAATTGGCCGAAACTTGAAGCCAACGACAGTAACCGAGCTCAGGGAAATTATTGTGATGCATGTATTGGCCGCTTCGTACAACAGTTCGGTTTAAGTGATCGCTGCCCCAAAGAACTCAGAATTCTTTTACTCTATCGGCATATCTCCGAGGAGATATTCAGATATCTGGTCTTTACTTTGTTGGACTCATAATCGACCCCAGCAATTTGAGAGTTATGGAACATGTTGGAGTAATACTCCACAGCGTTCAAATGCGTTAATAACAGAACTAGAGCAAGAACTGGCTGCTGTGAATCGGTACTTGCTTCATGTACCTGGCGCAACTATATTTAGCCTGGATGACGATCACCAGCGACTCAGATTACGGGCTGTGACTCAATTAACCTCCCTCAGTCAGGTGAATAACCCAAAAAAGGCACTCGGACCAGTCAATAATGTAATTTGTTCGGCTCTGCATCCAGTCTTTTTGGCAAGTCACTGTTCCGGGCCTCAAAAAAAGCTGCTACATGTATGGCACCGGCTGGTACAGCTCTTGCAGGGTGTACCGACAAGCGGTCCAATAAAGCCGATGGTGGACGCGATATTTGCTGCGGACCGTGGTTATAATGACAAGACTGTAATGGACTTTGTCAACGATGGTCTTGGCGCCACAAGTAATGGAACGCACAAGCGGAGTCTCGGGTTCCCATTCGTATGGGGAAATGCTCCTATTTGAAAACTCCATAAGGGAATGGAAGTGTCTGAAAAGAAATGTCGTGCAGTATACAGTGCCGCCCGTAAACCAAGCCCAACTGCAGGGAGAACAATTGAAAGTGTTTTATACCGTGAAAGCTATAGTGGCCGAATTGCTGCTGCCTACCACAAAAACATGGACCTATTTCATTCTTCTATGTACACACTGGTGCCTAAGCTGAGATTTTCGAAGTCGTTCTCCGCTGGGTCTATGACAAAACACCATACTGTCTATGACACTGGCATGTATACACATGTACAATCAGAAAACACTACAGGCAATGCTGTACGTGCTGTGTGTCGCCTTAAGCTCAAACCAACTCTCATGAACATCAGAGAAGTAACAGCATTGCAGTCAGAAGACCCTGGATGGTTCTTTGCCAGAGCCTTTCATTTCACCTCTCGAACGACTCAATCCTTTTTTAGGGCGCTTACAATTGACTTTGAAAAGTCCGTGGAAGCGTGTGCGTCGTTGCGTGCTGGACAAACTGACAATCAATGCTCCTTACAATACTCCAGCAATCAGGGCATTTTGCGTAACGACATTTCGGATTGTTTGGAACATCTTTGCCAGCTAACTGGCGTGAACAAAGGCTCACTACCGTCGGTTGAAAATGGACAGAAAGCCGCGAATCAAAATCATGACCGCAACCTCAGAGTGGCTCAATGGTCGCCAGAAAGAGCAAGTCATTGGTCTCATGGCTTCTGTTGGGCAAAGATCGCCCCGGTCGTTGAGCAAAGCAACGCTAATTGAGCGTGTGCTTAAGCTTCGGGATGATGCGCAGCAAGGATTGGTTTCTTTAAATGTTCAAAATGTACCGCAGTCGGACGAGCAACGAACAGAATTCTTGCAAAATTGGCTTCTTTCACCTCTCTATAAACACTATTTGGGTGCGTGGGTGATGAAACCGCTGGTATCGACAAGTGGCATGAAGCAGGGCTCTCGGAATGAAGCACAAGTACTGAAAGCACTACCAACTTACTTTAGAAACCAAATCTTGGCGGTCGCGGAGCGTGATAGACCCCCTTTGGCGTGGGAAAAGAGGAAATTGACGGTTGCTTCTGTAAGGACAATCGGACTTGTTTGTTCTACAACAGTTTATTGAATGGCAGATAGCCCAGATGGTATAGTTTTATTGGTAGATGAGGAGGACGCAGTTTTCGTGGCTGCGGTGGAAATCAAGACCGCCTCGTCTCTTGCTACTATTCAGAAGGCCAAGAATGTTTCCAAATAGTACTCTGAGCTCATGGTTGTGAATGGGATCGGAAATGATGCAAGTATGGGGGAACTCTATCGCGACCTCGTACCAACTTCGCAGTATCGCATGCAATGCTAGCATCACGTTGTTTGCTTCGACTGCAAGCATGTACTCCTTGTAGTTGCAAAGGGGAGTAACACTGGTGTAGTAGAAATAATCTATGCAGGTCTGTTGGGTTTTATGGAAGCAACGAAGACAAATTTCAAGTACTTACTCACAGGAATACGTCTAAGAGCGTTCAAATGGGTCGGCCAAGATGCGGACAGAATTTCGAAGGCCTATGAGGAGTTGTTGAAGGATTCTCATGCCTCAGATTTATTTTCTTATGCTTCATTCTACAACATTAGCAAAGCGTACTGTGAACTTGTTGACCGAAAAGGGCCCCTACCTCCAGCTCGCATGATACGTCCCTCTTTGTTTGTTTATTGGAATTCATTCAAAGGTGGTGTGGATGAATTCTCAAGAGCGATGCAATCCCTTTCTTATACTAATTCATCTGAGAATCCAGTGGTCAGCGTTCTTGGCCGGCTTATATGTGCGCAAATCAATAATGCAGCCATCGTACACCGTTTGTCGCTGGCGAAGCGCGTAAGCGTTTTCTCGGATGAACCCAGCTCTGAAACATATGAGAAAGGATACAAAGCTCTTTGTCATTCGGTATCGAGACAGTCAACATTTGGCGACTTTGCCCGACAATTGGCAAAAGAGTACAAGAATTGCTACTGAAATAGACGACAGGGGTCTGTATCCGTCAGCACCAACCAATCTCATAATGAAATTGACGACCTCGAGGCTGTAGCCTTGACTTCTTTGTTCAGAAGAAATGCAGCTGAAAAGTACAATAGCCCGGCAGACAGAACAAGACGTCTCTCTGACTTGGCTGCACATAAGAAGGTGAAAGGGAAACAATTTTACTGTTCGCTGTGCTCATATAGCCGCGTAATTAGCAAAAATGGAAAGATGGCCCGGAAGAAAGGAGGTGCTAGAGAATATCTGTGGTGCCTTGTATGCCGACAACCCATATGTAGAGGTTGTTGGGATTCATGGCACATCGAACATACATTGAAGAGAGCGGAGATATCCGCGGAGGCTTTAGAAGCCCTTCGGAAGAAGGTGGAGTAGTTTCAATGCCAAAGATTGCATGATACACAACTCGCAGTACCACTCGAAATTCAAACAAATGTTCACTACTTCTCTCCACGCCAATCAGAGTACGAGAGCTTCTATGCGATATATTTCCTGTCATTCCGGACGTTGGAGGGCCAAATGTAAATAAATAACAAACATTTATCAGTCTTGCAACTTGCGTTGCCCCTGGGGAAGCAATATCTACATCAATGACGTAAACCAATAAGAAATGAGAAGAACAAGAATGCGGCAGAATTCTCATGACAGATGACAGATTGGACTTGGGGGCTAAGTGCAGTTGAAGATGTTGGTGCAACAGAATATCAAGCGTATCATATTCTTCGCGGTGCATGAAGGCCTTGCGTCAAGGTAGACGTAGAGTTTGATCATCAATTCCATTTCCAACTCAACGCATATCTCATCAATTGAAGTAGTTACTACCGCTCCGTCCTGTACTTACAGGGAGAAACTTTGCTAGCCTCTGGCTCTCTTTTCAAAACGCAAGAACTTTAAGCAGCATATATCTCCAAGATGACTAATGAGACGGAAACAGTGAGTTACAGAGAAGGACAGAGACTGCCCTCAGCGCGTTAGTAAGTCCTATGGACGCTGACCAGACACGTTCGGTAGGTATGGATTCCTAAGTCGAAGATACAGCCGATTGTGGTCCTTGATTGACTGTTGTAGCTAATATCAGTTTAGGTGACACAGTTAGTCTGAGGCAGCCTGAACGCGATGAGAATACTTTCATGAGTTTTCAACGGCTGCCCCTGATCTCATACTTGTATCTCTTGCCACATGCAGAGTACAAAGGAAGCTTGCTATTGACAAGCGCGGAGTAAGGAGACGAAAGCACATCCCAAGGTGAGAAAGGCGCAAAGAGTAACGTTGGGGCAACGTCACCTTTGCAAGGTGAATTTCACCTTGAAAAGGCGCAATGGGACTTCTGCGCCAAATTGTATCTTGGTTCAAAAGGTGACAATTATTATCACCATAGCGTCATGGGGTTAGGCAGACCTGAGCTTCACCCACTTCTGTTCCAGCGTTTGTCCATCTGGAAAATATCGCCTTACAGAAGGGTCAATACGTAACAGCACATCAAGGGTAACCCCATCATGTGGTTCGGGCTGAGCAGGTTTAAATTCAGGATCATTGAAATGTAGACGAAACTCTTCTGCGAATGGGTCTTTTCGTGGTTTATGCAGCCCTGCTCCCGATGCAATTCGTTGATACATCTTCGCCACTGCAGTGGCGTGTCGAGAGTCAGCGATTACATGGCAAAGCCGAGCACTTTCCTCTTTCGTCCAGTTTGGCGCTCGGCTGCGCCCAATGCCCTCCTTCATGTCAGGGCCTGATTCATCATATTTCTGTTTGAGCGCCACAATTTTGCGAAAAGAAGTAACTTCTCTTTAGGCTAGCCGTGCCAGTAACACACTCTACGTCCCAGAACCAGAAAATCCTATTCTCTTGCAAGCAGCAGACAGTATTTCCTGCGTGCAGGCTGTAGTTGGTGGCTTGATATTAGCTGCAGTTGACTGGGTCGTCCTAGATTGCGGTCTTTGTGATAGAGCGTGGCTAGCTTCTTGCGGAGTTGGAAATTCTAAATCAGTAGCCTCTGCTGTGGGACAATCTGGCACTCGCGACAAAGCATCTTCAGCGAATGCATGTGGATCGGGGACTTCTGATGTTTGGACTCCGTCATGAATCGTAATACTCTCATCATTTGAAGTAGTCTCTAGACTCTGGAGCACAAGAGCGAGATGGCCAGAGCGCTGTGGAGTGGTAGGCATGGTCACGACTTTCTTCGAATTGTCCGAATCATTTGGTGCAACAGCACAAAGTATGAGGACCAATGCAGATTGTGCTAAGGCGAGTAGGAAAAAACGCTAGCACAAGCCGAGACAGACAGAGCACAATGAAACAGCAAGTGTGCGGTTCAATGCAGGTGACTTCTTGCAAAGCCAGAAGCAAGAAACGGCAGCGCAAAGCAAGGCTCACAAAATAACTTGCCGCAGAAAACACGGGGCTAGAGCAGGCGACTTTGAACTAAGCCGGGAGTGAGGATTGGCAGCGCAAAGCAAGGCACAGGATGAAACGGTAGCTTGAGGTCAACGTGGCGAGTCGAAATCGTCTCGCTTGGGACTTGCAGCATGCGCGGCTGCAGGTCTTGAGGCAGAAAAAGCGGGCTGCAAATTATGACCAATCATATTTCAGATTCTGGCCATATTCTGTTTCCCATTTTTTGTATTACATGGTTTGGAACGGGCCTGAGAGCTGTTACGAACCTCACCCCCAGAACCTCTACTTCTATGTAACAAAAAAGTCAGAGAACCTCCCATGACAAGGTCACGTTTTCGTCGAGCCTCTGTATTACTCCATTTGCGCCAAGTGCTTGGAACTTCCCTTGCACACATTGCTATTGGCTCAAGCCTCGAAGCAGCCCGGCGTGACAACTTTGCTCCCCTATACAAGTTCTATAGAACAAAATAAAACCACTAGAGTAGAATAGGAAAGCGCGCGCTTCTGAGCTAAAATAAATTTAAAACGTTAGTTTCTGAGGTCATTAGCTCTTTACTTTTAATGCGATACCACCTGAGAGCTCAATGAAGCAAAACATTCTACGTAAAAACCGTTGGCAAATTATTGCGTTGAGATGATTCTCTTTATTAATTCCAATGATCCTATCGTCCGGTACCCACCTAATGACCCTTTGAACTCTATGGCAATATTGTACGTTGACTCACGTAACGATAACACCTACAAAGAAAATAGCGGTATTTCAGATCGCATCAATTCCCAAAAGAAAGATAAAAACATCCTGCTACGAAAATTTTCAATATTTCTAAAGAAAACAGTGCAGATAACCTCTGAAACGTGGGAAAGAAAAGATCGGGCTGGGTTTCGAGAGCTGAAGAGACTCTGGGTGTATCTAATATGTGATCAGATGAATACTGTCACCGATAAGCATGGCGTGAAAAGTGAGAATTTTACTGACAGCTGTGAGCCAAAAAGTTGTTTCTCCAATGAGCTGCTTCAAGCCGAGGTATTTGAACTGAAGCCAAAATTTGGCGTGGTTCTAGTACTACCGGGTACTGGGTTCTACTTACATGGTCTCGCACTGGTCATCTAGAGGAAAAGCCATGCATAAGCACCAGCTGGAAAGGCTTGATTCGTACTCTGCGACGTTCCGCGAGAAACTTATCGCAGCTCAGCAGCGATAGATACCATTATAATTCCAGTTAGCACTAATTCATCGTTCATTGGGCATTTTTCGTAGCGCTGAAGGTGGAGGGAAAGCGTTGGAAGATTTATTGGGGTGACAGCCGAGGAGCAGAATGTCCCGTAGAATGTCGCAAGCTCTTGACGAGAATAATTGACTGTGCGTTGAGGGAGGAGAAGGAGTGGGTACTCCCCTCTGAGATCTATATGTTAGATGTTCTTGGGTATAAGCGGTATAAAGATTCATACAGTTGTGGTGTCAATGTTGTGTCTGCAATGCCTCATTTCTGTGAGATGCGAGGGATCATTCCAGAAGCCACTCTCACTCCGAAACACCCCTATCACCTTACCTGCAGGTATCGTTGGGCATGCAAACCCGTATTCATATGATAATCTCAATATCACACGTTCTACCGATGAACAATGCCTACACTGTGGACCGAACGCACCTTCGGCAACGTGCCAAGATATGCTTGGCTCTTCATGACGGAGAAAGTGGGCAATGTGGGGTGGAGCTTGGAACAGCTTGTGAGAACACTGCTGATCATAGAGGTTCTGGCGATAATTTCATTGGTTAAGGAGGAGTGAAGGTACTGCAGTGGTACGGAAAACGATGGTACCGTGGCGAAAAGGACTATGAAAGAAGGGTAGAAAGAAGTCGCGAATATCGTGAAAGAACGAAGGCTTGGTAATGGATCTCCCGGGTTATATCTATGACCTTGTGGAGTTGGAAGGTTATGTTCATTTCGTTCAATACCCCAAGCCTATCACTCGCTCGTTAGAGTATGGCGTGAACCTCAGAAGTCGCTGTATGAAATGCAAGAAAGATCCCCCAGGTTGTGGGTGCAAGGCGACTTTTATGGCCAAGGCCTTGTTCCACGGGAAAGGCTGGCTTCTCACGGATAGATGTGGTGTTTACAACCACGAACGACTGGATGTCGATATGCGTGGAGGCAAACAGAAACGCAAGGAAGCAGTGACTGGAACAATCAAGAGAGTATCTGCGGATAAAATTCGTTTGCCGTTCATCTATTACATTCCTACCTCTTCCGGTATGGAAGAGAGAGAACTTGGTGGCCGGGAAGGAGCACGAAGCACGGATGAGGGCAACTTTATGCTTTCAATTCCGCCTCGCCCCTCCAGAGTGTTCACAACAGGGGCCACTCTCAGGGACGGTAATTACCTGAGAACCCAGGAGAAGGTGTGCCGCGCAACCGGCATAAAGAAAGTCATACATATTGATGACGAGAAGGGATCGGTCGATGTTCATGGAGTGTTGAAGGGGTGTGGTGTATCCCAAGATGCAGTTCATCCTTCAACAGGCGTACTATCAGATGATAGTTTTGTGATTGATGTAACGCATTTAGTGACTCCGAAATTGAAGGCCGCAACAAGAAAGGTGCGTTGGATCCTCCCTTCTCTGAGAAGTAGTTATTCTCTTCCTGTCTAACATGTGTTCTCCAGCCTAAACCTCCTTCAGTGGCACCAGTCGCATATATACGTAATGGGAACGACAGCGACGACAGAACGTCCCCGTATCAGCCGCATCATTCGCATCTGGGAGCTTCAAACCCTATAGAGTGCGACACGAGGGAGGAGCCTGTGCCTCTCAGTATGAAAGACCACTCCATGATTGAGAAAGAAACTGCACTGAACCTCCCTCTCCACCCAAATTCTGGTAGTGGATCGCAAGAACGGCGTCGTGGGCCGGACTTGGGAATGAGAACAATAGAGCATCGGAGGTTTTAAGGGCGTGTAAGGTGGATGCGGGAGAACACAAGCTAGGCGTGAGGGTGCTGGACTCGAACGTGCTGGAGTTGAAGGACTTGAACGTATGGAGAGCAAGAATTGGTTCTGGAGCGAGTGTGCAGGACGTGGACGGGAGAGGTTCGGGATCACAGAGCTCAGGGGCGTTTCTGAATGCTGCAAGTGAGAGCTCCGCGTCTACTGAACAGCTGCCCGCTGAATAAATGGTCGGCAGAGAGTTCGTGGCCTACTTGGGGCAAATTCAACCCACCGGAGCTCATGAGGTATTGCAGCATTTGCAGTACATCGGAGACTAGTTCGGTTTCAAACTCTCCATTCGGGATTCAAAGTACGGGACGGAGGACGATGGCATAAAAGTTCTACTACGCGGCTACCTGAAATGCTTCCACAAAGAAAATGAGCATAGCACATGCCCGTACCGCTTCAGAGTTCGGCGTGTGAGATTGTCTCAAACAGGTCCCAAACATTACGCCCTCATTCCAGATTTCTCACGTGCCCATCATAACCACTCCGTCGGAAAGTCGCTACACCAAAAACTGTCCCCAGACATGGAGCGTGAAGCCCACCATTTACACACCAACCTCCATCTCCAATACGATTTGGTCCTAAAGCTTATCGAAGATAAGTATAACGTGACTGTGAACAGGCCTTTGTTTAGAAAGCGTCTTAAGTAAATTCAAGACGCATGGTTCCAGAAGGAAAAGGAGTGTCTTCGATTCTATCAGAACCTCCTGCAACTTCAATTGCAAAACCCGAGAAACAGAGTGTACTGTAAAACTCACCAAACGGATGGTCTTCAGTGCATAGCGTGGTGCCTGGACGGCTGAAATAGCGACTACGAACGCTATGGAATCGTACCCGGCGTATCAATTGATCACAAAGCAATTGCAAACCGCTTTGCCCTCCCTCTTCTCAGCGTGAATGGGAGGGACCATCACAAGAATCTCACCACATTCTTCATTGGTTATAGTGGGGACAAAAGTACTGACAGTTTCGTTTGGGACCTGGAGTGGTTTAAGGATTGTATACGAATCTCTCCGAGCCATGTAGCTGTTGACCAGTGTATGGCATTGATTAATGCCATTCACAACGTCTTACTGTTCTCCTTTGTCGTTCTAGACGACTGGCACCTAAATCAAAATGTGAATCTAAGCGCAGAACGTTTGTGCAAGTCTGTGGGATGGAGCGACCTCGGTGATGGTATGCGAGGGGATATGTACGACTTGAGAAAGTGCAAAACGGTTCAACTCTTCGAATCTAAGAGATCGGAGTTCGAACAAACATACTTCTTTAACTTTAACAAACCGCTACCGAGATGGTACAAGTTTCTTTACCGGGAGAGGTCAACTATGCTGGTGAGATGCTACAAGAACCTTTACATATCTCGTCGTTTCTTCTTCTAAGGAAGTGGATATTGCGAGTCCTCGCATGCCAGATAGCGTAATCTCGTCCTCAATCAAGACGTGCCATTCTCCGAAGTACCCAGCAGCATGTTGAAATTGACGCAGAGGCTCCAGCTAGAACGCCAACACAGGGCCTCGCTACGTGATACGGCTTTGCGAAACAAACTTTTCCACACTGGACTACCACTCTGAACGGATTCGGCCACAAACATTATCCACTCCTTCACTAGATACAGCATCAACAAATTTATGGAGTTCAGCGTTCGGTACTCTTCACACTTCAAGGTCGTAGAGGTACCTGTGTGTATGGCCCATGACGTGCCCTTCAATTTCGAGGTCGGTGTCCAGAAGCTCCACTTCCCTCGTGAAAATCTTCTCTTGGTATTCACGCTAACATACTTCCACAACCAGAACGGCGCTGTTACTCGTTCCAACCAAAATGCCAGGAGTCCATTTCACGTCTATATACAAACTCCATCCACCAACCCCGCCGACTTGAATGGAAGATGCAGTTGCGGGGAGATGACCGCAACAGGAATTCCGAGCGCTCACATCACCGGTCTGTTCGTTGTTTATAACGACGTGCTGGACCGGTGGCCTCAAGTTTTCAACGCGATGAAGACCCTCTTTCGTATTCAGCGGTTTTGGCACTCTTATTTGTGCAGAGATCTGGCCCGGTGGACGCTGTCGGATGTCCTCTACCTCCGTATCCATATGGGGACGCTCGGCGTTACCACTGCACAGCAGGGTGAATTGAACGGCGAACCTGCCCAGATTGACGGCGAACCTCGAAATGATCCTATTGCCGGTGCAGTGATGCGTACCACACTTATTGACACTGCCATCTGGACACAAAACCACAACGCCGATTTTCAACACGTGTTTAGTAACCTTGAACCCAGCAGAAACGCAGAGATCCCCTCGTATGCACGTTATTCTGACAGAAAGTCCGTATATGATCAGATGCACAGAGTTGCGGAGGGCTTTGGCACGTTGGCTGTAGACAGTTTGAAACAGTACCTCGACGAGGGGTTGCGTCAATTGAACGCAGGAAGATACCCTTCCAATCCCCAGATACAAATCCCTACAATACCATTGGATCTGTTGCCTCAGCAGAGCAATGAGACCTAATGCGATAATGAAGACACAGTTGAAGTCCGAAACCCGAGCTCCGGGGCCATAAGAACGAAAAAGAAATGAAAGAGGTCTCTCCAAGAAAGGGGTTCACGTTCAAAACGTCCAAGGTTTAGCAACGGGAGTTTTGACCCTTCTGCTTTCCAATCACAAGGTCCTGTTTTAACTCCGAGCCAAGAACGGCTTCCACAAACGACACAGGAAGCGGAACCATTGACGCGAGGAGGAACAGGTGGCGAGGTGAGTACCCCAGACCAGGCGATTGCGACAGCCATTGCTATTGTTGACCACCAAGATAACCAGTACAATGTTACGAGAATTACTGGTTAGATGTGTATTTTAGGTAGTTCTTGGGGCAGTCCAAACACGTCAGAGTGATTAAAATCGACTACCTGTTTTAGAACTTACTTTTCAGAGCTGTAGAGGAAACCTCTTGAGGAAGATGCCACAACAGATCTCAAGCACCAGCAAAGAGGAACGGTGGATGGGAGAAAACGAAGCGACTACCGGTGAAAAATAGGACAAGGGAAGAGTGCCACATGAACTTTGAATTGCGCCCGCATAGCTCAGAAGCGCGCGCTTTTCTATTCTACTCTATCGGTTCTATTTTGTTCTATAGAACTTGTATAGGGGAGCAAAGTGGTCACGCCGGGCTGTTTCGAGCCTTGGGGCAATGCCAATGAGCGCTAGGAAAGTTCTAAGCACTTGGCGCATTGAAGTGATACAGAGGTTCAACGAAGACGTGACCATGTCATGAGAGGTTCTCTGATTCTTTTGTTACATGTAATTGGAGGTTCTAGGGGGGCTTCCTAACAGCTCTCATTGTGCGTCGAATTTCCTCCTCCCCTGTGCGACGCGTTCAGCTCTGCATTTTTCACAGAGCCTTGTACTTTCATACACTTTTAGACAGTGAACAATGACTTGGGTATAAAATCTGGGCTCCAACGATAACGAACAAAAAACATCATACCAATGCAAAGCATCACTTCGCTTACCGCAACATGGCGTCTTCAAGCACGGTTCTTGTCTCACGAATTCCGCCCCATCTTAGGAAGAAACGCATTGTCTCGAATGAATTACCTGACAACCACAAACCAACCACACCATCGTATTTCGCTTCCTTTGCAACCAATGTAACGAAGTTACCATCGTTCTATTTTGTTCAAACAAAAGAGGTTTCTAATCGCGACTTGGCAGATGCAAGTGAGAAGATTATTTTTGGCGACAAGTAAGCCTTCTGGGCCAAAAGTTACCGAGATAGCCTTATTTAGCGACCCCCAAGGCTACGCCAACAAGATCATCGCTTGCTTCTGGAACAGCATGAATGCATTCGAGAAATGGCACAAAGATCGTACCGATGATTGGTGGTACTGTGATCTGGACATCAATGGGGACATAGGTGCTTTCAGAGAAAGGTATTGTCCCAGCGTTGAAGCTATCGAAACCTCATTCTCTCAGAATTCTCCCAAGCCAGTATCTCTGCTAGCTGAAAGGATGAGAGATATTGTAGAACATGGGTTTAATGGAAGCGCGCGTGTGCGTATTCCGAGAGGAGAAACCGAAGTCCTTAAGCCGCTTGGGGCACCTCATTTCACGAATAAAATTCACGGCACCACTCTGGGAAAACGTTTTAGCATTGCGTCGCATGAGAACGATGTTTTGCTACATTCAGAGTAAGATTTGGCTGCTGCGGTTGGCGCAGAACGCAATTTCTATGAAAATTCAGTGGAACCACCAGGGCTCAATACTGGGATGCAAGATATTATTACCTACGCCCAAGCGCACGGATGTTTTTTTTCAATAGACACGTAAGAATGATGAAAAATGACGCGCCAGTTGACGAGAAACACAGTTTAAGTTTCTTGAAATCTCTGAGACACCTTGAAGAGTGGACACGCAATAGCAAGGCATAAAAGGCGATTTTTAACGCTTGCATTGAACTTCATGAAAACTATGGAACGGAACGCAAAGTGGAAACTTGGCATCACCTATATGTTCTGCCCAAAAGGATCGAGATTTCCAATACTTTAATTGTCATGATCGTACTGGCTTGCTTTCTGTGGAAGAGATCAGGTATTAGTTTTGCCCGATCAAATTTCATTTTGAACCGCATTTAGAATGCATCTTGCTTTCTCTATAGAGTACCCAATAGAAAGTGCCATCGATAGAAATTTCATTAAAAACACATCTTATTGCTTTAGTGATGGATATTTCTAATTATCGTTCACCTTCTTGTCGATCTTTAGTTTGGAAAAATGAATTGGATGTGAAGTGTCAACTTCGCATCAAACAGATGGTCTATACCAAAAGGCTCACAGGTGCAATCTTAGTATATTGGGCTGTACCTAGCCACAAAGGTATGGAAAGATATGGAAGGAGGGAAAGCAGAACAATATGGTACCCCCCAAGGCCTCGGTCGTAGGCGGAAAGAGCGAGGATCGGCTTCTCTTACCACTTTTGGCACTCTTTGTAAGAATCAGTGATTTTTTCTGTCGATCGCCTTCCTCGCCAACAATTCAGATCAAATAAGTTTCCCTATACGTTCGCGATCTATTCTGTTAAAAGAGTATAGCAGGGGGTCTAGAAGGTTGGAGGTCCTCCAAGCTCTCCAGCCTTTACTCATATTTGGTGACTACTTATACTACTGGCTTCCACGCAAGAAGTCACAGACGTTCCAGTCTGTCCCAAAAATTTTTGACATTTCTCTTCTACACTTTCGTTTCAAGCTGCAGCATTTTATATGTTTTCGAACGCAATCAGAGTTCAACGTACCTCACTCAATTAGTGTGCGAGACCAAGCAGTCACTGCACTCTGGTGGTGCTCATTGATCATTTGTGCATTCGCGTCAAACGTCTCTACCGCACCAGTACCCAAGAATCAGGCGATTCTGAACTCTCTGTAGTCTCTCTTGTTTTAATCTCTTCCTCTTCATGCCAAACTCGGCACAGAGTTCTGAATGTTTTTCAGGACCGTGTGCCTCTGTGAAAAGTTTTGCATCTAACTCGCTGCCCTTTCAATACCCAATTCTGACCAGTCCATAGCCTACAGAATTCTCCACTAGAGTCTATTGGAACAGTGCGCTGACCTCATATGATGTCCAATTGACCTCATATGAAGCCGACATAAAACAATCAAAAAATCGCTTTAAGCCATATTTGCACAGACTTTTCAAATTTTGAGATTTCAAAAGTCTCCAAACAACATCCACCACATAATGATAGAAGTTTTAAGGAGACTAATGGGTGGGAGGTAAAGGACGAAGACCTCTCCTTACATAAAATCGACTTTTTTTGTTACCGCCGTCAAAGATAAGAGGGTAGAGGATAAAAGGAAAAACACATATATGGAAAAGCAAAAATATATACTAGAAACTTCGGTGAAAAACTGACCCCAAATGAGGTCATTTCACCTCATATGAGCTCTCTTTTCCAATAAGCACGAATTGATACTTCACTTCGATATTCATTGTACGCTCTTGAGCACTTCGTCCCTCGCGACCATAATTATATTTTGATTATCTTCAAATATGTTCACATAATGCTCAAAACTTTTACGCAGTTCCTTGAAAGTTTTCTTAATAACATTCCTCTCCAGCAGCAAAAAATAGAACATATTCGTTCTCCTGCGTTGACAGAGCAACTACCTTACACTTCATAATTGTAGAGCAATTACCCTTGGCAGGGACTGAGGACTGATAGGGATGCCACTCATATATCCGTTTTTAGTCTCGGCTGAACTTCCTATTATTATGAAGTCTATTTGGAGATTTGGCCTGGGTTAGGGATCCGCCTACGAAGGGAATGATAAGCGTGACAAGTGTGTGCCGGCGCCCGATTACCGGATGCTCCATCGCAAGAGTGCCACGGAGGTATACGTGAGTATTGTTGGCCAGCGTTCCGGGTACTTAGATATTTTAGTTGATATTTGTTAGCCGCATATAATTGGCGGCACTTGCCGCCACTGTACGGGAAGTGAACCTCAAGAAATCCTTGCTCCCGCTTGAGTTTCGCTTGCGCACGGTCTTCCGCCCCATTCCCGGGGAACACCGCTGCTTATTCGGAGAAGTCATCCACCTCTGTCACTGAGAAGCACCGGTCCATCGTCACGACCATTTATATATCATTCTTTCATATATCTTTTCTGTTTCACGTTTTACGGCTTTGCTACACTGCGCCCTGTCGTACAGGTTCGCCCTTTTTGTCACAGGATTATTCCCCGCTCTCACGAGTTTGTGCTCCGCAGTGCGGCTAGTTTTGCTACCTACTATTGTGCCCCATCTGTTAAAGATACGCCACACCCAGTGGATTTCATCCTTTTGGCTCCCCGATTTCCAACCTCAACCTCCGTCTGTAAGTCAGGAAGAACCCGCCCGGAACTACGCCCGGCACGTGTCGGCCTCATCGGAGGGCTCTGCCACTGCTCTGCCCCAATAAGGAGCAAGGCTGAACTCCTTGTGCGCGTAGCCGCTGGCGCGGTGTTTGTTTTTTCTTTCCGTTCCAGGCTTTGCCCCACAATAGTTTGCAAAAATATGGTTCGACCACCGCAGGCAAAGACAAAACCGCTTGTAGACTTTCTGACCTCTCAATCTGTACCAAATTCAGCGTCTAAAATGCTCTCTAGAACAGCTGTGCTGTTCTTTCTGTACTCAATAGCAGACTCGGTAGTCGAATATAGGTACTTAATGACTTTCTTAGCAGTTTTTCAATGTTCACTGGTGTGCTTCTGCATAAAGTGACCCAACTATCCCACTGCAACTGAAATACCCACACCAACTGTGTCGCACACGTGCTGCAAGGATCCCATTAATACGCAATAGGGACACTCTCTTGCGTTCACCTCATCAGATTTGTTCGAAAACGTGCTTTGCCGTGCAACATTAACCCCAGCAGCAATGCCTACGTGAGACTGCTTAACCACAAGTTCAATCATGGGCTCGGTATAGATTTGTAGTCACTTTCCCTCCCCTACACGCTCGATCACTATTCCAATGAACGTTTTGGAGCCTTGGTGTACACTCGAATCTGCCCATGAGCCTATAGTTAATTCATAAAATTATCGAGCCCTTTTTTGCCACTTTCGACGACCAGTCCATCAGCCACTTACACTAGAATCATTAGTCAATACAGTCCAAACTTCAAAAAAGAAGAGACCTAGGTCGTTCTAAGATATGGTGCAACCCATGGCTCGCATATCCTCTTGAACTTTTCGCGTCACGGTCTCGCCGCTTCTTTAAGTCCATATATGGCTTTGTTTAGCTTCTAGACGTGGTGTGGCTTTGTCTGATCAACTAAACATTCAGGCTATCGTACAATAACCGTTGAAGGTTGTGGCCGCCTGTAGTAATGGAGCGCTCGTGGGCTCAACCTGAAGTGCAACGCCATCTTGGGGGAGGTTCTAGTAATTGATTGTTTTTCCTACTTTTCGGCAGGTGCAGTATATGACTACGTACTTTGACCACTACTGTGGACTGGACACGTGGGACACGGTCAGTCAGGGAGGTTGACACAGCATTGCTTGTACTTTCTACTCTATTTTATGCAAGTTAGATACTTATGATATTTTAGCCCTACAGTATGGGAGGTTACTACTCACTATATACTGCCAGGGCGCCAGGGCACTGTCACTCAGTAAATCTTTCCAACCAGGGTTCGATCTAGACTCCTTCGCCTTCGCCCGTACTATAATCCTCCTTGGAGGGATACTCCGTTGCTAACGGTCTGTCTATCCCCCTGCGCTACCTAAACGAACCCATGACTGGGAGTATTTTGCCAACTATTTTCGTGTTCACTCTTGAATAAGGTTTCCTCCGGCTTTGCCGTTTTCTTTGGTCACTCCCGTGACTCCCCCGTCTTTTCCCTTTTCTTTTGGCTTGCTTCCCGCGACCCGCGGCCTGTCCTCTCACCGTGTCGCACTCGCCACACTTTAGACATTTCGCGTCCTTGGTGGATAAGGGACACACGCCGCTCACACAGAGTACCGTCTTGTTTCGCCTTTCTACGTTGGTATTGAAGGGTTGACCTCGGCCTTACACCCGACTTAGTAGTTTCATCCCTAGAAGGGCTCTACTGCTTGGTTCGCCTGGTGAGAGGAAGATCCGGACGTCTTGTAGTGCTTTTTCGCTTGTGGGCATAGCCCTACAAAGTGGTCTCCCGACTTAGAAGGTGTTTGTGTGCTTTTTCTCTTTTGAATTGATTTCTACATTCGTTCCGGAAGATTCTATGGTCTCCAGTTGAACGGTTTTATCGATTTCTCAAAAGGCATCTGGGGCGGAGCTGGCGGCTACTCGCAGCCGCTCCCATGATGGTGGGGATGTTCCCGATGATCAGGTGATTTCTAATGCCTCGATTGGAGCTGGTTCAACCCTTACCGGGAAGGTTGCTTTGAGGACCTTGAGCCAAAACCGGGAACCCCGGGAACTTTTGTTGCCCCCGTTGATTAGTATTCCGCACGGTGCTGGCCCTTCTCAGAGTGTTTCTGGTCCGTTTCAGACCTCCCAGCCTACTCTTGCTGAAGCGGCGCCTCAGCCTCATCGAGAAGATGCCAACACTCGCCAGGGAAATTCCCTGTAAGAACAGGTTCGCAATCCGTGTTCCGCTCATAATACCCTAGTAGGGTAGTTTCGCGCTCTTTGCCAGGTGTTCGAGGGAGCCCCTGAAAAGAACGTTGCTGAAGACCTCCGTATTTTACGGGCAGATGTCAACACATTGATGGAGTGTTTTAGTTCGCCCACCGTCTTTGTAGAAGGGATTGAGAAGCGTTCCAATCGCATCCGTGCCCATCTGGAGACGTTGCAGCAGCCCACCGTAATGAATGGTCACCCACCGGATGATCCAGTTACTGCTGTTTCACAACGCGAACAGTACCATGGGCAGGGCCAGAACCGCCGCAGGTGGAAACCTAGACGCCGAAACTACGATTCGGATTTATTGACTTCGTCGGAATCTCACCCGAGTACCTCGGACAGGTCTATCTTGACTGACTCTGACCCGGAAAATGGTCGCCGTGGGCGCTCTTGGCGCTCCAAGCCGTCGTCTGACCCCTGAGGGGTGATCCGCTCCCGTACTAAGTGCAGAAGGCACTCCGGGCTTCGGTAATTGAAACCTACAAATAGGATATAACGAAAGTCACTTTCGTACCAATACTAAAGGCTGGAAGATTCATTGCTGGGTGGCACTCCCCATGGAATGGGCAAGGTAAAAGATTGCATCAAGCGCATGCAACTTTCGCTGAGGAACCAGAACTTTTCTGGAGAGGATTCAATTATGGTATTGGATATCCTAGCCCGCTTTGTCGCGGAAGCCGATATAATCGGGATGAACGAAAGACAAGCCTACGTGAGGTTACCGTACTTCTTACGGGGAGTGGGAGAAGACCAATTTCACTCTGTAAGAGGTTCATCTAGGGCCTCCCAAGGAGGTGTGACGTGCTGGCCGGGAGCCCCCTAGTACCTCTCGAGGACATACGCGACGAATGCTTCCATTCAGTCCGCGATCCTCGCATTGAAGGGAACCCGAAAGCGCTCTGAAGAGGTAGAAACTGATTACTAGGTGCGCCTTAACAAGGCTTTCTACCGTTGTGGTAATGTCTAACCCACTGGAGAACGTGGTACGATGTTTATTGATGGGCTCGATCCCGCCATCAAGACATTCGTCGCCCGTTGGCGGGAGAATAAGCCCAAGATAACTAATCTTGAGCTGGTCTAAGCCGCACGTGCGGAAAGTGATGCACTGCGTGCACGTGTCTCACATCAGAGGTATAAGTCCGCTAAAGCGTTGGTGATGGAGGCCCTTCTTCATCTCTGTCGTTTATCGCGAATAAACGCCCTTAACAGGATAAGACACGGTGCGATTTTCTCAAGAGGAGGTTGGCTCTGTTCCTACATCGGAACTTCCATCGACGACAGATACTTCTTTAGCGAGCGTACAAGAAGAGCCAATCTTCTATGTGGACATTACTCGAGTCCCCGCGGCGCGGATTCCGTATTCGAACGAAGTTCCCCGTTATCAACGGTCTTGATTGAATGATACACGCCCTGCGGTATGTTTCGCAGAAGCTCGGGATGGAACCCCAGGACGGGCCGCGATGGGGCTGATATGCCACAGTCGTTACAGGCATGGCCACGTTTCGCCAAAATTCCTCCACGCAGCGAAAAAATTGGCCAAAGTTGTAGTTAACTAAGAGGCCCTCACTCCAGAGAAGATGCGTTCGGCACCGACAGCGTCGTATTTGCGTGCCAAGATGGACTTGTCGCATTTGGTTCCGCAATTGCCGTCAGTTTTGATGGCATCTGTCGTCCCTGCTCAGCAGGTTGTTAATCCAAACGCCACTCTCGTGACGAACCCTCATCGAGGATCCCAAGCTATCGTTGGCGAGGAGCCTGAGATGCCGCCGCAGGCTGAAGGTCAGGGAAAGTGAAGAAGGGAGTATCGCCTCACAGAAAAGCGTCTTCAAAGTCGAGGCTGTTGACGCCCGAGGCGTCGTTGCCTCGCTCGCCGGTGAAAATCATGTCAAGTAGTGACAACACTGACGTGGATTCAGAACGCTTGGGTGTTCTGCGTCGACCGTGGATTCGGCTAAATAGTAACCGGATCCCAGATAGAATCATGGTGATGGCCAAACGTAACTACAAAGTATACGCTGATCTCGGCCTCCACTCCCAGTTTCTGGTAAGATTTCTCGCTGTCTTGGACACAGGTGCAGGTCCGAACTTTGTCGTGGAGTCCTTATTGCCCCTCGCTGGGGTGGTCTCGTATCCGCTCCGAAGCGGTCCCGAACGTCGCTGAGGCGAACAACAACGCCTTATAAAGGATGGGAACCGTCGACTTAGTCGTCCGGTTGGGCACCTCTATGGTGAAGCTCTACTCACTTGTTTTTCGTTCCTTGGCTGCACCAATTACACTGGGATGTAATTACTGGGACAAATTTTTTGAAGCAATCGGACCCCGCCTGGGGCGTGTGGAACTGAACGACGGATCGTCTGTTACGATTCCCCATCGCCCGCTCAAGCGCGCTTCGCAGATACAAGTTCCGCTCCCTGCTGCGCATGAACCAATGCCCGCCTCGCAAAAGTCCACAAAGCTCCGCGTTGCTGTATTTGTTTCTATTCCGCCGGAGTCCCCAACTATGATGCAGGTCAACTGCCGTCAACACGGTGTTCGGGTTATACAACCTTTACCTCGTTGTACGGGAAGTTTCATGTAGCCGTTGAAAACGGCATTATGCAGGCGACACCAGGTATCTCGTTCCGTATCTTGGTAGCCAACCGTGGCACCCAATCCCAGTATCTGGTTAAAGGCCAAAAGATTGGATCAGTCACCTTGCATCCGCCTGCAATGCTCACGAATCAGATGACTGCTGCTGATGTTCTCGGTTTAGTTTCCGCTACAGAGGTAGGTGAAACGAAGAGCCCGGATGTATAATCTAAGAAGAAGGAGGCCACTGCCGTTTCAATGGAGAAGTCGCCGAATGATTCGGATTTGCAACCTGTTTCCGACACAGGGCAGTGTGGCCCTACAAGTAAAGGCCGGCTTGACTCTTTGAAGGCTTCCGAACAGCTGGACCTCGCTCACGAAACGGCATCGCACCGCGAACAACTGCGCAAGATGCTAAGGGAGTTTACCATGACGTGGGATGGCTCTCTTGGAGAGATCGACATGACGGAGCTCCGTATCGACTCGTTACCGAACTCGCCTCCGGTAGCCCAACCCCCCTACAGGGCAGGACCGAAAGCTCGGAAATAGAAGCCGTTCCAAGTGAAGAAAATGATCCAAGACGGAATACTTGAGCCACCTCAGTCACCCTGGGCTTCTTCACTTGTACTGGCAATGAACTGCGATGGCATGTGGCGATTTTGTATCGACTACCGCCAGATGAACGCTGTAACTGTATGGGATAGCTTCCCGTACCACGTATGGATGAGTTCATCGACTCGCTTGGCGATGCTACCGTTTTCACGGCGTTGGGTGCCAATTTGGGATATTGGCAGGAACTGTAAGGCAAGTAAACCGCGACAACACTGCGTTTGTCTGCCACTCTGGGTCCTACCGCTTCAACCGGATGCCTTTTGGTTTAACCAACGCCCCCGCTACTTTCCAAACAGCGGTAGATATCCTGCTCAACAGGTTCAGGTGGCGGTCTGGC
The DNA here is from genome assembly GCA_030374805.1 of Gracilaria gracilis. NCBI lineage: Eukaryota > Rhodophyta > Florideophyceae > Gracilariales > Gracilariaceae > Gracilaria > Gracilaria gracilis. The sequence continues at coordinate 403,165 of JARGSG010000212.1, read as the reverse complement.
TCGGTATATATGGATGACATCAGTGTCTTTCCAGATATCCTTGACGACCACCTCATCCCTGTCTGGGAAGTTCTAACCTTTTTATGGGATGCTGGGATAACCATCCACGTGAGGAAGTGTGAGTTCTTCACTGACACTTTAAAGTATGTTGGACATGTGATCCGTCCTGGACGGTTGCCAATCGAGAGGGCTCGCGTCAAATCCCTCTTTGATGCAAATCAACCCCGTACTCAGACATAACTCCGGTTCTTTCTGGGGTTGGTCAACGCCTATCGACGGTTTGTCCCGAACTTTTCGGACACCGCGGCGCCGCTTAGCGCGCTACTGCGCAAGCGGCAACCACCAAAACTAGAACCCTTAACGCCCGCACAAGCGGAAGCGTTAAACTCCCTGAAGGAGTCTGTCGCGACAGCACCAATCCTGTTACTACCCAGGTTCAGATTACCGTACTCTGTGGACATGGACGCGAGCTACTGCCAAGTTGGTTGCGCTCTGTTCCAAACCACCCCAGAACGGGAACGGAAACCCATCGGGTATTGGTCATGTTCACTCAACATCCACGAACGGAACTACTCTGCTTCGAAAAAGAGTGCCTCGCAGTCGTCTGGGAACTCTCGACCCTCCACCTGTATCTCATGGTTGTTCATTTTACCGTTTGCACCGGACCACTCTTCATTGAGGTGGTTGATGAATATCCCTGATCTATCTGGCCACCTGATGCGGTGGAGACTCCGCTTAGCAGAATATGACTTTGAAGTCATATACAAGAAGGGAGCGCGGAACACTCAAGCAGACGCGCTGTCGCGATTGCCCACAAGTGGGAAAGCCCTTGCCACCGAGGATGACGAGATCCCTTGCTTCCTCATAGATGGAATGGACCAGGGTCACCCGGTAATGGATTTCGAGGACGACTCGCCAGAAGACTGGGGAATGGATGCTGAAATCGACGAACTACTCGCGTCAAGCGAGGCCCCTACTGAGACACCCCTACCGGGGACATTTTGCACCTATTGCCCCAGACGAACTGATCCGAGAACAGTTCGGGGATCCTTTTTGCGTAAGGATACGTGACCGTCTTAACGGTGGTGAAACCCTCTCCTTAGAGGTGAACGACAAAGGCTACCTCGTAAGGTTGGTCGAAGCTACCCCACAAGTTGGGGTACCGCACTCCCTGCAAACGCGGGTTATTCAAATCTCGCACTTCTTCAAATTTGGTGGAAACTCAGGTGAAAGGAAGCTTTACCTAACCCTGCGTAGGGACTTCTACTGGCCCGCCATGGTGGTGGATTGCTGCGCCACTGTACGCTTCTGTACAGAGTTTGCAAAGAACCGAGTCTAACTATGGAAGAACAACAAGCAGCTGGAGTTATTCCCTGCTAGGGCACCGCTCGAATTTGTCACGATCGACATTCTCGGACCACTCCTCACTACAAAGAGGGGAAACATGTTTATTCTTGTGATCACCGATCGCTTTTTAAAGCTTGCTCGGACTGTACCTCTCAGGAGGCTAACCGCTTTCACGATGACGAATGCGTTCGTGACGCATTGGACTTTCGTGTACGAACCTCCAGTAGAGATGTTATTCGATAACGGTGAGCAGTTCAAATCACGGTTCTTCCAGGATATCTGTCTCATCCTGGACGAGAAAAACTTGTTCACGACTATTTATCATCCCCAATGTAATGGGCAGCTCGAACTGTTCAACCGGACTATGCCAGCGGCAGTATGTTTCTACGTGGCTGATCACCCAAAAACGTGGGACTTGTACACTGATGCGCTCACGTTTGCATACAATACACAAGTTCACCGGACTACTGGACGATCACCATTTGAATTGGTAGTGTCGCGGACGCTCCCGCCAGTGGCGTTGAAATCCCAAGCTACGCTGGGCAAATTCCCATCCGTGGTTAACTACCGCGAGAACTGAAAACAGTGGCTCTCAAAGCTGGTAACCGCTGTGTGGGAGTCGATGGCACGTGCACAAGGCACGTACAAACGAGATTTCGACGACCGACTACGTTGTTCAATGCTTCCGCCAATCGCGGCTGGTAACTACGTGTTTGTACGCAAGAATACTACAACCCAGATAGGTAAAAGCGCCACAAACTCTCACCAATGACGGACGGACCCTTCAAAACGTTTTCTGTTAAGACCCACACTGTCGTGGTGGAAATAGGCCACACGCAAGAACGCCTTTCGCGCGATCACGTTGTCCTGGCACCACCACCCTCATCTGAGATATTCTTGTACAATGTGAGTTCCCCGACAACGGGTTCAGCAGTTATAGGTACTTCTGTGGCACAACGTCCTGTTGTATTGCCACACCCCACCCGAGGCCTCTCAGATATACCGAGTTTCTCGGAACCTCCGCCTCTGCCGGATAATAAAAGTCTTCGTGACCTACCTCTACTTCTTCCCCGCTGGCACGGGTACTCACCCTCCACGTGGGAATGTCACCGCACCTCCCAGTTATTCCGTCTAGGAAAGTGGCGGAGGACAATAGATCCGTTGGAGAGTCGGCGCCGTCGCAAGGGAATACGCCCAGCGATACGCAGGTTAGTAATGTCGCCTCATCGCCGCTCGCGCGAGACGATACGCAATCTATTACGCAAAGAACCGTTTCTGGCGTGTCAGATTGACCTTCAGTCGTGGAGTCGCCCGCGTAAGCGGTTATGAAAGCACCGGAGACCAACCGCTCCGAAGAAGATTCTTCACCGTTGCAACGAGATACGCACCGTGGTACACCGGATGGCACAGCAGGGTCTCCACCGCTCGCGCGGGACGACAATCAGAATTTTTCGCCGAACCCCACCAAGGGTACCTGCAGACGAGCTTCGGTTGAGGAATCGTCTGCCAAAGCGGTTAAACAGATGTAACGCCTGCCGCGACACGCGGAGCGCATTGCAGAAGACCATCCCACGACGCTGCGTCCTGAAGTCAACTCCCTTCTGGGGAACGTTCAGACGAAGCCGATAGTGGTGCCCTCCACCCGAGAGGACGCCGCGGCGAGAAGCCCCGCTGTTGTGAACGGAAAACCTCATCATGAGGGAATCATACCCATGCAGGTCAAGTCTAGCTTGCGCAGTCGCACCCCGAGCGTCTTGGTTGACCCGGGGGTCACCGCCGCTGGCGGTGATAAACCGGTCGCACCGAGCAAGGAACCCGTCAAGAGCGGCACTCGAACATCGAAAGATTCGAAATTTTCTCAATTAATGGGCACAGTGCTAGCTGTACACGCCCCACAAAGGGATAAACTCACCGACGCCAGTTCACCATAAAAAGCCATCGGACAAAGGGCGCCGCGCCAGCAAAGCACGGCGCAGCCGTTGGTACGTACCCTCGCAAGGGAGGTGGTTCAAACCAGGGCAAATTCTACCCAACCATTGTAGGGGTCACGAGCCCACTCACTAAAAAACGAACCACATGCGCCCCTTCACGCCAGAGGCGAAGCTTCTCGTCAGGAGATCTCACGTCGGCGCCACCGCCAATGTGGACCGACACACGCCGACTTGCGATGGGGGAGGACTACCACGACAGTGGGAGAGTAGCACCCCGCAGGGACGGCAATGAAAACACCTCGGTGAGCCCTGAAACCCTCTCGAGGAACATCTTCCGCGTTACAGGGGCCGCTCCACGCGAAGTGACGGCGACACGGCATAGTCTAGAAGTGTACGTACAAGAGTACGTCGTCGACCGAGTAATCGGGCATTCATATGAAAGGAACGGCGATCTGCTCTACCGCGTCCGTTGGTACGGTTATAGCCCCGTAGAAGATAGAGATGAACCAATCAAACCTCTTCCTCGTTCCCGGGTGGTATCATCGCCGCGCTCTCACGGGACTGCCAGGAATCCGGGATAACGCCCAAGCGGGATAATTTGAACCGTGATAACTGGAATAAGAAGGAAGAGAACCTGTTAGACGTAGAATGAAATACCGTCTAGGACGGAAAGTTTACACTATGTTTCATCATGGATTCATGGGATACTTCCACCGGTACTACAGGGAAAGCGGGAAGTAGAGCGTTACTGGTTCACACCATCCCCCCTTGGGTGGTACCACCACAGCCGAAACGGTACGCAAGCGCGTCCGCCATTGCAGTGACATCTGCCGAAGCTTCGGTGGCGCTGAGGCCAGCCCGCGAAGGAAGCGGGCAATGAACTCACTTTCGTTAACTGCCCCCGAACTGGGATTAGCTGAACCGGCGCTCGCCATTGGTGGAGGCGAACGATTGTCTGGCTCACTTGTCACCACTGATGCGAGTGGAATACCCTCGGGATCTGATGGAACCATGGCGATTGTTTCCACCAGAGCGCACTCATCAAGAGAAGCGTTCCCGACCGCGTCTGACGCTTCGTCAACGACCACGCCCGATTCATGGGGATCGTTATCCACCATTGGATCTCCACCGCTGTAATCTTGATAGTAATCGTCCGATTTGACGTACCTCGTGGGTGGTCGCTGGCGATTTCCCGCGGGGCATCCCGGAATTCCTCCGCTTCTTCGCGGTTAATCTCCCTGAAGTCCCACGGGTCGAAGTATATGAAGTCGTTCGCAAGCGGGGTATTTCTCCGCAAACCAGGGCCGGATTGACCACTACTCCCGTCTTGACGGCCGCTTTTTTTGATGGGAACATCTTCGCATCGAACTTCCTCGAGGTACTCAAATAACCCCAACATTTCTTCTTTGTTGGCTCTACCCCCGAGGGGATCTCCATTCTCAGGCTACGGATGTCCTCCCGCACGCGGGGTTGGATGTACCACAACCTATACTGGTCGTACGCCTCCGTGAGGATATAGGCTGCCGTGCGGACTGCCCACTCGGTCACCATGACCGAAGACATCCCCGAGCGGGGATCCGTCATGAGGAACGATCCCATGTACGTGAACCCTGGTAAATGCTCGAGGTAGCAACCCCGGAAGGCCTCCAAGGAGAACCATCGAAATGGAATCGGTACATACTTACCTTGTCAGTGGGTGGAAGCAATTCTCTCTACCTCAACGTTCCGATACGGCACGAAATACCCGAATCGGGAGCGACAGCGATGTTCATAACGGATGAAGTTTTGAAGGAAGTTTGACCTGGAGGCCCGGGGAAGATAACGAAACTCGGCCCTAATAATCGGTCTCTCCTAGCAAAAGGCTGCTTGCCGTGCTGCCGGAAACCTCCTCCACGCGAAGGTCTCCAACGCCGCAAGGCGGTCACAGTACGACATCTCCCCGCGCATGCGGTATATGACTATGTAAAAAATGTACCACGGAGAGATGGGAAACCCGAATGTAGCCCGGCGTTGCCGTTGATTGCCAATCATGACCAGCGCGGCGTGGGAATTGGCGACCAATTCTCTCTCGTTACGACGGAAATGGTGGACGGGAATCGCAATGCGGTTCGGCCAGTCTCATAACGTCGTAACATCAGCGGAAGTATCCCCCGGAAGGGTGTTCGAACTGTCTGCATAGGACAGGATCAATGCCTCATTGAGGACAGCCAACGGATGAAAACATGTCACATTCCTCACTCTGAGAGCTTGCGAACGATTGTTCTGATTCAACCCAACCAGGGTCTCATATGAAGGCCACAATCGCACCGTATATCCGGATACAATGATCCCTTACATCAGCTCAGGAGCCGGTGTGCCAGTATCCGTAGAAGCTTGGTTGGAGGGCTGAGTCGTTAGATGCTCCAAGGCAGATACCGCGGACTGTGGTGGTTAGTTCCGGACCTGAGGTTGTTGTTGGTTCGTGTTGCCTTCAGGCACGGGAACGGGCCGGAAACCAGAGAAATAACGCTATGAAATGTGGTTCGGAGGTTCTTTCGGCATGCCAGAGACGCTCGTGGAGTCGAGAACCGGTGTTCCCGAAATGTTAGGAAAAGGAGTCGCACGAAGAACGAGGGCTCGGTGTCGTTGGTAGCCTTCAAGAAGAAAGTTTGGCGCGTTCGCGCGTGGCTGGTGCTCTGAGTCAGAGGAGATGACCTACCAGCCGGAAGAGGGCGTACCCTTATATTCATTCTCCGAAATCCTGGCGCTGGCAAAAACGTCGCGCTCTCGGCTAAAGATGGGGATATGAAGTTCAACGCTCTTGGGGGATGTTCTGGTACTTATTTCTTTCTCGGACTTGTCGGCAGGGGCAGTATCTGACTACGTACTTTGACCACTATTGTGGACTGGAGACGTGGGACACGGTCAGTCAAGGAGGTTGACACAGCATTGCTTGTACTTTTTACTCTATTTTATGTATTTTAGATACCTATGACATTTTAGCCGTACAGTACGGGAGGTTACTACTCACTATACACTGTACTGCCAGGGCGTCAGGACCCTGCCACTCAGTAAACCTCCCCAACCAGGGTTCGATCTAGACTTCTTCGCCTTCGCCTGTACTATAATCCTCCTTACAGGGATACTCCGTTGCTAACGGTCTGTCTATCCCCCTGCGCTACCTAAACGAACCCATGACTGGGAGTATTTTGCCAACTATTTTCGTGTTCACTCTTGAATAAGGTTTCCTCCGGCTTTGCCGTTTTCTTTGGTGACTCCCGCGACTCCCCCGTCTTTTCCCTTTTCTTCTGGCTTGCTTCCCGCGACCCGCGGCCTGTCCTCTCACCGCGTCGCACTCGCCACACTTTAGACATTTCGCCTCCTTCGAGGATAAGAGACACACGCCGCTCCTACGGAGTACCTTCTTTTCTCACCTTTCTACGTTGGTATTGAAGGGTTGAATTCGGCCTTACATCCGACTTAGTAGTTTCATCCCTAGAAGGGCTCTACTGCTTGGTTCGTCTCATGAGAGGAAGATCCGGACGTCTTGTAGTGCTTTTTAGCTTGTGGGCATAGCCCTACAAAGTGGTTTCTCGACTTAGAAGGTGTTTGTGTGCCTTTTCTCTTTTGAATTGATTTCTACATTCGTTCCGGAAGATTCTATGGTCTCCAGTTGAACTGTTTTATCGATTTCTCAAAAGTTATCTGGGGCGGAGCTGGCGGCTACTCGCAGCCGCTCCCATGATGGTGGGGATGTTCACAATGATCAGGTGATTTCTAATGTCTCGATTCGAGCTGGTTCAACCCTTTCCGGGAAGGTTGCTTCGAGGACCTCGAACCAATACCGGGAACCCCGGGAACTTTTGTTGCTCCCGTTGGTTAGTATTCAGCACGGTGCTGGCCCTTCTCAGAGTGTTGCTGGTCTGCTTCAGGCGTCCCAGCCTAATCCTGCTGGAGAGACGCTTCAGCCCCATCGAGAGGTTGCTAAGAATTGCAAGGGACATTTACTGGAAAAACAGTTTCGCACTCTGCGTTCCGCCCATAATGCCCTATTTGGGTAGTTTCGCGATCTCCGCCAGGTGTTCGAGGGAGCCTCTGAAAAGAACGTTGCTGAAGACCTCCGTATTTTACGGGCAGATGTCAACAAATTGTTGGAGCGTTTTAGTTCGCCCACTGACGTGGTAGAAGGGATTGAGAAGCGTCTCAATCGCATCCATGCCCGTCTGGAGACGTTGGAGCAGACCATCGTAATAGATGGTCACCCACCGGATGATCCAGTTACTGCTGTTTTACAAAGCGAACAGTACCCTGGACAGGACCAGAATCGGCGCAGGCGGAAACCCAAACGCCGAAACTACGATTCTGATTTATTGACTTCGTCGGAACCTTACCAGAGTAACTCGGACAGGTCTATCTCGACCGACTCTGAGTCGGAAAATGGTCGCCGTGGGCGCTCTTGGCGCTCCAAGTGGTCGTCTGCCCCCCAAGGGATGATCCGCTCCCTTACTAAGGGCAAAAGGCACTCCTGACTCCGGGAATTAAAACCTACGAATAGGATGTACCGAAAGTTACTTTTGTACCGATACTATCGGCTGTGGTATTCATTGCTGGATGGCACACCCAGTGGAATGGACAAAGTAAAAGATTTCATCACGCGCATGGCTTTGCAGTTTCCTTTGCTCACTCTCGTGACCCCCCGTCTTTTCCCTTTTCTTTTGGTTTTCTTCCCGCGACCGGCGGCCTGTGCTCACACCGCGTCGCACTCGCCACGCTGTAGACATTTCTCCTCCTTGGATATGATAACAGACACAGGCCGCTCACGCGATGTACCTTCTTGTCTCACTTTCCTACGCTGGTCGTGAAGGGTTGACCTTGGTCTTCCACCCGACTTAGTCGTGTCATCCCTGGAAGGGCTCTACTGCTGTTTTTGCCTCGTGAGAGGAAGATCCGAACGTCTTTTGCTGTTTTGTCGCTCGAGAGCATTGTACTAAACAACCTGTAAGGAGAAAACATACACAAACAATATGATAGCAGGGCACCTGACACTCGCTGGGGGCAAACGGTGGAGCAACTATTCTAGACCGTGTAGTTGTACGGTGGTAGACGTCGAAGCGCGGCAAAACCTGAATGATAGTAGAGAAGGAGCAAACTAAGTATTATAGATCTTCTTCTAGTGCTGCCTGACTTTACAATACCCCAGGGGGAAGGCGAGGAGCCCCGCAACATATACAAGGTGCCCCGGCGCCAATCTCCCGTGCGGGCATGACGTCAGTGGCTGCGCCCATGACCTATTGTCATGGGCCAGCAATGTTAAGCCAAAACAAATTAGCAATTAGAAATTAAAAAAATCGAAAACCAATTGGGTGAATTTCACCCAGCAAGGCCCACAGGTAGGCCCATGTGTCACTTACCCACTGAGTTCTCATCGTACTGTAGACCCCCTCCTACCCTGATCCACGCCTTCTTAGCTCCTAGATCCGCTCACCAGGTTGGGTGCATATTCTTACCAATTTGGTCAATGGCGTGGCTGGTTTGCCACCTCATGCCGTGCGTCGCGCCCGATTTCCGATACGGAGCGCAATGGTTCGCCATATTCATTATCATCAACAGCTGCTTAATTCATTCGCATTCGTGGTCTGGAGGCGATGCGCGCCATTGGGCACCTTCAAGGTTTGGCCATCAGCACGCGTTTTGCGTACATCTCTAATGATTCACGGCTTTGATTGCTTTTACAGGCTATCATACCACTGGGGTACGTTGTGCGCCTTTGCGTTTTTTGTACACTGTACCGTGGAGAATCCTAACGCCCATTTGGTTGCGGCGTGTCTTGCTGTCTTTTTGAGGTTCCGTCCTCTTCCCCTCGAGGTGCTGCTGTTATCTCCTTTGTGGTTGTTCTACCGTCATTTTTCCTGGTTATGTTCTACTTCTTTGAGGTTTGCCTGTACTGGCTCGGGCCTTCGTGGCCTCTCGCCCACCCGTCACGGTTAAAACCTTTGGTGGTGATCGATCCTCACCTGAACCCCGTGGGTAGCCCTGGTAGCAGTGTGCGGGCTCGCACCCGTAGCAGTACCCGGCGCTTGTCGGTTTCCCGTGTCAGTCAATTCCAAGAAGTAAGCCCAAGGGTCGTCGCACCCGTGGCGATCAATGCCGATACCATGATGGTTGAAGAGGCATGGAGCCCCAAACGGGTGGAAGTTTTCAGCATCAGTTCTGGCGATTCACCCATTGTGGATAGAAAGCCAATTCTGATCACCCCTGTGGTTGGGTGCTTGGCGTCTCAACGCATCCCTCGTGGTGATGGCCTCAATATGTCTGGTGCGGGTTTTTTTGCGGGCGTGGAAGCGGCATTACGAAGTCTGCTTCGCGTGGTGCGACACTGTACCTTACCCGCATCCAAACAGGTTTCCGAGGCCAACAGATTCTGTCTTCTTTACAGAAGCCTCATGATATTCACGAAGGGATCCAGGACCCATATGGTTCAGAGCCCGAATTCTCTCGTGCCATTTCTTACTCTGGAGTGAGACATTCCCTACTGCCGACTGAAACATCTCCCAATACGTTAATTTTGGGATAGAACCTCGAATGGTTTCGCAGGCGACGTTATATCGCCGACACTGGCCGGTAGCCCCGGGGAACGCTTCACTTCCCGGCGTCTTACGACGTCTGACTCTTAATACCTACTTAAATTTGCTTCGTTGGGACTGTGAGCGTCTTTGGTCAGTCCCTCATACACTCCACCGTCAGGATTAGGAGTCCCAACCTTGACAGGGTCAGTTTGAGTGCAACGAAAGCCGCCAGCGCCATACATCAGTAAGATAGCTCATCCCGTCGTTGTATTCCAGCGATTTGCCGCACATTCGCATCGAACCAGAGCTCCATTATTACCAAAGTTCGGTTGTGAAGATCTGTCAATATGACTCCCTTCTACAGCAATACCTTGAAGGTTCTACTCATTTGGTCTGCTTCGACAGGCTTTAAAACACCATCCAATGGGCTAACTGTCGCAGATGGGATGTGGATGCCACCACAGGGGGGCGAATTTGTACCGGCAACAGTTTCAACCGCGTTATGGCCTGGTTGGATAACGTGGAGTATTCTTCTCAACCTAAGAAGTGACGCACCTCGTGGTATGTGACTCCACCTGAATGGTAGAATTCCTATGAGGTGCAAATGAGCCTGAGCTTTCCCATTCTACCGGTATGGGCTTATTTTCGGAGTTATATCACCGGAAACCAGGACCGACACTAACTCATTTGCCCTATTGCCCTCGGCGAATGGGCTGTGTTGGTAGCCAGACTGGCTCTCCAGGCCGCCCAAAAAGTTGTCGACTGAGATCATCTTGTGTGTGAAGCCGAGATCTACCGTGACGGTATTCAACCTCCAAGGCGTATGTTCTACATTTCTCCGAGGGCTATTCGCGAAATTCGGCAATTTGGTGTTGTGAATATCGCCACCGGTACCGATTACTCGGGGGACCAGCTGAAATCCTTGCTTACCCAGGTGGAGATTTTTCCATGGGTGCTAAACAGGGTTGGGGAGTGTTCGACCGTGTTTTCTGGAAGGTTGTTCCCCGTACGGATCAGCGTCACCCCGGAGAGCCAGTGATTCAGGGCCCCCCAGGGAGCCTCGAGCTCTTCTCCAATTTGGTGGAGTTACCCGATGCTACCCCTGTGATTACTTCTGCTTCTCAGCCGCCTCCTGCGGGGCGTAACACTCCTGCTTTCAGTAGTGTGACATCGGTTCTTCCTAGTGTCACGATGGTTAATGGTCTACCAAGAGCTCTTCTCATGGATGTGATCTCTGCGGCGTCGGCCTCTGCCCCCTTTCAGGTGGGCTCTCAAGCTGTTTCAGGTTCAATGGCAAGGATTCGCCGAGCCTGTATAATTAAATTTCAACGGGCCGGGCCTATCTCTGTGGTCGAAGCCCTTACCTTTCTGTAAATCATCCTGCCTTGTCACACATAGTACGTGCGATCATTCTCCCAAACTGGTGAGTTCTGAAACTGGTTCCAGGTTGAGCTTTATCAGATGGCTACCAACCAGGTGGCCGAGCTTGCAACAGCCATGAGTCTGACGCCGACTAACCCATTGGAGGATCCTCTTTTTGGTGCGGGTCTGGCTTCCACCATGTGGCCTTTCTGGCCGTGCCGTAGTCTCAGATCTCCATGGGACCGTCTGCGCATCATTCGATTCTCCAGGCGGTTAGAACACCCACGACCGGCCATGAGGCAATGCTTAACGTCAGCGTACCTACACGCACTCCTGTGGGTCATGGTAGGGCGCATAGCCAGGCATCAGGCGAGGCTCTACTTCTCGAGCCGTGGCCGGGTGCTCACGAAAATATCACTCTCGGTCGGGGTTCTTTCCAAGGTTGCCCCCCGGGGCCCTATTTCGCCACTCACCCATCACGTTGACCATTTATTGCTCTTGGGTCTTGCTTAAAGTTCGTTGCTCTTGCATCCTCATTGTTGTTAATCTCGAAATAAAATTAAAAGTTATACGTTTCCAAGTTAGGTTTCAGTTACCATAGAGTTGCTGTGCGCAACGAGAAAGAAAGCGCTAAAACAGCTTCCCCATTCCTTAGACATGCGCATCTCCTATCAGGTATTGAAAGTCTCTTCTCCTCTCCGTAACTCAGCGTACCAGGATGGGTGAAGAGCAGTTTCTTGTAGGTAAGTTGTTCCATTCTGAGCCATTTTGGTGCTCGTAGTATAGTTTGGCTCGTTGGTACGCCAATGCGACGATTCGTGCAACGCAGCGAGTGGTTTTATCTTCCCTTGGGGTCAAATATTGCTCCACGCGCTTGCGGGCAGTGGCTAGCGATGTACCGAGACAATTTTGCATGGCCTCTCACCAAGCATGGCCACACACGCGGCGTTTTACCGTGGAGGTTACTTGGAAGGCGGATCAAAAACTTCGACCAGGAAATTACTCCTACGCATGGTATTGAAAATGCATAAAATTCTTTTGGTCTGTATCTCGAGATCTAAACAGTTTCAGAGGCTGAGAATATCCGATTCAAAAGCGCGGAACGGTCAAAATACTTAGAAAATTTTCCATGCCGGTGCGCGCTCCCTACACACAATAGTGTAAACCGAACCGGTTACTCCACAGGGCGCGCCATGAGCGTCATGCGTAGACCTCGAGAATCAAAATATAAATTTTTTTTGAATGATTATACCTTCTGATTTTGGGCGTGTGTGGCGTGCGCTTTCACGCGCGTGCAGAGCGTGTGTACAACAGCCCGTGGAGCTTTATCGCTACCCGTCCTATGTACGTACCTTTCGTTCCAGAGTGCTTCGTTATTGTACTAACTTCTTGGTGAGAGCTCGTTAACCATTTTGGTATTCGCAATTTTGATGCGTTTCGCTCTTCTTCAGAGGATTGCATCACCTAACAGGTTTACCCATCATTCGGCGTGTTCTCTCCTTTGCTTTTCCAGTAGCTTACCCTGAAGTGGTGTGGCAAGTCTGACGGCGGCTTGGCGGTGTCACTGTCCGCGCCCGAGCCACACCAGCGTATTATATACTTTGGATATTCTTGGGTAAGGCGGTGACCTACAAGGCGTTCCACGGGGAGCTCATTAGAGACCTCAGACGGTATAGTGTCACTATGTCGGTTTAGCTGAGCATCGGTATTACTAGGGGCAGGGGTTTCCTGCCAAGGAGCAATTGTAAACAATGTGGATAGTACGCAGTATGGGTCGTCACCCTGCGCTTCATCATTAACCTCAATGGGTATCTCTTCTTCCCTGGGCTGAGTACTGAGAGCCACCACTTGTGGGTCACGCGCGGACTGTCGGAGCTCTTTTCTGGTTTGAGTTGTTTGAAGTGCGACCATTATTTTGGTCACTAGAGATCGTATTCTCTACATCATCTTGGTTCCCCGTTACCGTGTGGTTGGTCGATCGAACTAACTTAAAAGGTCCCGGATATTTCGGAAGAAGCTTGGAATTGATATCTCTATCAATAGCTTGAGCATCGACTTCATCACCTGGTCGTGATTTAGCTCTTTTCAGAGGATGGTCAATAAAAACATATTGTTCCGGCGTAGCCGTTACCACTTGGGTTACCTTCTGGTCGTAATAATTCCTGCACCGCTCCTTGGATGCTGTGAGCTTGCTCTCAGCTCGTTTTAGGGCACGCTTAAACCTCGAAAGAGGATTACGTTTAACCTGTGAATTTTGTGAGCGAACATGAAGCCTCTTTTTTTACTGGGTCTCCTTCAACAAAAATACCTGGTGGGTGTCTTGACAGAATAAGATCGAACGGCGTAGTCTGCGTCGCTCGATGAACCTGAAGGTTATATGCGTACGTCAGGGGCTGGACTAGCTCGTCGCAACCAGTTTCGTGTTCTTCCGTATAGTGGTGCAATCTAGATACCAGTGTTAGATTAAAGCGCTCCACTTGTCCATTCGTCTGATGATGATAGGCAGTGATGAAGTAGTGCTTAATACGCAAGAGGTTACAAACAGCTTCAAAGAGTTTAGAAGCTAGATTCTAACCATTATCGGTAACTATATAGAGCGGAGCACCATACGGGTAAATCCAGTTGTTCAAGAAAGCTACCGCGAGGGTCGTAGATTTCGTGTCCTTCAAGGGTATCGCTCGCGTGAGCTTCGAGAACCTGTCGGTGATTACGATAATGTACTGATATCCCCTCATGGTTTTCGGCAGTGGAACTAGAAGGTTTATTGCGACGAACTCGAGACGCCCCGAGGCAGGAAATAGTTTCAAGTATTTCATATGCTTGCGAAGATCTCCACGGGTTCGTACGCATGACTCAGGCTGATCTAAAAAGGTATAGACATCATGAGCCATATGGGGCCAGTAATACCCCTGTCTCGAGTTGAAATAAATTCTCGTACCTCCAGGGTGCCCCGAAAGCCTTGGGTAGTGTGGAAGATACAGCACTCGAGGGCGCAGCACCCTAGGCACCACCTTCTGAAGGGAAACATGGATTGAAGCTCGCCGGAGAAGGAAACTAATTCGGCCGATGTCAAAGTTTGAGTCTTTCATACCTAAGTGATACATGAGAGAGAGGCAATAGACATCGTTTGCTTGCTCTTTAAAGAATTTCTCTGGTAATTGGCATGACGCTCGTTTCTTCAAGGGCGAGTATTTCTCGAGTAATGGCTTCACTAAACCACGTGTTCTCTTCGGGTACGGTCCAGTAACTTTCTATGGTATCGTTATCACCAACAGGGTCTGTAGAGATGATAGAGCATGGGATATCATCTTCTATCGGTTCAGTATCCAGAACATCTGTAGTAATGCGAGACATCGCGTCAGTGATGTTGTTCTTTTTACCTAGACGGTACTGTACATCGTATTCGAACTCTTAAAGTCGTAACCGCCATTAGGAAAGTCTGCCCGATGCATCGGCGCGACCAAGTGTCCACCGCAGTGCTTCATTGTCGGTTCGAAGCGTAAAACGTTCACCATATAGGTAGGGGCGGAGCATCAGCACGCTCCAGACCACAGCTAGACACTTCTTTTCGGTTGTCGTGTAGTTCTTCTCTCCAGGGTGTATAGCACGACTCCAGTGCCCAATAGGTAGTTTGTCGCCATTTTACTGCTACTGCATAGGATAACAACCAATTTGGGCATCCGAGGCGTCGGTGTCCATTGTTTCTCGTAAACCAGCTTAGGGTAATGCCAAGATGGGAGGTGTCAAGAGCGCATGTTACAGCGCCTCGAACGCATCCCTCTCCTCATTGGTAATACATTCAGACATTGTAGGTTGGCTTTTCAGCAGCTTCCTGATGAGAGAGGCCACCATCTTGATATATCTTTTGATGAACCGGCTGTACACATTGCACAAACATATAAATGATGGGATTTCCGTTCGGAACGTGGATGGCTTCGTCTCCTGCACGGCCCAGATATTCCGCGGCGTCACTTATAACTTTCCAGAGTTGGTGATATGACCAAAGAATAATTCGCACTTGCGGGGCTGCAACGCTAGTTCAGATTCTCTCGGGAGATTTAGAACTTCCCTAACATGGTGAAAATGTTCCTCTATCGTTCTGGAATATATGATTACATCATCCATGTACACCAAAGCCTTTTTCCACTTCATCTTCGAAAGGATTTTATCTAATGCAGTCGGAATGGTAGCCGGAGCGTTCCGAAACCCAAAAGGCATACGCCTAAAGCAAAATAAACCAGCGTGGAAAGTAAACATAGTTTTGTACTTGTCTTCTTCCTTGATAGGTACCTGCCAATAGCCACAATTGGCATCGAGCGTACTAAAGATCTTGGCGTTGCCCAGCGAATCTATACACTCGTCCGTTCTAGGTACGGAGGACGAGTCCTTGATGGTCAGAGTATGCACTCTTCTGTACTACACACCGAACCGAATACGGGTATGAATCTTCTTTTGCACCAGAACCGCAGGGCTTGCCCAGTCCGCATTCCCGGGTTCTATAACATCTCCACGGAGTATTTGCTCGACCTAATTGAGCTCAACCTCATGGGCTTTTGGACCTGCCAGGTAAGGCTGCTGGTAAATAGGTTTCCAGCCAGATACCCTATCAATGCAGTGTTCTGTAGCCTCAATTTAGCCTAACAGTCCTGACCATAGGGGTTCAAATTCTTATAAGAGATTAAGGATCCTGTCATGGGGAGCCGTGTTCTCTTCACCGCTCTGTACTTCTTCTCTTCAATTCCTCACTGAGTCCAGTTCCATAGTCTTTTGCTGATATTCAGCCTTAAAGTTATCGGTGCCCTTTTGTTCCATTTTGGTGTTTGTTGATGACGGGGGCGCATATGCGGGATATGGCCCGTCTATTACTCCCCGTCTCTCAGAGGTGTCGATCTCGCCCAGCCTATTTGCTGAGACCGTGAAACCCCTTGTGATGCCAGTAATGCAATCCCAAACGTAATATTCTTCAGCAACTTAACAATATGATAACTGATGTTACTCAAATACACCTTGAAGGTTTGATTAGAGATGTTGTCAATGATCCCGTTTTCTATCAAGGCGAGGTGTCTCTCTGCCAACCGAGGATGGTTCTTGAGCATTAAAAATCCTGGTATTGCGCATGAGACAATCACTACCATTTGGGTCATAGACAGGATTGAAACCAATTTGGTGAGCTGTATCTTGTTTGAGCTGTTTCTGTGGGTACATTGGACCTTGGCTTCTGACGCCAACCATTTTTGGTCTGCGTATTGCCCAGTATGGCAATACGATCACCTTGGCGGAGAGCGACCGTAAGGGTCCGTGGCGAAATTTCCTCGACATGTCTGTCAATAAAGTTGGTCCTGAGGATACCGTCTATCGCCAGACGATCCGCCACAAAAGAAATTGAGCCCCACCTTCAATGTTCCAAGTTGTACCACAGTGGTCAACATTCCTCTACGGTGCAGTGAGCGCCCATTAGCGTCCACCAATGTGTTGATAGTCGGCGCAGGCCGAATGTTTCGCAAGACCGCATCAGGGATGGCACGAGCATTTAGAACGTTTGGGCCGGTGCCGTTATGAAGTACAAACGCAACGGGAACCTGTAGGGAATTGAGAAGGCTTATTGAAGCTGAACTTTAAAGTTATTGTGCTTCATCAGATCACCATATTGGGTACATCTGGTTCTTTTTTTCCATCTATAAGGTTTCCCGTTCTGTTATCGATGGGCCTGCCAATTCATGGTTAGGGGTGGCCCCTACGCTAACCATTCGGTGTTTTCCTGCTCCTCTTGAGTGGAACTGTCTTTCTCCAAGATTGGTGTTTCCTCGACGAGATGAACCTTGGATGGTGATAGTTGAGCTTGTACCCTCTTTCCAGATCCATATAGGTTATGGTGATTCTGCTGGCTGGCACTGATTAGATGTTCTCGCACCACTAGGAGTATGCTGTCACATCAATTTCCCAGAATTTCTTGCGTTAAACAGAGCCAAGAAATTAATCCACCTGTCTGGAGATCACGCATTGCCGCATTGCCATAGAGGTACGTCTGGGAGCCGGATTGGTCAGCGCTGTAGCATATGAGGATGCTTGCGAACCATCCGTTGAGATTTTTTGGGTGGTAGCCGCAATTGGTGGCGACCTTACCGATGGTGGTGGTACTGTCGAACACCAATAACCAACAGAGCTGGCCCGTGACTGAGTCTGCGACACAATCAAGAGTTGAACCGACATCTTTGTCGCTACGCGGATGAGCGAATCACCCTCTAAGATAGTGCTTCTTCTGGCTCTAACACTCACCGTTTCGGTTTTTCGTTTAAGGTATGGGGCGCCGATTGGTTCTTTCCATGACGAAGAGTGTTGCAGAGCCCCTGTGCATAACGGGCAAGCCCATTATCGTTCACCTTACGGTTGTTCGCCAGGTAGTTGCGTAATTGCGAACGCATCATTTTGGCGACATTGTCGGCAAAGAGCGACTTCAAACTACTAGCGGCGAAGACATTACCCCATCGGGAATCCAGATTCCAAAGGCTTAACGAGAATTCCATTTCTCTGACTAGAACGCTGGCAATATGCCTGCACCTAAGCGTAACCATCTTAGATAACCCCATCGGTCACGTAAGTTTCCAACATGAAATTAACCACTTCTGGATACGTCTCTAACATCTCTGCCCCCTCTTCATCAACCGCAAAGGTATTTCTACGGAGCCTACCTTGCAGCAAGTGGTAAGTTTGACCTTTGAGGTAAAACAGGAATAACCACATGAAAACATGAAACCACCTTCGGAAAAACCATTTTGGTCCCATTCTATCTTCAGCTTTTGCATAAACTCATTTACCGCAATGGGATCATCACCTGTGAAGCTAGTATCCCCAATCTGGAAGCTGAGCTTCTTGTGGTGCTTGGTGACCTTCTGCACAACCTCTTGGTTGTAAGCAGAGGATCGGGTTTTCAACCGATATGACCTACAATCAGCCACTTTTGTGAACAGATCTTTGAGCGGCTGACGCACCTCTAGGGTTCTATCGGTGTACGAATACGAGTTGGACCACTCTTACCGTTTCTTCTTAACTTTACGGTTTCTTTTTAACGACATGTTCGCCAACCTGTTTGGTTTCTTCTTGCGTCTACCTTTATGGTTACCATCCGACGATCAACCAGTATCGGTATCGGAGCTCGAAGAATCGAGGTCAGGGTCATAGCCGTGACTCTTTCTCTTCTTCCCCCCCCTTTATTTACCCTTGGGTTTTCTTCTTCGTCGCCCCTCTTCTAGGTCAGACAAATTGTTCTCAGGTCCACCAGTCTTGGTGTCCTTTCGAACGTTACCTCCAATGGGTGACAAGTACATGTCTCGAGGGCCCACCTCTATATGGCCCTCTTGACCTTGCCTTAAACCTTGTAGGTACGCAACGATCGGTCGGTATTGGATTGATTGGTGAAGAAGAACCTGCACGGATCCCTTGTGTTATGCGTGTAACCATATTCACTCCAGGGGTTTCTGTTACCGTCACTCCTTCGGAAACCCAAAGGTCTTCAATGACTCGGTATATATGCTCCTGAACACCCGTGAAGAGGTATGTTTCAACCAATTTAAGAATGCGCTGAGAGAGATCGGGCATGGCTCGATCAACAATCAAGCAAGTAACCGCGTCCCTGTTCATAGAGGCCATGGCTTCATCAACCGTAGCGGTAAAAAAAGCTTTCGCTCGATCTTCCAATTGGATCCAAAGGTCCTCCACCGTTGTCGGTAAATCCTTAATAGGTCCAGGAGCCAACAGAGGTTGAGTGCCCGTATCCTTTGTGGTTCCGGCTCGAGGTTGCCGAAGCAGCTCCTCGGGACTATGCAGAATGGGTTTTGTGGCCGAAGCCGCAAAGAACCCTTGTGGTTATGTGAAGTGCTAGAGCAAGGAGTAACCCTTGTAGCTCTTTCCATAGTGACCAATAGGGTTATACACCTGCCTCCCGAGAATTCCTAAGAAACCAAATAGGTTTGTGAAGTTCCAGAACCCTTTCTAAAGTCTTCTGTGCACACGTAAAGGTACGACAAAAACCAGTAAACTTCTAAGTTTGGAGACCAAAGCGTTTTATAATAAGCGATGGGGTGTGGAGCCGCCTGTCGTGAGGGAAGGCTCGTGGGCTCAACTTATAGGGAGAAAAACTACACAAAAATAATGTGGAAGAACACCTGACACTTGCAGGGGGCAAACGGCGGCGCAATTATTCTAGACCGTGTAGGTTTAGGGTAATAGACGTCGACGTGCCGTAAAATCTGAATGGTAGTTGAGAAGGAGCAAACAACATAGTACAGCTCTTGGTCTAATGGTGCCTGACTTTACAATACCCCACAGAGAAGGCGAGTTACACCGCAACATATACAAGGTGCACTGGGGCCGATCTGCCGTGCGGGAATGACGTCATCGGCTGCACCTATGACCTACTGACATGGGCCAGCAATGATTAGCTAAACTAAAATAGAAAATAGAAAATTAAAAGTATCGAATACTAATTTGGTGAGTTGCAGCTAGCAAGGCGCACAGGTAGGCCCACGTTTCACTACCCCACTGAGGTCTCAATGTACTACACAGGCTGGCGCATGTATAGCTCTGCAACAAGATCAATATACGAGAGAGAGCTGTGCGCACGTCAAAATGTACTGCCTCCATTCCATGAGCCGCCACCAGGGGAAAACCTTCCTGAACTGTCTAGTACTTTGCAAGGGGTGAGAAGAGCTCAGTGCAGTCAATACCAGCTCGTCTTGTAAAGCCAGGTACTACGAGGAGTGCACGATAGCGTTCTATTCTTCCGTGTTTGTCCCGTTTTTACAGAAATACCGAGCGGTGGTGATGGGCCTGCGGCTCTGTGTACGCGGTACCAAATCCGAGACCAAACGTTCCTTCATGTGGTCCATTTTCTCTCGCCTAGCAGACTCCCATTGTTCGGCCCCATCTCCAGTCATAGATTCGCGAACAGTCAAGGTGTTTTCGTCGTCATCATTTACCATGACGTTGACGGTGAGCATAGCACGTACGGTGTCTGGTATGAACCGTTGGGACCTCTGTCGGGTCCTAATTGAGCGCCTTGGTGCAGAGAGGTAATTAATCGGTTAAAAACTTGGGGTCGTACTTGTATTCATCATATGCATCGACAAAGACCAAATCATTCTCGTCCTTATTAGCCACAGTATCCTCAGCTTTTATCTTCTTCATGTTTTAGTCCATATCCGTTTCGTCAGTTTTCATTTCCATTTTCCCTGTTTCATTATTCTTCCAATTGGACTGTGAGACTGCATCCAAGGCCATGTGATCTAACAGTGGTGTGTTGGTGGCGCACTGCACCCAGTTACTGCTTCATTGAAAGTTACATCTTTGGAAACAAGCATCTTGTTGCTATACAAAACGTAGACCTTATAGCACGTTCCGCACTCATAACCACCAGAATTCATTTGATGATCCGATTCTTGTACTTGGCGCTACGCTTACGGCGCTCTTTTGGGATGTGGATGTAACACTGTAAACCAAACGTGCGCAAGTGTGAAATGTTCGGCTTGGTATCTGTAAAAGCCTATAGCAGAGTCATACCTCGCTCGCCTTCCATACGTAGAAATGTTCAATTTCTCAAGTGATTTGATGTTTTTACAGCTTCTCGCTACAGTTGATTGTGACGTAGAGTTCCATCCATGACGCTCAGCATGGTTCTCGCTTTTTCATTAAGCGTGCAGTTTAGCCTTTCTGCTTTAAAGTTGGAATCAGGAGTTTATGCGGGAGAGGGTTCTATGAGAACACCACTTAGTTTTAGTCAGGCGGTCATGTCGTCGGACAGTTATTCACCTTCATTATCGAAGCTAATGCGCTTCAGCTTGCGTTCTTATTGTCTTTCAAACAACATAATTATCTTCTTAACTCGATCATCCACCCGCGTTCTGTCCGTCAATAACTTGATCGCGGGCACGCGGCTTTTGTCTACATGTAGGGAGACGAAATGCTTTGACCTCGAAAGAATCCTGACGTCCACGGGGCTTGGTATATCCAAGTGTAGGAGATTCAAGACCATAGTCCCACGCGGCTGAGATAGGGGAACTTGCGCGGCTCGCTTCGATTTCTCTTCCAAGCATGGTTCACAATAGTCCAAGTCACCCATTTTAGTCTCCAAAACACATTTGACGATGTTCAAACTCTTCCTGAGATAATCCAGACTCGTATAACCAAGTCTATAGTGGCAGAGAATCGTCAACGTCTTGTCTCTTTGGGCGACCAACGTCATAGTGGTTTTGTATTTCGTAAGATACACACTCATCTCGTATGGCCCTTCGATAGGCTCTTGTCGTAAGTCAAAACTTTATTGGTGTGTTGCTTGAGGATCATAGCAGACCCGTAGCCTTCTTCGTTTGTGAGGAAAATGTTCATGTGAACTTTTCTACGAACACAGCTCACCGATAGAATACTGCACCTAAGATTTGGTTGATACACTACGTCATGAAGGTAGGCCTTATTGAGCTTTTCTTCTTCATATGGTACCGAGCATTGTAATCAGTCTTCGCCGGCCACTATAGTCTTAGTACCATCTCCAATGGACATACTCTTCTTCAGTGAGACTGTATTGCAGAGACAAATTAGTCCCTGTTGTCCGTCATGTGCTTAGAAGCCCTTCAGGCCACATACCAGCAGTGTTACTGTTCTCTTCTCAGTATGTGATCGGCTACCATTGCTGTCTGTCTCAATTTTACGCATCTGAGAGATTGTACGTTTCACATGTGAGATTTATAGTCTCAATGGGGTGGTCTTCATAATCTTCAAAATATGCCACGAGTAAACCAGCGACTTCATCAGAGTCGCCTCTATCTTTCACGTGGGCCTGCATGAGCGTGACGACCCATATCCTTTCTTTTCTAGTTCCTACTTTCGGGGGGTTTCCAACAGTTCTTCTTGAAATGCCCTTTATTCTTACTGGAAAAACATTTGTGTTTCGAGCGAACAGCGTTTCGTGTTCACGTAAAGAGCCTATGCCTGAAACCCAGGGCCATCAGCTCTTCTCTTTGGCTTCGACACCTGTCCTTCTCTTGCGATTACCAGAGGCACAGTGTCTTTCAAACTAGCCCCGGTCTGGTTGATAGCCTCAGCCGCGACTTCAAACTCCTTCTTCAATTCTGTAAGGATGGCCCTCACTTTCTCTGCATCGGATGCAATGCGTCTTCTGCCACCACGTTTAATTTATATAACAGCCAGACGGTTCATGTAGTCCATAAGACTCTCAGATGCGTCCATTTGAATGTCCTGATATCGTTCCAGAAGGGCAGCAAAATTTGCCTGCGATACAATTTAAAAGTTTGCTTTGAGAGTACTCCAACCTTTAGATGGCTTCCGGATCTTCACAACCGGCGTTACGCACGATTCATGGACTTACAACAATATGCACGTGAGTGCAGTGTCACATCGTGCTTCGTATTTTAGCCTTGCCTCTGTGTGTTTGGAGCGGCTCATACACGAACGAGATGGAAATTGTAGCGTCTGATCCTCTTCATCATTAGTTCCGAACGTAAACATATGCACTTTATTATGTTATTGACAGCAGTAGTACGTGGCGAAACCTCGAAGTATCGATAGAATTCGAGTTCTATGGGTTTTAGTGGAAAAAGAAGAGGTGAAACATGAACATGAGCCATAACCTGAGCTACTCATGTTGCAGATTGTTCACATCTCACCATTATGGTGGATAATTTCGGCTTTCTGCTTGGTCCAAAGGCCAGAGATGCAAAAACCCGTGGCGTTAAAGGTTATTTATTTAGTATTAGGTTGATAGAGTTCGTCTTTGATACTTAATCTGACAGAATCGGAACCACAGTATCTCGTGCAAGTGCGAAGAGTTTGAGAGCGATGGGTTTTTAGAGGAGAATCCGAGATGAGTGTCTGGGAACTTGGAGAGAACTGCGAAGGTTGAGCTGTGGATCTCATCGAGAAAGAAGAGATATCTAGGGCTGAGGTAGGAATACTTTATAGCGAATTTAACGCGGAGACTTGGAGCGGTTCTTGATTGCTACATAGCAGCGTGCCGACCTGAGGAGCCTAGTTTCAGTCGTTTTGTTGAGCACCGGGGAGAAGGTAGGGATAGGGCAGAAGAAGGAGAGGGGAGAGGGTAGGGTGAATAAGAGTGGTAGGAGTGGAGATAGCTGTGGGATGATGAGGTGATATATCTTCATCATCCCATACCTATCTCCAATCTTTCCTGTGGAAGAGGGTGGTAGTGATTGGTTTATGAAAATCCTATGGAATGAGTGCTATGCGGAGGGTGGGAAGTAGGGCCTGGAGGTGGGGTCCCAGTAGAAGTGGTTGAGGTAGAAGCTGTGGCATCGCCAGTGGAGGCGGGCAGTGAAGGGGCTCCGGGGTGGCTCTTGCGGAGAACATAAACCGAGCCCAGGATAAAAGATAAAGGGATGAGTCCAAACCATGGAGAAACGTTGTCGGGTGTGGAGCGGGTGGCACTGGAAACTGGATGGGCGGTGTGGTTATGTTCGTCGTCTGTTGCCCATCGGAGGCATACGCAGTTGAGGGTGGCATCGACTTCGTCGCTTGGTGGGATGAGCTCCATGAACTGTACGAAGGCGTGCTCCTTGAAAGATGGTGTGGAAGAAGGAAGGGTGAAGCGAAGAAGAGATATGAGTTTGCATACACAAACGATGGAGATGGAGTTGGGAGAGCCATTGTCTACTAAGAGAACGTGAGAGAACTTTGGATATTTAGAAGAACCGAAGGAAAGGGCAGTAAATATTCATTGGATGAGAGGGACTGGAGGATTTTGGAGCGCGAGCTCGTTCCGCTCTTCAATATAGTGGTCGAGTGATGGTAAATAACCGCCGGCGACGTAAGCGGAGTTGACTACGGTAATTCGGATGCGACGGAGAGTGGGGGAGTTCTCTGAGAGTTCTAGCACTTCGAAAGAAAGGTTGATGAATGAAGTGAGGGCGTGTTTTCCAATCTGCTGGATGATGGAGAGATTGTAGGTGGGGAAGAGGTCTTGGAGAAATTTGGGATTGAAATGAGGATTAGAGTGAAGGAATTTGTGGGCGGTTATGAGTTCAGCGAATGAAATAAATTTTCCATCACGGACCAAACCGGGTTTGCGAGTTTGGATGGGAGAAGCAAGGGCAGGAGATGAGAGAGAGATGGAGGGGTTGGTAGAAAAGGGGTTCCATTCCTTGGTGGCGTTGGAGTGATGGATGGCGCGAATGGTTTCTTCATGTGCGATGGACCGGCGCTTCAAAGTTTTGTAGTGGTGTGACTTGAAGAGGAAGTGAGCTTGTTCGAAAATGTCGCCATCGTTCAATTGGAGGCCTCCGAAACGACGAATGTCCTCGACGATGTGGTCGAGGAGATGGAACTTTAGGGTGCCCAGGCTGGAAGTGTGGTGCGGGCCAAGGACGAGTACGGCTGTGCGCTTGAAGAAGCAGTTTTTGGTTGTGGAAACCAGTGGGGCAGGAGTCACTCCATTCTGTGGAGGTGTTGTATCGCATGGAGGAGAGGGGAAGATGGGAGTACTTGGGGAAAACAGAAGTGATGGCAGCTGCATCGACTTCTGCACAGCAACGGTCAAAGAAGCCCTACGAAAATTTTTTTTATAAATGGCGCACTACGTTTTGCAAAAAGTAACAAATAGCTTAGAAAACCGTTGCTTTTATTGAAGAGATGGCGTATAAATCTCATACTTCACGCCATTTCACCGCCATTTATAGCATGATGTAGACAAAAATTTACGCCATTTTTGACACTTTTCATAAATGGCGTACAAATATTGAATAACAGTTAAGACCTCAAGTGCGAATGCTGAAAATTTATTCATTATTTGTACGCCAAATATGAAAAGTGTCAAAAATGGCGTAAATTTTTGTCTACATCATGCTATAAATGGCGGTGAAATGGGGTGAAGCCTGAAATCTATACGGTATATCTTTAATAAAAGCAATGGTTTTCTACCCCATTTGCTACCTTTTGCAAAACGTAATGCGCCATTTATAAAAACCTCTTTCCTAAAGCTGCGATACGACGGACACCCACCTCGGCCAGCATAGTTTGGTCTTTTGCGAAGTACATAATTGCATAGATCGTGTAGTTCTCGGAAGAGCCCTCCTTGCAGTTATATAACCCATATATTTCCGCAGCGACATGGTCCAAAGTGAGCTCGGGCCGAACCTGGCACCACCTCCTGACACGCCGCCAAACGATGCAGTCAACGTCGCTAGCATAAAACATGAGGCCGTCGCCGTCATAGTGCTCGAATAGATAACACTCGTACCCGTGTTTGTCGTCGCGCTTACTAGTAGAAATGTACCCCATAACCTACTTTTTGGCTCTTCGCGTAGAATGTGGGCTTCCTCCGCGCGCTTAACCAATGAAAACAATGAATTGTGCATTCGCTTACGATGCTCAGCACGTATTTGCAATTTTAAAATGAAAGAAGATGTAACTTTGCTACCTCTATTCAATTTTAAACTGTGCTTTATTCTGGGTTACTTCACTGCGTACTTTTTCCCTATCTTCTTTACTGGAACCATCACTGCTGTCTTGATAATGCTGCAACCCAGGAAGCTAATGGCCCGTAATTTGATTTTCATTATTTTGTAAAAGAAGAAAAACGACAGAAAGAACTGTAGAGTTTGAAGTTCTGTACCTTTTCAACAGCTGCTGATTTTTTGGGAACAACCAGTCGACAAACTGGCAATCCTGTCACGGATACAATAATTTTCGGCGTCGTTAGGATAGCCACAGAAATCCTACGGGTCCAAGAGCCCTCTTGTACGACGATGCGCTTCAGCGTGACTACGACGAAGCGCGTGAGCGTAGGCGAAGAAGATCGGCCGGTGGAGCGTGAACAACAATCTGTTTATATCGTTCTTCTTGGCTGCTGGCAGACAGCGGCGCTTAGACGTTTTTAGATTTATTTCAGTTTGCTGGAGAACGATTAACGAAAGCGAGGGGGGTGTACAGTTTTGACACAATTCAGGTCCACTGACATGGCCTTTTTACGTCAGCGATCACTAATTTCATTAACTTTATGCGCGCAAGCTGCCACTGGCGTCTTATTTCTTTTATCTCCCGACGCATGTTGCGGTTTAAGGCGCGCCCGGGAGGGGACCTTCAATAAAAAAGAGCTTGCTATCATGGAGAGCTCCAAAGAGGCGTTAAAGAGAAAGAAGATCAGAGCTTTTGCCGGCAGCTGGTGCTCCTTATTAGCTTAAGCTTTCCGATTCCAGCGCGACAACTCTTTATCAGACATGGACGCCGATTTGCCGTAACGTAGGCAGCAGTAAATGCGAACAGATTTACAGAACAACGAACAGTAAAGTGAATTCTTTGGCGCCATATTTGGCGCCATCCCCCCTGGCAAGGCAAACCCTTTGACCTTCGCAGTCCTCTCAGTTCCTACCATTTTGAACTTTGCGCGCTTTCTATAGCACATACAGCTCATTGGACGATGGAGATTACCCTCAGTGCCTATAAAAGCAGGCAGAGACGAAAGATTTCAAACGACAGCCCCAACAAACCTCCACAGTTTCGTCACATCTTTAGTGCGGTCATCCAATTACGTCATCGGCACAAGATGTTTGACGTAAGCCCACTTCAGTTGTCGGTGTGGAATTACTACAACGAACTGTTTGTATCGCTGAAAGAAGCAAGCGCCCGTTACGGAGTCAAAAAGTTCAAGCTCTTTGCAGCATGGCACTGGTGGCTTGACCATCAACCGGAATCAGCACCCGGTGGACCCGAAGATGTTCATCTCAACCTCCCACCTCGTGGACGTCCAATCAAGTTCAGTGAAGAGGAAGAGTGCACGTTAGTCGCAACAATTAATTGAAGGACAACACTCCTTGGAGGCGATTTGAGGTACTTAGTTAATTTCCGCATCATGCGTTAGTAGATATATATGAGCTACACCGCTATTATCGTGTCGCCTCGCTGAGGTAATTTCCACACATGTACACGTGGATTGCACTCGAGGCGCCGCTTAGCGGGTGTGAATAGCACACGTGTAGCACGGATATGCCGGAGGCAGTGCACCCAGCATTGCTGTATTTACTTAGATATTTTATAGATTATTTTGCCCGGCGCACCCACTGTCAGTGGTGCGCCGAGCTCAGTACTTAGAGGGTTGAGCACCGCTCCCCCAAGTAAACTGCCCCTTGCCAAGCAAGGGCTTCTCGCTCTAACTATCACGCCTTCGCGGATTGTTCACCTCCAAGTGGAGTGACGATTGCGTTGTTCACGTATAGTTACCCACCCTTGTGGCGCTCAGAGTATAACCACTATTTGTGTGTCTCGTTCCGACTTATTGTCGTATACTCGCCCCTGTATTGGGTTTGCTTTATTCTCTCTCTCTTTTCCCCACTCTGGTGGTTCGCTTTCTCCCCTTTTTTTGGGTTTGCCTTTTTGCCCTGTTCGCAGTGGCTCGTTTCCGACACCTTGTCGTTGCCGTGCTACTCTCTTTCGAGGACTAATCTCGTGACCGTGTGAACACGTGGATCTCTACCGACTACTAATCAGCCTCACGCTCCGACGCTTGTCATGGTGGTTTGACCTCGGATTTATACCCGGCTTAGCTGTGTCATTCCCGGAGTGCTCCGTTCGCTGTGCTGCCCTGTCGAGGGGAAGATTCCGAACGTCTTCGTGAGCCTGCGCTTTTCCCGCCAAAGGCGTTGCTCCACAAGTGGTCTCCCGATCTAGAAACGACTAGTTTTGTCGGAAGATTCACTCGTGAATTCACTCGTGGCGAGGTTAGTCCTTTTGCCCTTTTCTCCATTTGGAAGTATACCCGGCTTAGCTGTGTCATTCCCGGAGTGCTCCGTTCGCTGTGCTGCCCTGTCGAGGGGAAGATTCCGAACGTCTTCGTGAGCCTGCGCTTTTCCCGCCAAAGGCGTTGCTCCACAAGTGGTCTCCCGATCTAGAAACGACTAGTTTTGTCGGAAGATTCACTCGTGAATTCACTCGTGGCGAGGTTAGTCCTTTTGCCCTTTTCTCCATTTGGAAGTTCACTGGGAGTCCCAGCCAATTGGCTGTCGACTATCCCGTTGTACGGTTGTTCTGGTCATGACGCTGTCAAATCGTCCGAAGACACGCAGTCAGACTGGAAGATCGGATCCGCCACTTCGGTCACGGATCCCCACCCGTTCACGGTCCCGAACCGAAGGGATACCGGCTACTGAAGCTGTGCCGACAACCACTCGACTTCCGCCCACGTCGTTGATCAACCCTCATCGAGGTTATGGACCGGCTCGTGCCGTTGCTGGTCCCGCCCCTATCGTAGGAGGTAAGGTACCATCCGTAGCTCCCACCCCTGAAGCACCTCTGAGGGCTACTGTCAATGACACCCCCCACTTAACTGTGGAAGAGCAGCTCCGCTCCACGCGGGCTGTCCATGCTACCCTTGCTAAGGAATTGTCGCTACTTTGAAAGAAGGTGGATGACACTGCTTTGAAGGACTTTTCTGAGGATCTCCGCGTATTGCGTGGTGATGTCAATTCTTTCTTGGAAGCTTTCGGAGGACCCGCTAATTTCGTGGAGGACGTGGCTGAGAAGTTTACTCGCCTCCGCGCACGTTTGGAAACGGTGGAACAAACTGTCCTGGTTGGAACCAATCGCACGGCTGAGCCGGTTGCTGTTTCACACCGTGACAAGAAGGTCATTGGATCCAAAGCACGCAAACAGCGGAAGAACTACGACTCTGATTCGTCAGATCTTCTCTTTCTTCACGCCGGTCAACCGGGTCTGATTCGTCCGACTCGTCGGTAGAAGAAGCCCCTCGTGAGCGTTCGTCACGCACAAAGCGGTCATCAGCCACCCAAGGTGTGATACGCGCCCGCTCGAAGGGAAGGAAGCACTCCGGATTAAAGGAATTGAAGCCTTCCAATCTGCTCTACAAGAAGCTGTTGTCATACCGGTATTACCGTTTGGAGGACTCCTCATTGGATAGAACTCCCCGTGGGACGGGAAAGGTCAAAGACTGTATCAAACGGATGCAGCTGTCGCTCCGTAATCAACTGTTTACAGGCGATGATCCCATCTTGGAGTTGGATTTCCTATCAAGCTTTGTAGCGGAAGCCGACATCCTTGGGATGAATGAAGGACAGGCGTTTGTCGCGCTGCCCTATTTTCTACGCGGACTTGCGGAAGACCAGTACAACTCTGTAAGAGGTTCATCTCGCGCCTCTGAAGGAGGGGTTACTTGCTGACCTGAAGCAGTTCAGTATCTACTGAGGTCATATGCCACTGGTACCGCCTTCCAGTCGGCTATCCTCGCTCTGAGAGACACCAAACAACGCCCTGGCGAAATGGAAACCGATTACTCGGTGCGCCTGAATAAGGCCTTCCACCGATGTGGCAATGTTTATTCCGCTCAAGAGCGTTGTACCATGTTCGTTGATGGACTAGACCCAGCTATACGGACCCTAGTGGCCCGTCGCCGTGAAGAGAACCGTAAGATTACGTACTTGGAACTAGTGCAGTATGCACGCGCCGAAGGCGACGCGCTACGCGCACGAGTCCCGGGTACCCGGTTGAAGTCCACTAAAGCGTTGATATTGGCGTCGGGAACCCCGTCGGCGTCAATGCTGGCTGATGAACACTCCAATATGGAGTATGATCAGGTGCACTTTGCCCGTAGCGACGTGCTTTCAATCCCGACAACGGAGCTTCCCTCAATCACGGAGGCCTCGTTTCAAACGGCTCCGGACGATACACTGCTGTATGCAGATTCGAACCGAGTTCAACCGCCTCGACTGTCATATGAGAACGGTGGAACCCGGGCTTCACGGCCTGGCTGGCAAGCTTCCCGCCCAGCGGTGCGATTCTCGAATACTCGGAACGTCAATGCCATTGTTGGATTGATCTGTCACCTCTGCTATACGCGAGGGCATACTTCTCCGCAGTGCTTTTTAACCATGCGTGAATGGGCGCAAAACATTGCCAACTACGAAGCCCTCTCCCCTGAAGAGAAGGCTTCCGTTCCGATGGCATCGTACATCCGCGCGAAGATGGATATTCCACGCACAATTGCGGCTCCGATTGCCCAGAACATGGTGACCTCTCACCCCCGAACCCCTCTCGAGGGAAGTTCAACCGCTACTGCGGACGCTTCTGCCGCTGGTGTCGAGGCATCAATGGTTCAGAACACCGAGCACACGCCTCAGGCGGAATCTGCGCAGAAAAACTAATTGTGGGAGTCTCCTCTCTTGTAGAGGGGCCCTTAGAGTTGAGCTGAAGGCGCCCGAGGCGTCCTTGCCTCGCCCCCAGGTCCGAATCCTCTCGAGGAAACAGGCCGTCGAAGACATGAACTCAGAACATCTTGGTGTTCTTCGTCGACCGTGGATACGGGTAAGAAATAACCGGTTCCCAGATAGAGTTATGGTGATGGCCAAGCGCAATTACAAGGTCTATGCCGACCTTGGCATTGCACCCCAGTTTATGGTGCGTTATCTCACTGTATTAGATACAGGCGCAGGTCCGAACTTCATTGTCGAGACAGCATTGCCACCCGCCTTGCGGTCACACATTCGCTGTGGCGACATTTCTGACGTCGCTGACACGAATAACAACCCGTTGTCAACGGTAGGATACATCGAGTGGGTAATCTGCTTGGGCTCATGCGTGGTGAAGCTCAACTTTGTCGCTTGTCGGTCCCTGGCCGCCCCGGTCATTTTGGGTTGTGACTTTTGCGACCGCTTCGTCGATGCCATTAGGCCCCGCCACAGGCGTGTTGAAATGGAAGATGGTTCGTCCGTGCCGATTGTTCGTCTTCCTTTGAGGCATGCCTCCAAGAAGCATGTGTCTCTACCTGCGGCGCAGGAAGCACCACCGAGTTCTCGGGAATCTACGAAGCTTCGTGTTGCCTCCGCGACACGCGTGCCTCCAGAGTCTCAAGTCTGGGTACAGGTGAACTCCCGTCAACACGGCTTCCGAATCGTCCAGCCATTGCCGTCGTTGTATGATAAATACTCTCTTGCCATTGCTAATGGAGTGGTACAGGTGGAACCGGATAATCCGTTTTACGTGTTGATAGCCAATCTAGGCAAAACAACCCAGTATCTGGTGAAAAACCAAGTAATTGGCTCGGTCATGCCGCACCCAACTGCGTTGGTACCGAGGAAGATGACGGCTGCCGATATGCTCGGAATCGTTCACTCTAAGGAGGGGGAGGAGTCGGTATCTCAATCACCTTCGTCGCCGAGTCCTTCGGGTCAAGCACCTGTTAAGACAGATAAGACACACGTTCCGACGAGTTACGACCAATTGGACCTAGTGAAGGAATTGGAAGAACTCGACCTCGGACATGTTCCGGGGACACACCGCAAACGACCACGCGATATGCTTCGTGAATTCACCACAATTTGGGATTGTTCTCTCGGAGAGATAAATACCACGGAACACCGGATTGATCTCCTTCCGAACTCTCGGCCAGTAGCCCAACATCCGTACAGGGCAGGGCCCAAGGCCAGAAAAGAAGAGCAATTTTAGGTGGACATGATGCTCCATGCAGGAGTTATAGAACCGGCACATTCGCCGTGGGCATCACCAGTGGTACTGGCTCCGAAACCGGATGGTTCCTGGCGCCTCTGTATCGACTATCGTCGTCTAAACGCTCTTACCGTCAAGGACGTGTACCCTATTCCACGTATGGATGAACACATCGATTCTCTCGGAAATGCCACCGTATTCACGGCATTGAATGCTAACTGGGGATACTGGCAGGTTCCAATGAGGAAGCAGGATCAGGACAAGACAGCGTTCGTCTGCCATTCTGGCCTCTACCGTTTTAAACGGATGCCCTTTGGTTTAACCAATGCTCCCGCTACTTTTCAGCGTGCTATTGATATCCTACTGGCCCGCTTCAAGTGGCGTACTTGTCTCGTCTACATTGCCGACATCATTGTATTCTCAGATAATCTGGATGATCACCTCACACATGTGAGAGAAATAATGGCCACGTTACGGGACGCCGGAGTGACAATCAAGCCGAGGAAATGCGAATTCTTCACGGATACTGTCAAGTATCTGTGTCACATAATCCGTCCAGGACGTGTCATGATCGAGGAAGCTCGTGTGAAGTCGCTGAAACAGGCCCCGGAACCGACTACCCAGACTGAACTGAGATCCTTTCTAGGATTAGTCAACGTCTATAGACGGTTCATTCCCAACTTTGCGGACATTGCGGCACCTCTCAACGCGCTTCTGCGGAAGGGCCAACCGCCTAAGTTGGACCCATTCACGTCTACTCCGACGGAAGCCTTTAACTCTCTCAAAGAGGCTGTAACCACGGCACCAGTATTGTCACTACCGAAACCGGGACTTTCATATACCGTGGACACGGATTCTAGTGACTATCAGGTAGGGGTCGCCTTGTTTCAAACCACCCCCGAGGGGGAACGCAAGCCAATTGGGTACTGGTCCCGTTCGTTGAACGTGCATGAGAAGAATTACTCCGTCTCGGAGAAGGAATGTCTTGCATTAGTGTGGGCATTATGCACACTACGCCTCTACCTCATGGGTGCTCATTTCATCGTTTAAACGGATCACTCATCATTGAGATGGCTACTCTCCATATCGGAGCCTTCAGGCCGCTTAATGCGTTGGAGACTGCGTCTTGCAGAGTTCGACTTCGACGTCGCCTACAAGAAGGGCGCCAACAATACACAAGCCGACGCCCTTTCTCGCCTACCCACCACAGGGGAAGCGTTAGCCGTCGATGACGAGGAAATACCCTGCTTCGCAGTTGACGACGACACCGCAGGTGAACTGGATGATATCGAAGAGGAATGGCCAGACGAACTGGATTTCGACCAGGAACTGGATGACCTACTCGCTGTCAGCGAAAGTGCGAACCCCCTACCAGGGAACTTCGTACCCGTTACAACGGAGGAGATGGTAAGGGAACAAATCAGCGATCCCTACTGCACGAAGATTCAGGCGCAACTCAATGGAGGAGCTGATCTCCCCTTTCGGGTGAATGATATTGGATATCTCGTTCGCACGGTAACTGGAAACCCACAAATAGTGGTGCCACACGCCCTACAATCTTGGGTGTTACACTTATTAAACTATGCCAAACTTAGTGGTCACGTCGGAGGACGGAAACTGTACCTTACATTGCGAAGGAAATTCTACTGGCCAGCAATGGCTGTGGATTGCTACGCAACTGTGCGGTTCTGCCCCGAGTGTGCTCGGAATCGCGTCAAGCTTCGCCGCTATGCGACGAAGTTGAAGCTCTTCCCCGCACGGGCGCCCCTGGAATTCGTGGCTATCGATATTTTGGGACCGTTCCTCGCTACTAAGCGGCGTAGCAAATTTCTACTCGTGATCACGGATCGTTTCTCAAAGCTCGTTCGTACCGTATCATTACGGAGAATCACGTCACTGACGGTTGCGCAAGCATTCGTCACCCATTGGGCATTTGTCTACGGTCCACCGGTGAATCTACTCTCCGACAACGGGAAACAGTTTGCCTCCCGGTTCTTCGGGGATGTATGCAGAATTCTGGATGTCAAGAATCTCTTCACGACAACCTACCACCCCCAGTGTAATGGGCAGGCTGAACGGTTTAACCGGACGCTGTTAGCAGCCCTCCGTTCATACGTAGCCGATCACCCCACCACGTGGGACCTGTTCACCGATGCGCTGACATTCGCATACAACGCTCAGGTACAGCGTACTACGGGATTGACTCCATTTCAATTGGTTCTGTCTCGCACCCCAACGCCCGTGGCGCTCGAAGCACAGCCAACGCTGGATCAATTTCCTTCGACAAAGGGATACAGGGAAACCTGGAAGACATGGCTTACCAAGCTGGTCCCTGCAGCACAACGGTCAATGGCACGGTCTCAAGCCGCATAGAAGCGTGATTTCGATGAGCGAGCCCCTCGAAGACCACCCGCCCTTAAAGAAGGGGACTATGTGTTCATTCGTAAGAAATATTGGAACCCAGGCAGGGAGAAACGCCACAAACTCTCACCTGTCGCCGACGGTCTCTTCAAGACAATTGCTGTAGAACCCGACACTGTCGTAGTGGAGATGGGACAGCAATACGAACGCATTTCCCGCGATCGCGTGGTTTTTGCACCCCCGCCTGCGGGAAACGACCCATCATGTAGACATTCTACGGCAGAAGCGGAAACGAACACTACGGACACACCGGCTCCACCCCCGATCGACCGTCCTAGGGAGGTACTACACCCTAGTAGGGGACTCTCGGATTTGCCGATGGTATCGGACTCTACGCGCCCTGGTGCTTTGCCGTCTGAAGCCTCGCCGCCTGGCGTAATTATTCGCCGCCTTGGCGCGTTGACACCCACTCCCCATGTCGCTCCATCTAAGGAGGGGGAGGGACTCGTTACTCGTCATGCTTCCGCGCTGTCGCGTGAGGAACACCGTGTGGCACGGAAGAGTGACACTGCTAATGCGAAATCAAAGCCCTCTCGGGAGCCCTGCGTCTCGTCAAGGTCGCCGCGCATCAATGCAGAAGCGGGATCGTCACCAGACACTACCGCCGTGCGGGACAGGACCTAGGAGACTCAGTCGTTACCGGCGAAGCAGTTGCCTACGCCGCATAGCGCGCCTGGAGAGACTACGTCGCATAACGGAGTGAAAATACCGCCTAAGGCGCCGTTGAGTTCGCACGTCCAAGACGGAGAAAAGTCGTCGGAGACTAAGTCGCCCAACACGCCTGAAGCGGGCCACACCGTGAACACGTCGCTAAATGCCCAGCAGGGAAGTGCCAACCGTAGCACACGGACTACATCTGTAAGGGAGATCAGCTCAGCGAGCGAACCACGTCGACAAACCGAGCTGACACCTCCCGTGCATACGGAGGCGAAACATACCACGGCGCAGACCAATGACGGCCACCCGTTGACAACGTCACATACCACCACGGCGAAGCCGGTTCAATCAGGGTTACCGGTGACGCGAGCGCGTTCGACGCCACACACAACTCCTTCGAAACGGTTGCTGCCACGCAAACTTGCGGTACGCCCACCTGGGACTCCCGCGGGAGAAGGAACTCTACCGGAACAAGGAAACGGGAACACAGACACCGCGAGACGCGTGACCACCGACCCAAGTAGAGGACCACACCGCGAAGGTACAGTGCCACCAACCTTGTTGTACACACCTCGGTCTAACCGGAGCATCGACGCACTGCCACACACGACAATGCCGCCGGAGTTCTCTCCGACAAAGGATGTCGTAATCACACGGCAAGGCCGGGAAGTCTTCCGACAGAAGTTCGTAGTCGACCACATAGTGGAACACTCATACCACCCGTTGGGGTACATACAGTATCTCGTACGTTGGTCGGCTACGGACCCGAGGCTGACTCGGATGAGCCAATCGAGCATCTCCCACGATCGAAAGTGGTGCAGTACCATCGGCGTACTCTCACGGGTCTCCCGGCGACAATTGTCAATGCCCAAGTGGGATAACACGCCCCGAAGGGGAAGAAGCTAGCTCACCCAGAAGGAAGTTGAGTAGTGGAAGAAGACGAAGCTGGGACTTGGGAAAGAAAAAATATACGTCATAGATGGAAGTAGGTTTAATGGCCATCAAGGCTATATCCTACAGCAACACCGCATAGCGCGAATCAGGTGGAAGATGGACTAAACCCCCGACCCTTGGTTGGAGGGGCCCGGAGCGCCGTCACCATTACCCCCATTTCTGGGATTGGATCCGCCAGTAAGGCGTGCAGCCAACGCGTCCCGCAATTGCGGCGACGTCCCCGCTCGCGACAGTTGCGGAAAGCCCAACTCCTCGGAGGAACTGAGCAATCACAGCCGCCTCACCAGTTCCACCCCCAGAGGGGAGGACGGCAGGCACCTGGATCACATCTGGTTCGTCCGGGAGGGAAGCCACCACGGCACCTACCGACGGAGGTTTGGGCGCGGGTGGATTCACCGGCTCGGCCGTCGCCATTCCCGGCGCTGCCGTGTCATTGGAGGTCGGCTCAACCGCGTTGGCGGAAGGAAACTCTTCGACTACGTCGTCATCATACCCCACCTCGGGTTCGTCGTCCATCATTTGGTCGTCGTCACCGCCGTAGGCGTGGTGAAAATCGTCAGCGTCGACGAAGCCAATGGGATGCCCGTAAGGGATATACCTCGGAGCCATCCGGAGAGCTGCCGCTTCAGCTGCGGTGATCTCTTGCACCTCCCAGGGATTGGAAAAGATGAAGTCTCCCGCCAAAGGTGTGCTTCGTCCCGGAGACCGGTCGAAACCTCCGTCCTCGTGACCGCGGCTGCTCTGAGCGAAGGGCACGCTGGCCCAATCAACTCGGTCGACTACTTCGAGGAGCCCACAAACTTCTTCGGCATTGTTTTCACCTCCCAGAGGCACCCGCAACGAGAGTCCTCGGATGCACGCCCGAAGGCGAG
This sequence comes from Gracilaria gracilis, assembly GCA_030374805.1. Taxonomy (NCBI): domain Eukaryota; phylum Rhodophyta; class Florideophyceae; order Gracilariales; family Gracilariaceae; genus Gracilaria; species Gracilaria gracilis. Next base: position 366,604 of record JARGSG010000212.1, on the reverse strand, counting down.
GCTAGACATACCACAGTCGATACTGGTCATATACTTCCCATAGGAGATAAGCCGCAGTGCGGATTGCCCACTCGGTGAGCACCACGGACCACAGTCCGGAATACGGATCCTCGATTAGGCAGGAGCCCAGATAAGAGAGGACCGTGGGCAACTCCACGTGGCACCCGTGACACACCTCCACCGAGGACCACCAAGTGGGAATGGGAACGTAACGGCCCAGCCGGTGATTGTGCCGGATTCAATTGATCTCCGTGTTTTGATACGGGACGAGAAACCCGAAACGAGAACGCGCACGACGCTCATCGCGGATGAAGTTCTGTAACCACCGCAAACCGGACTCCCGGCGAAGATACCTGAACTCCGCCCGGATGATTGGATGAATCCAACACACCGTCTCCTGGCGTACATTAGGAAGTCCTCTCCAGGAGTAAGTCTCAACCACCGCCAAGCGGGCACAATACGAAATCTCGCCTTGTGTACGGTACAACCGGAGGTCAAAGCTGATGGAATCAGGAATTGGGAACTCGAAGTTCGCCCGGCTCTGCCGCGCATAACCCAAGCGAACCAATGACGCCTGAGCGGAAGCCAGCGACTCGTCGGAACGCCGCAAGATTGCGTGAGGAGGAACGGCAACCCGTCGACGGCAATCCCACGAAGTGGTGACTAACGCCGGAAGATCCCCGGGAAAGCGATCAGTACCGTCCGCATAGGACGCGATGAGCTCCTCGTTGAAAACGGCTGTAGGATTAAACCACGGAGCAGTCCGGAAGAGATGGGCGTGAACGCGAGGGTTTAGCCCGACGAGCTCGTCGTAGGAAGGCCACGGCACTTCATGCATGACGTGACCTTGGGGCTGCTACACCGGAGGAAGGATGTGCCCGCCACTGGCGTTGAGTCCCTGGGACGCCCCAGAAGCATCGCCACTTTGCGGAAGAGGCACGGAACGAAATCCGGAGAAGTATCCCGAGTTCGGAGGTTGACCGCACATCGTGCGAGGTACTCGAGGAACGGGAAGGTTGGTAGTAACACCGCGAGAGCGAGAAGCAGACTGTTGTGAACAGGATTGATCGTCGCTGGAGCGAGGTTGGCACTGTCGAGTGGTAGTGACTTGGTCTTCGCGAGGCGAGATGGAATCCGAAGACTTCGGGGATGCGCTTTTATGCCCATGGCTGGGAGTTCGACCCGCCATCGCGACGGCGTGGCTCACTCTTAAGGAGAGGGATATGAAGGACAACACTCCTTGGAGGCGATTTGGGGTACTTAGTTAATTTCCACATCATGCGTTAGTAGATATATATGAGCTACACCGCTATTAGTGTGTCGCCTCGCTGAGGTAATTTCCACACATGTACACGTGGATTGCACTCGAGGCGCCGCTTAGCGGGTGTGAATAGCACACGTGTAGCACGGATATGCCGGAGGCAGTGCACCCAGCATTGCTGTATTTACTTAGATATTTTATAGATTATTTTGCCCGGCTCACCCACTCTCAGTGGTGCGCCGAGCTCGGTACTTAGGGGGTTGAGCATCGCTCCCCCAAGTTAACTGCTTCTTGCCAAGCAAGGGCTTCCTGGCTCTAGCTATCACGCCTTCGTGGGTTGTTCAACTCCAAGTGGAGTGACGACCGTGTTGCTCACGTATAGTTACCCACCCTTGTGGCGCTCAGAGTATAACCACTATTTGTGTGTCTTGTTCCGACCTATTGTCGTATACTCGCCCCTGTATTGGGTTTGATTTATTCTCTCTCTCTTTTCCCCACTCTGGTGGTTCGCTTTCTCCCTTTTTTTTGGGTTTGCCTTTTTTCCCTGTTTGCAGTGGCTCGTTTCCGACACCTTGTCGTTGCCGTGCTACTCTCTTTCGAGGACTCATCTCGTGACCGTGTGAACACGTGGATCTCTACCGACTCCTAATCAGCCTCACGCTCCGCCGCTTGTCGTGGTGGTTTGACCTCGGATTTACACCCGGCTTAGCTGGTTCATTCCCGGAGTGCTCCGTTCGCTGTGCTGCCCTGTCGAGGGGAAGATTCCGAACGTCTTCGTGAGCCTGCGCTTTTCCCGCCAAAGACGTTGCTCCACATTAATGGCTACGCTCGAAACAACACTCCACTAGCCAGGCAGGGCGTGTGTCAACTCGCCGAACACTTCGTGACCCTTCGTCCTCCGGCAAGGCGCCTGAAATGTTCCAAGCGTTCGTCACGCCCTTCGGTCACATGCGTCAACAAGTCTGTCCAACGCCATCCGAGTTTGCAGCTGAAGTCCGTTCAAATGATTGAGCAGAAACGTATAAAGGCGGTTAACAAAGAAAATCTGACAGAGCACATCTCGAAAATGCGCGCCATGATAAAGCGATATAGAATCACATCGGCAGAGCAGGTGTTTAACGTGGATGAATCTGGTATATCGTTCATGAAAATGGTTGGTCGTTCGCTCCGAAAGGCTGTCAAGCCTGCACAAGAGAAACTGGTCCAGACGGATGAAGGAACCAAGGGCAACCTGGAACACGTAACCATCAGGCCTGTTGTCAATGCAGCAAACCAAAAGTTCAAACCAGTAGTCGTCTATCCCGGAAAACAGGCAAGGTTTCGCAGAGTGAATAGAAAGTATGAGAATCTTCATGAACATCTTCCACAGTGCTACTTGCACCACCCCGAGCCTGCTGGTGTCGACAGCGCTATTTTTTTCGACTCCGCTAAGAACTTTGCCATGGAGACCGCTAACATTCGGGAAGGTAGACGGAATATGCTGCTCTTGTTCGACGTCTACGCAGCTCATATTCAGTTTGGGACGCTACTGCTTCTCAAAGAAAATCGAATCTTTTTTGTAGGCCTACCTGGGAACACCTCCCAGGTACTTCAACCTCTTGACGTTGGAGTCTTGTCTCCGTTCAAGGTTTTCCTAAAGAGAGAAATTCATGCCGCGGCTCGTGTCTATATTACTCTTGACGTCTTTGATGTTGCGAGTTGCATAAGTAATGCTTACGATGAGAGTGTTCCTTGCCAAAACATTGTGGACGGTTTCCACGCTGCTGGAGCTTGGGTGGTTTTCGAAGGACCCTTTCCGATAGAACCAGTGATGTAGAAATGGTTGAAGAAGGTTGAAACCATCACTGTTTACACTTTGATGAAAAGCATTGTGGAAGAATTGCGAAGTGTTTTTTGAAACGTAGAAGTTGAGAACAGCGTAACAATTCGCATCGACACTGCTTCAGGCACTAACCTAGCAGCTGACGTAGTATTACACTGGTTGAAGGAGCGGGATGAACGTTGTGCTAAGAAGCAGATAAGCGTCAAGGAGTGAGGGGAAGATTAAAGGTTGGAAAACGCGCCTAATGGGCGGGCCGGCCGGCTGAAACGGGATATTGATGTTGAAACCCCTTTGGAGCTCCGAAGTCTGTCGAGTTTTGCGCCCGAGCGTGCAATTTGTGGTCAAAGCTTGGCGAATTCTCGCGGTGATCGTCGTGCAGCTCGCGCGGCGCAGGCAGCATAGAAGCGATCCGGATTTGTAAGTAGTGATGAAAGTCGTGTGTAGTGCTCGTGAGTGCCAAATAAGTTGTTGTGATTGGTCAAAAGCAACGACGGTTTGGTCCAAATTTGAATATTTTTAGTATTTGACCGTTTGAGAGAGGGTAAACTTTGTTCTTTTATGCGCAAGTTCGCCGTCTGCTCTGCGTCAAAGTCTGGCAGACAAAAGGCGGACGTTTCTGCTTTCTATAGAAAGTGGTTTGGAGCCTCAGAACTTTCTAACGGCATAGAAACAGGCGGAGTTTTGCTCTTCGTTCGAAAAGTGACGCTTTGTTTTTCTTTATTCTCGCAACGTTACATTATTACGTTTACGTACTACTTGAAGCGAAGGGGGGGGGGAGGGTGCTAGACGCCATCGTCCTGCACGTGTCCAGCGCAAGCGTTTGCCTTGCTAGCTGCGCTTCTGCTGCAGCTCGTGGGAAGCGCGGTCCTAAAAGAGAACGCAGTGCTGCGCTGGACGGAAACGGAGAGGCCCAAATAAATCAGAGCCCGCCTGGACCTTCTGAGAAGTGAGAAAGACCAGACGGGAGGGATCACTTTTGTCCCTTTACTTCCTCGACGGACGACAGTGTTCACGTCTGTACTCCTCTGCGCACGCGTCTCGCATACTCCCTTACCAAGACCATAGGGTGAACAACCGTAGACCAAAGAATTCGTCATACCTCCCCGTCACGGTCACTGTGACCCGTGTTCATGTTTTGGTAACTAAATTATAGACTATAATTTAGTTACCAAAACACGATTAATGTTGCATTCAAAGTTCTGTTTCTATTTTATTCTGCAATAAAAAGGAAAAAAAGGCGGAGCTCACGCGACATAACTCAGGCCATTATGTGTCATGAACGTGACGCCCTGTGCGACGTGTGCAGCCGTACATTCCTCACAGAGCTCTATAAAAACTACCTTCATTTACGGTAAGATCGCCCAACTTCCTCGGTTCGTTCTTGTGCAAACAATCAATGCAGATAAATGCAAAGCACCGAATACACCGCTCACCGCATCATTATCAGAACTATCAGCATTATAAGCACTATCATCATCATACAAGGCAACGCTACAGGGAGGAAGTCTCTACACTGCCGTTTGCCGCGCACACGTGGGAAATGATTGCTCTGCGAGCAATTCTGGTATCATCCGCACCGTGTTAGCAACCAGGACAAGCCTGATATTCGCGCTCTCCGACCGATCATTTTCAACACCATTCCACACTGAATTGGTATAAAAGATCACGGCAACTGAAGAAAGATCGCCTCTACCAACTGTTCTCCCTCTCCCTCTACCCCATTACCCCCTAACCCTACTTCGAACTCCCTTCAACTTCTGTGTCGGTCGAAAAGGTGTTCGCAACTGAAGAAAGCCCGCTATCTAAACTATTTTCCATCTTTGAAGCGATCTAAAGTTTTCCAAACCTAGCAATTGGCTCCCACCACACAGCTCCTCACCCCACCTCCCTACTACCCTCCATCTCAATCCCTTACTACTCCCCACCACACCACATATCAAACTACTTTCCAATCACCACCAGTACCTCCCTTTTACCACTACTTTCTACCCCACCCACGCCCTCACTTCACCGGCCATATCCCATTCTCCACCCTCACTGTTATTTTCAAATGAATTACGCGTTGAATCTGTAATAGAGTGGCACCCGTCCAGCTAGTGGACATGAAACCACGCACCCGTTAATGCTTGATGAAGCAATGGTGCTCATGGAAGTTAAGTAGACAAGCCTGTCGAGGATTAGCTACATTCTAATCTAGTCATCGGCAGTGTCACTGCAGCTCTGAACTGTCGATCATTTGGTAAACATGTTGTACCAACCTCCCTCGCCTTCATTCTCTTACAGAATCTTCTCCTACAGCTTCATCTGTATGTATTGTCGCTGCACACAGTCTTATCGGACTGTAACACGTTCTGCCACAGCAAAGACGATAAGCAGCTGTGCGCAGATGAAAACGACATGCTGCTGGTGCTGCTGTGGTTCGGAGATGGGGCCAAAGGTACTGCTGACAGTTCCTGCGATCAAATTGGGCCCTTCTGGGCAAAGCACTCAAGATCGTTGCCTCGTGACATCAGCCGATTGAAAAACGACCTCCAATTAAGTCGCGTCGTGGAGTACGGTCTTGAAGCTGACCAGAAGTATCGGCACGCAAAGGAGGTCACCCGGATGTTTCTGAGGGAACTGGGCAAAGTGAAAACGGTGGAAAAAGCAGCGTTCAAAATGCTGAAGGACGTTGATCTGGGGAAGTGAAATTCGTGTGGCATGTGTGTGGCGTGTCTGGCAAAGAACGTGGCACGCACTACGAATCAAGCACAGAAAGGTCTGCAGCTGCTTGGGCTTGCCATTTCCGCGTGCACGAAGTCCATGCACCGGCACCATCTGTGGTGTAGTGAACTGGGGGGAAGAACGGCAGGGCCGGGGTTCGAACCACGAACCCCGGGCCCACACAAAAAGCACACGAAGGTGGTTACCGATTGAGCTATGGCCGCTCACGGTGTGGTGACCTCGAGCCACACCGCCGGAGGTGTTATTGTGACCCTCTGTGACCGCCAGCTGCAGTTGACAGCAGCTACATGTGGGAAGAGGAGAAAGTTTGCCAGCGACCAGCTGGCAGAAGAAAGCGTCGCAGAGACAGCGATGGAGGCAGTTGCCGGCGAGTCAGGGGGCGGGACGGAAGCCGAGAGGGTGTGCGCATGGTGAAAAGGCGCTACAAATAATTTTCGGTGTAGCTGGCCGGTGAATTAGAGCAGGCAAGATCGTACACATCACGTAACTTGATGTACCTAACGTTTCTTACAGCATTTTTTACTCAGAAGGTGAACGTGCAACTGTGCATTGCCTTGATGACTTGGTTGGCGTGCTCACTGGCATTTAAATGCTCGTCAAAGTATACATTACTGTTGTAGAAACAGTACACAATGCGTTTTGCTTGTTTGACTCGCTGATTATCCAGCATCCGCATAGATACCCAGTACCAACGGTACCTTACCCTGTACTAGCTCTACTAATTCAACTGCGCCAACAATGCCGGCACGGGCCAGCAGGGCGCGGCGCACATCTATGGTAAAAGCCACAATTGACGGACAACTCGTTTGCGACACGTTGCCAACCTTTTTCTCGCGGTGCAAGAACCACAGTCTGCCATCGCACTCCTCGAATTCTCGGAAGCACAACAAAGCCGAACCGCATTGGAATCATCTGCATTTCAGAGCCCTCACCTGCTCGTTTAAGCGAGGTACCACGTGCGAACGGACCCCGGAGGTGTCCAAAAGCGTAGTATTTTGAGGAACGAGGATGTTGTTTTATTTTGAACGGAAGTGAGCGGATGGCAGATCTAAAAAGCTCCGCCGGCAGTCATCATGGTGGACGATCGCCGTCGTCGATGCTCCGCAGCAGCATCGCCGTCGTTCTCTTCTTGCGATGGCTTCGGCTGCGGCGTTTCTGCTTTGTTTGACGCCACACCGGATGTGTCAAAAAGCGATGCGTAACATTGGCAAATGCAACGCCAGCAATGGCAATGTGTGAACGATGAAGTAGTGTAAGCTTTTTAGTCCTACAGTATTATTGCATCTGATGCGATAAGCAAGGGAAATAGAGAAGATAGGAAAAAAGCCTTTCTCTACAGGACATGCTTGTTTTAAAGGCTTTTTAACGTTAATGGGTGTTTAAGAGCGCGGTACAGTATCTTATTCAACAATGCTGCATTCGGGCGGAGAGCAACAAAGGCAAATCCTGAACAACTGTAGTTTACTGTGTTTATGAGACCGTGCTGAGCACGTGTCAACTCCGCAGTTGTTTCGAAAGCCGTGTTGCTTGGCGCACCTCCGGAAGACGTTGGCGCATCTCCGGAGGTCACTGGAACCCGCCTCGGCGCCTGCGGCTCGCAGTAGCGGTGCCGGGGGCTATAACCGAATAAACGGTGCCCGCTCTGGCCCTCCGAGGAAGGGGGAGAAGCCAGACGGGAGGGAAGACCCTTTTTTCCCTGTTCTTCGCCACGCCCGCGAACGCGGCCGTAGTCCTCTGCGTACGATTCTACACGTGCTGTGCAGCCTCCCACTGCCTCAGCTTATCCCAACAACATCACCACGCACATCTGACATGTGAGGTTGTCTAATACGACTTGTCAGCAGTTTTTCAAATATCGCTCGTTCCGGTCCCCAGTTCCGAATATCTACAGTACCTCCAACCATGACCCTCTTCGCACTCGCTGAACTGAATCACTGAATTACATTCAAGCACAAGTCCTGAGATGCTCCGCGTTTTTAACGACCGGCGCACAAATAGTGCGTGGATTCTCCGCCGGCCCTGTTTGACTCGTTTGACCCTTTTAGACACCTCTGTACAAAATTACAGCGCTTCGGACAGTACGCCGCGCTGACAGTGTCCGCCGCGTTTTTCTCCATCGCGCGGGCGACTCCCCTAGTATCATACGAGTACTCTTACTTGCTGCTCAAACAACTTGTTGATCCGAACCGAGCAGCGTGGAGGATAAGGCGCGAAACAGCAGAAAAGAGCGCTATCTATCTAATGCAGCCTCGGCTGAGCTGAAGAGCGCGACAACGCGGTGTGCACGTTTTTAATGGCGAAGATTGTGCGTCTCAGATATCTGCCGTGTATCTACCCTTACCCTCAACAGTGTTGACCACGTTGGTTTGATACTGTACAGATCTCTCTCTCTCTCTCTCTCTCTCTCTCTCATTTATGAACTGTACAGATACGTATAAAAGCAAGCACGTCTTGCGCTCGATTGCTTGTAGAGCCGTATTAACGTCAAATCCGTATCTATACCAATACAATCCAGAAAGCCAACACCTCTCTCATGCTACTGTACCACCGCCACTAACATGAAGCTCAGCCTTCCCTTTGCTCTCATCGTTGTGTCGCTCGTCACAGTTTCCGTTCCCGCTTATCTCCAGTCCGAATCATCGAATGCTCCCAAATCCCAACAAAGTTCTCACGACGAAATTCCATCGTCAGCAATCACAGCCTTTCTCGCCGGCCTCGTCGTTCCAGCCTTATGTCAACTCGTTCTGGCTGCGCTTGACCTCTTTTGCAATCCTCTTTCGACCAACACCTTCTGGCCGTATGCTCAAATCATCATCCGAATTGCAGCCTACTACATTTCTTTATCAGTTGGTTTGTCGCTCATGGTGTATGGCATGGCCTACTCCTCCTTCGACATTGGCTCTGCTGGAGTCGGTGTTCTGATTTCCGTATGTGCCACCAATATCTCTGGCTGTGCTTCTTCCAGACTTGGCAGCGTCTGGAAGTGCCCATTCTCCAATCGCTTACCACCCGAACACCGAACTCTATTACCGTACGCTCTCATACAGCTCACGCGCCTTTCCATACGCTCCGAACTCTGGACCACCATGCCGTTCAAACAATTCCTTGATCTAGTGGTCTTCTCTCTGCAACTAGGCAATGCCTCGCTATTAGACACCCTGTTCAAAACGGACTCATCGTTCACCACAACTTCCAAGCTCCGTCAGCTACACCAACGTATCCCAAATTTTCAGCGTCTTCACAGCGTACGAAAGCATTTTGTCAGCCATGGCTTTGAAACTCTAGTGTGCATCGCGAACGAAACCGATCCCCTGGGCACGTTTGCCTTTGAAAAGCGCGTGGATCTTGTGACGTATTGCGTGGATCTCGGTGATGAGCAGCTTCTAGCACGTGTTTTGAATACGGACACTGGCAGGTCACCAGCTTATGCTAACAGACTCCATGAAATTCAGCAACGTCTTCCAGATCTTCGTTTCCTTTCAGAAACTCGCCGACACATTCTAGTCGAAATACTAAGGGAGCTAATTCAGATAGCATCGGATGAAAACATACCAAGCATTCCCCCGTTCCCTGATAGGGTAAGCCTGTATTTCGGTTCATTCAACACTCTTACTCTTAACACATCACCAATGACTTCATGACGTTCATTTCAGATGGTAATGGCTTGCCTTGCCATGAACAAGAAGGCGGAATACTGTTATGGCTCACACAAAACTAGAAACGCAAGCATCATACATATGTTTGCAGTGCTTTTCATCATAGGCTCTTAAATTGCCGAAGATGATATGCTGAAACAAAGTCAGATGCGTACAACCAAGAAAAAAAGTACATACGAAGGGAAATGTATCGACAGTCCAGCCCATGGTTTCTGTGCTTGCCAGTAAGCTCATTCACGACCCCGAGTTGCTCTAAGTAGGTCCCCGGACTATTACTCGGGGAAGATAACAACTGTGATGAATAAATCGGCGCCTGCTAATGAGACCACTCGACAGAAGGGCTGTGATTCAGCTCCATATTGTACGCTGTGAAATCGTATCACATGCACGTCAAAATGATGATAGAGAGTAGATCGGGACATATCGATCAGCCCCCGCGACCTTGTCCACCGTTTCGGCATATGTGCACATTTGCACGATTGACAGACGTTGACATCGATACGTGTTTCCCAGTCAACGGGCACGTACACGTGATGCCCATTTGCACAGCGAATCAAGCAAATCTGTCCAAGGCACGTCACGTCGCAATGAGTTCGACACTGTGTAGATGCATGCTGTTCAGATGCATGCCAAGGTGTGCACGGTCATGACGCATCTCCGTTTCTCGGGGTATCTCTCGTATCCTGACGATGCCATCGGCAGACAGCGTCCGGGTGCGCTAGCAGGGTGTCAAAATGAGAGAGATGGCAAGTGTAAACAATCAAGGCTGAAAGCGGTGAATGTGTAACGCTACTCTTTGTTCTGGCGATCACGGCGGTTGAGGAACATGGACCAAGTGGGTGGTAAACATGACGAAGATCGGCGCGGATAGCTGGTGTTGACGAGTTGTGCAGTGTTCACGTTTACCCTATTCCTGGCTGTTTCGTGGGGATAGGAATTACCCGCGGGAGGCTAGTGCGCATGATGAGCAACGAGCCGTTGATGGCCGTTGCAACGGACGTGATGATGATGTTCGGGGCTGCATTCGAAAGGACAGACATGAGGTCAGTGCAAACTGCTTGTGCATTTGCTGTGTGAGCTGCTGGTTTTCGGGCTTTCTGAGTTTGCAACGATTCAAGTGGGAGCGAAAGACCCATCAAGAATGACAGACTCTGTAGATACGAAGGTATGTAGGTGTAGGTACGATACCGTTGGTGCCGTGCATGGACGTGCTTGAGCGACGACGACGAGACAAGCGATAGCTTGAGATTTGGCGTTCACATCTCGAACTGCTGTACAGTGTACAGTGTACACGTATACTAGCGCCACGTGTACACGAAATACCTCTTGGCCTGTAGTACACGTAGCTCCACCTCTTTTGCGAGTGCGATGTTCGGTAGCTCTACCCAAGGGTAGACATTTGTACGTAGTAAACAGAGAAAGTTACGATGGAATCGAGGGTTAAGAAGGAGGACAGCTACGGGGGTAAAAGGTTGAGGGCTAACGTTCTAACCTTTTAACCTTCATGCCTTTCGAAAGAGGGTCAACTCTGTTGGCCTTCGTATCAAAGGTGCTGTACTGCCGAACGCGACGTTTTCTGAGGTAGCAAAGCAACGCTGAAACACCTTTGGTCCTACTGTACGCTCTCCCTCACGTCCTCCCACTTCCCCGCGTTCGTTTCTTGAGCGGCGCGCGTTCCCGATGTCCACGTGCTTGTCGATGGGTTTCCACCACTGCATGTCGTTGCGAGATGACCCCGCAACACAGTGTGTGCTGTGAGTGGGGGCGTTCGAAGTGGCATCATGGCTGTCTTGCATGTTTGGAACGCTGTTTTGGGCGATGGGTTTGGCAGCTACTCTGTGCCGTGAGTCGTTGCCGCTGGACGAGAGATTACGCCGAAAGGTCATCGCCATTATGGTCACGTGGACAATACCGTTGCTGCTGATGCTTTCCCTTTACTTCAGGAGAGAGTCTTGGGACATGTCGGCTGGCAGACTGGTTCGTCATCGAACGGGGTGGTCGTGCTTTTCCGTATGCCATCCGTGTGATGTTTCCGGCGCTACCACAGTCACGCTGGATCTCGTTAGCGCAAAGCAGCCAGGCTCCGCTACTGACGACAGGACTAACAAAATTGGGGGACGCCGCCTTGGGTTGAGATGGCGTGGCACTGAAGGTCGACAGTTGCTCAAAATAGAGAAACTACTTGGAGGTGAAGCTGGGTACCTTGCAGAGCAGGTAAGTGTTGTTCATCCAGATATGTTCGGTGAGGAAGGGGACGAGGAACTTCATGTGGTTTGAGTCTTATAAGCCAATCTCCCAGCGCTCCGGATAAGATACATGTCCATCACATGCACTGAGAACCTCTGCGCGTCATTTTGAAACAACTGAGCCACTCCGGCGCCCGTGCTGGTTCCCTGTACAGCGTATATCACCTCTTTTTTAGCCATATCGAATGAATGCGTTTCTGCCATCACATCAACAAATCACTGCAACCACGAAAGCAAGAGTCCTTCCGCCTTCCCCATGCATCCAACGAACTGATCATTCGCACGCTACCATGCTGCTCCCCTCTGGGTCAGCTATTCTTTTGCAGACTACAACAGACCGTGCGTCGACCAACGCGTTTGTCCGCAAAGTGGAATTCATTTGGTTGAGCCCAGCACCAAATGTATGGGAACGGATTTGGTCGATGTGCTTATTCGCTACCGTCTCTGCCATGTTTCGTACACGAATGCTCCCGAAACCACCGTGCAGATCTGCCGAAGTACACATGCGCCGGAAGACCAACGCACTGCGACGGACTCCGATATGGTGCAAAATGTGAGTGCGCTCAATCGCAAAGAAAGCCTTGGCAGGTAAACTTCACGCCCGGTACTGTACCGGTATGATACGTGTACGTGTAGATAGCAGCCATGAGCGCTTCCAACTTGGTCTTCGAGACTTGGAAGTTCCAAGTCTCGAAGACGCCAGAGCAGTGTCCCGCAAACACACCAACCTGAATTAAATTTATGAAACAGAAATTCACGCAATATCTAACGGTACAACGGTACAGTGGCTTTTACCCAAACGTCGATAGCATGCACGCTGGTTTCCCGCCTCGCTTATCCCAAATCACGAGATCTAGCTAGTGTCTACTAAGACCTTTTCTGCTGAATGAACAAAGCATTCGATGCTCCTTGGCGTCTTTCTTACTCTTCATTTTCTCCCTGAAACGTTCTTCCAAGTATCCACAAATAAATTCTACCCTGTACTAGATTCAGTTGCTTTTTCTTCTTCTGCTTTACATCCCCCTTTCTCCAAGCAATCAATCCTGCATGTGTCTTGTCGGTTGATGAACTCCTTGCCCCCCCGTTCTGAGTCAACCTGCCCGTCGATACCGAGCGCCGCGAGCACAGTCCATACTACCAATAAAGCACAAAGAATGGCCAGGCTAGGTGCCACTCCAATCCATGGTCTGTTGTAGAACGCCAGCGGCATTGAAACGTTGTCCAGATATGGATTTTCAATTTTGTCATCAAAAAGAGCTCCACGTCCTTTGCCGGTTGGAAACATTATGGAATGCATTACGTCCTGAAAATATATGTGCAGGTGGCTTAGTCGCTTACTTTCATCTCGTGTATTGTTTCCAATATAAAGAACGGATAGATGGGTTTGCAACAGGTCAATCTCACTGGCATCAACTAGAACCGAAGCACTTATAGCCTTCGCATTTAGTTTCTCCTCACTGAGCTTGCTTAGCGGACGCCTCTGTTTGCTATGAGCGACCGATTCCGCGCTCACAAGCTGAACCGCCGTATTATTTGTCAGAACAGTAACGTTCGTTCTTTCCACGCGATTCAGTAGAACAGAAACCAGCTCTTCTGCAGACACGCTTTGCATCCCCATATAAAGGCTGGATGTGTTGTGGACAAAAACTCCTATAGTTACCCTTTGAAGTGATGTTATATTTCGGTGGACCACTGCCGTCTGGACGGAACCAGCATCAAGCACGGTGATGATTAGTTGATAGTGATGTGGTCCGAAAACAGCAGAGGTTGCACCGGAGGATTGTATATTGGAAAGAGAACATATTTGCATTCTGGCTCGCACATCGAAGCCAGTCTTTTCTGTTAGAGGGACTTCTTCACAAGTATCGATAGGTCCAGGTGAATAAAGGACTTCACAGCCTCGGTCTTCAAACTCAAATATCGGAACAGCATCAAGACGCAGATTGAAAACTTGGTGCTGATTCGTGGCAAGGAAAATAAACAAGAATTCTACGCAAACTGTCATCGCTCCCATAATTATCACGAAACCGAACGCGAACTTTGATAGTCTAGGATTCTGTGTCTGGCTATGCGTGTCTTCAGAGGGAGCTGACTGGTTTGCCCTGAATCTTGTGAAAAGCGCTGAAAGCACATTTATCGGGTTGGACACGCGTTGAAACAAACGGTGTCGTAGTCCCACTTGATGACTGACTTGACCATATCTGGCACGGACAACAACTCGGTACACAATGTCGATGAAGAAAATGAGCGAAAGCGACACGGCAGACGCTGTGATAAGCGAAACATTATTCTCGCTAAGATTAAAGTTCCAACGGTCATCAAACTTGTCGTTGTAGAAACCATGTACATCCCATTCGCCATTCTCGTTAACACCAGGTTGCGAACAAGATAAATATTTGTCGACATATTCCGTCGCAAACGAAGAGTTTGGAGCGACGAGCTCCATTTACCTACCAACTTTGTGAGTGAAAAAACTTTGGTACCGTCCTTGCGTGTAGTTGAGCGGTTCTAGTTCCGTGTTGCGAAATTTGGACTGTGACAGAGGGTTCAGAAGAATGTGGAACATTTATAGACCGTGGCTTCAAGAAAAGTTTAGGCGCTTGGTGTCCGAGTCAGGATCAGTGCAACCTCTGAGTGTCCAAATATGCTCTGTTGGTCGGGAAATTGCATTGCAAGTCTCTTAAGAAGCTGTTTTTGCAATGGGAATATCCCTGTGTGTATCTATGTGTGCAAGTGGAAAGAGGTTTTACATATCTCCACCAATGTGGATTTTTGGTTATAATTTGTTCATGGACAAGCAGAGTTCCTAGTCCCCGCAGGGGTAAAGTTAAGGACCTTATAGTGGCAACTTGTTGGCAAGAAACGCAAGATTCCGGTTGAGATATGATGTAACATTATAATTTTACATGCTGAATACCATCTCAAAGTTAAATCTTGTCTTCAGTCCTCAAACTTCTCGCCTAGCTTTGATGTAAATGGATGGGTACTTGAGCAAGTAAACAAGTTGTCGTTAGCCATACGACAAGCATGTTGTCGATAGGGAACTACGCTATACACCCTAAATTCTAATCAAGGATTAACAAAAGTTGCTAGCTTATTGCGAGACGTAAGGGTGCTTGTATACTGTTCGTGTATGTGTAGAAGATGCAGAAGACAAACTGACATTTAGTTACGGAAGTTTATTAGACCTAAACTCCAACCCCTTGAGGCGTGTAAGTCCGCTTATCCGCTCGCAGCCGGAGCAGTCTCCCATCCAACTCCCAGCCACGACTTTACGCCTATCTGTTCAGTACAAAAAAAGAAAAACTGCGGCAAAGATAAAGAGTAGGTAGTTAGTTAATGAGAGCGGATTGCATGGTGTGTAACAAAGTTGACAAAGGACGACTTACGATATTGATTTGAGGGCATGAACCGCCTGTTGGGTGAAGTTCATCTCGCTTTGCCGAGAAAGACGAGGAATGAGGTAGTTGGCGTCGCTGTGGTGAGCAAGATGGAAGAGGAAGGAGCCAGGTGCGGAGTGAGGCATTTATAGCAAAATGTGGAGCCGGACACGTACATCTGCCAACAGCTCACCGAATGCAATGAAGAATATAATCAGCAGCAGCTCCGTCACCGATGTTGAAATGAAGCCTTTCCTATTGGAAAAAGTATTTGGGGTGGCATGAGGCGCCTGCGAGTGTCGGCTGAACAGCCGTGCAGCGAAGGATCCGTCAACATCTCTCCGTCACCATCTTCTCGTCACTCGCGACATAAATTACGACATCATATGTCACGGGCGTGACGCTCTGTGCTTCGCGTACAGCCGTATTCTCCTCTCAGAGCTCTGTTACCTTCATTTACGATGATCGTCCAACTTCCTCGGTTCGTCCTTGTGCAAAGCACTGAATGCACCGCTCACCGCATCATTATCAGAAATTATCAGCATTATCATCATCATGCAAGACAAGGATACAGGGAGCCGCGTACGCGTGGGAAATGATTGCTCTGCGAGGAATTCCGGTATCATCCGCACCGTGTGTGCAACCAGGAGAGGCGTGATCTTCTCACTCTCCGAACGCTCATTGTCAACACCATTCCACACTGAATTGGCATAAAAGGTCACGGCAACTGAGGAAAGATCGCCTCTATCAACTGTTTCCCATCTCCTTCTGCCCCACTACCCCCAAACTCTACTCCTCACCCCACTCAACTCCTCTTTCGCTCCCCACCACACCGCATATCCAGCTACTCCCCAACCACCCCCACTACCTCCCTTCCACCACTACTTTCCCCCCCCACGCACGCCCTCACTTCACTGCCCATATCCCATTCTTCACCCTCACCGATAATTTCAAATGCATTACGCGGTGAATCTTCTCCTACAGCTTTATCTGTATGTATTGTCGCTGCGCACAATCTTATCGGGCTATATGACGTTCTGCAACAGCAAAGACGATAAGCAGCTGTGCGCAGATGCAAACAACATGCTGCAGGTGCTGCTGCTGCTGTGGTTCGGCGATGTGGTCAAAGGCACTTCCAAAAGTGCCTGCGATCAAATTGGGCCCTTCTGGGCGAAGCACAAAATCATTGACATTGACCGACAAAATGGCGACCTTCACTTAAATCGCGTTGTGGAGTACAGTTTTGAAGCGGGCCAAAAGTGGAGGCACGAGAAAGAGGTGACCGAGATGTTTCTGAGGCAGCTCAGGGAACCAAAAAGTGGTGGGCAAAGCAACCTCTGAAATGGCGGTGGAAGTTGATATGGAGCAGCGCAGCGCGTGCGGCGTATGTGTCTTGCAGAGGAGGTGGCACGCACTTCGAAAAAAGGGCGAGAAAGTTTGCAGCTACTTGTGCATGCATCTTCTCCCACACGAACGCCATGCCCCGGCGGCAGCTGCGGGAAGAGGACGAGGTTCGCCGGCGACCAGCTTGTGATATGAAGCGTCAGAAGCCATGAGGGAGTTCGTAGAGTTCGAAGAATTGGCTTGGTTGGCTTTCAAATAAGAGCAGAGAACTTCTTGTCCTTCTTAAAGAGAGAGAGCTTCGTTTGAGCATGCACATGGCGGCAGCTGCGGGAAGAGGACGAGGTTCGCCGGCGACCAGCTTGTGATATGAAGCGTCAGAAGCCATGAGGGAGTTCGTAGAGTTCGAAGAATTGGCTTGGTTGGCTTTCAAATAAGAGCAGAGAACTTCTTGTCCTTCTTAAAGAGAGAGAGCTTCGTTTGAGCATGCACATGGCTGCAAATGGTTTGCGACAAGCACGACGCGCGCAGCTTCCCTGCGCGCACCCTCTCTCTCAACGTCCATCATCTTCCTCTCTGCCGTGCCATCAGTTTGCACAAAACCACCTTTCCATCAAACGTTCCAAACGCAATTGTACTTGCGCCTTTGTGTGCAGTGTGACATGTTGCACGAAAGTTTGAGAGCGTTGCCACTACAGACCCGTCAAACCATACCTCATCGCCAAACACACGCATTGCACCGATTTCCACTTCGTCCATTTCGTCCTCATTTGTTCTAGGCAGCGCCAGCGGCGGCACCGCCGGCTGATCTTCTTCCCGCACCAGCTCCAGCTCCGGCGCCAGCTCCGGCGCCAGCGCCAGCGCCAGCTCCAGCTCCGGCGCCAGCTCCAGCTCCGGCGCCAGCTCCAGCGCCAGCTCCAGCGCCACCGGCGCCAGCTCCAGCGCCACCGGCGCCAGCTCCAGCGCCACCGGCGCCAGCTCCAGCGCCACCGGCGCCAGCTCCAGCTCCAGCGCCAGCTCCAGCGCCAGCGCCAGCGCCAGCTCCAGCGCCACCACCACCACCAGCGCCAGCACCAGCGCCAGCGCCCGCGCCAGCACCAGCGCCAGCGCCCGCGCCAGTGCCGGCAGCGCCCGCGCCAGCTCCAGCGCCAGCGCCAGCTCCAGCGCCAGCTCCAGCGCCAGCGCCACCGGCGCCAGCTCCAGCGCCAGCGCCAGCGCCAGCGCCAGCTCCAGCGCCAGCTCCAGCACCAGCTCCAGCGCCAGCACCAGCACCAGCTCCAGCTCCAGCGCCAGCACCAGCACCAGCTCCAGCGCCAGCGCCAGCGCCGGCAGCGCCCGCGCCAGCGCCGGCAGCGCCAGCAGCGCCAGCAGCGCCAGCAGCGCCAGCGCCAGCTCCAGCAGCGCCAGCGCCAGCGCCAGCGCCAGCGCCCGCGCCAGCGCCGGCAGCGCCCGCGCCAGCGCCCGCGCCGGCAGCGCCCGCGCCAGCGCCCGCGCCGGCAGCGCCCGCGCCAGCGCCCGCGCCGGCAGCGCCCGCGCCAGCGCCCGCGCCGGCAGCGCCCGCGCCGGCAGCGCCAGCGCCCGCGCCGGCAGCGCCAGCGCCCGCGCCAGCTTCAGCGCCAGCGCCATTCCCATTCGTTTCCTCCGCCGCAGCCCGATCCATATCGGCGCTTCAACTCCGTCTATTCCGCCCTTCTGTGTAGTTTCCCTTGATGCATTGGCACCCCCCCACCACAACTCTCTGTCCCTGGCCCCCGATTCACTTTCCGAGCTAGTCAACAAAGTACCAGCGTGGTGGAACTCTGCAAAATTTACGTCACCACGGTGCCAAAGAGTATGGCGTAACACGTATGCCTCCCTAGATTGCTTCCACCACGCAGTTTTCTTCGACCACCGTTTCGCAGTCTTATCAGCTGAACACGAAACCAACTCATCCTTCTCAGGGCTGAATGTAACGTGCAACACGACTTCAGTGTGTTCCCGAAGAGGCTCACAAAGTGAAGTACCATCCCTGACATTCCATACTCTCACAGCGGTGTCAGAGGAACCGGAAGCTACCTCTGTACCGATCTCGTTAAATTCCACGCACCGCACGCACCCCCTCGTGTTTATCGAACGGCCTGGCCTGCGCTTCCTTTTTCATCACTAAAGCGCCACAGCAGTACGGTTTTGTCTACCGAAGCAGACTCCAAACACGTACCGTTTGCACTAAACTTCACATGTGAAACGCTGGAATCGTGCCCAACCAGGGGCTCGAATGCCTGTTGCCCATCCTTGACGCTCCATACCCTTACATTTGTGTCCCACGATCCAGAAGCCAAATAAGTATCGCAAGGACTGAATGCTAAGCACGAAACGCTGCTAGTGTGCCCAACTAGCGGTTCACACACTAGGAGCCTGTCTTCCACATTCCACAGTTGCACTCGATTATCACAAGATCCAGACGCTAGCTTAGTACTAGTGGTACTGAATGCTAAGCACAAAATGCCGAAAGAAGCTCCGACGAATGGCTCACATACAGAGCTTCCGTTGTTCACGTCCCAGAGTTGTATCGTTCCATCCATTGACCCCGTAGCCATTAAGGTGCCATTACAATTGAAAGCTATGCAGCTAATTTGCTCATAGTTACTACATCCGTGTTCCAGATCTTCTTCTTCTTTCTTCTTCGGAAGGTCTTCTTCGCCCTGAGTACTCGTGGCATACCCATCTTTTAGGATACTCTCTGTTCATGATCATAACCGATCCATCATCAAGTCCAACAGCAAACTTGTCGCGGGAGTAATTAGCGGCATAGGAAACTAAGGAAGTCATTCTTGGATGTTCAACAGGAGCAAATTGAGCCCGTTGACATTCTCTTCGATCAGCCAAATACCAATAGGTTCCTGGAACCACCTTTACACAAAGCCAAATCACCATCTTCACTGACCGCAAGGAGCAAACTCTCAGGTTCTGGAAAATATATCCGTCGTAGAAGTTTCTGCTTCCTTCTGTCGAAAATAGTCCATGCATTACGCATGTTTGGTACACCGAGTTCCAAGTACTTTTCTAGGCAAGCCGTCGATACTTCAGAAAAGTCCTTTGCTAGCCATATACGGCCTAACGTGGGATTTCCACAGCTGGCATCAAAAGAAGATTCCACTCGATCATCCCTCCAACAAAAGTACGGTTTCAACGGTTTCAACCATGGTGATCGTTCAAATTGCTTTATACTCTGAAGGAATCTGTCAACACCCTTCAAACCCTTCGGCTCAAGTCGGCCAAACATGTTAAAGCCCAGTGTCCTTCTATACGTACTTATGAAGGGCCAAGAAGAACAAAGTGCTCTCCATATCTGTTTCACTCCAGCTGTATCTCCAAGTCCTGCTTTCAAACAACAGTCAAAGCTTTCCGATAACTCAAGCCAAGATTTCTTATCATCCAAAACCCGGAATGTCCATCTTGCGTCTGTCACTACGCACCATAGTTCCTCAACAAGCTTCGCCTTCACCAGATGATATCCCAAGTTGTTCAGTATATACTGATTGACTACCGAAGAATCCCACCATGGTCGATAAGAAGTGTCGCTTTCCCACTGAATACTCTTTGCATCGCTAAGAAATGCTTGCAAAAGTTGTTGATGACATACCGCTATCCCATCCTCATCTTTGTTACAGTTTTCCTTCGCCATATGTCCAGATATGTTAATTATCAGCCCGTGAACTTCAACACATTCTTCATTGTTCTCGTCCAGCAACATCGTCACAAGACGCATTCTTTGAAGTGCATTCACGAGTTGCATTGTATTGCTTCGGTTGAGCTCCCATAGTGCATCCAGAACTGATAGGGGGAACAATTCTTGTTTCCGCATGACGCAAAGTTTTCTGAACTTGTCATCAACTGAGCTGTATACACTACTGGGAACCATCAGTTTCTTCAGCCTCTCCTTTGCATTGGCCAAGCCCCAAATCACGATACTGCGTAAACTGTGTTCGTAGTCTGGTGTTTCCCTTACTACTGAAGAGCTTACAATTCCCTTCTGCCATCTTTCTAACACTTGAGTCGCATTGTCTTCACCCTCGTATCGATCTATATCGTCTCGCAACAGTGCACTGGCAATTGAAAGGCACAAAACCCATCCCCCCAAATCCTTCAACGCACACTGAAAGTAGTACCGACACTGATCGTTTTCTTCAATACTTTTGAGAATATACCGTTTCTGGCGATCGTCCAAACAAGATAACAGCATTTTCTTTGAGATGTATCTAGTCGCAGGCAAATAGTCGAACGAAACTTGTTGCTGTTCTCTAACGCGTTTTGCAACGTCCCCTTCGTGACATGAAAAAACTAATGCCTGCTTTATCTCCTCATTGCGGCCAGTAAGGGACCCGCGAAACAAGTCGATCAGATGTCGTTGAGGGTAGCACACATTATCCACAACAAAGAGTACGCTCTTACCCTTGAAAATGTCTCTCAACTTGTCAAACGCAAGTTCCAAGTTCGTCTCCCCACTCAACTTGTCTTCGATTTCCGAAAACCCCGAACGAGAGGCACAAGTTCTGATCTGTTGTATAACATGTGTGTTCGTTTCTACTGCTTCACCAATTGAGAAGTAATGTATGCCATCGGAGAAGCGACGTCGGATTTGTGTCTGATTCTGGTGGCACAGCCATTGCAATGCGACAGTTTTGCCCATGCCTCTAGGTCCATAAGCGCAATAAGCTGGTGCGTTACAGCCTGCATCACCCTCAGAGAGGAGCAATTGTTGTAGTTTACCTTCGCGGATCATGTTTCCTTGGTCATCTTTTTCTGTACAAAAAACAAGAGCTTCTGTTTCCACTGGAAAGTTCTGCCAGTACGCCCGGAATTGTTCGCTCTCCGCTGCGGCCGGGACTGGTAGTTTTTCAAGCTTCAGGTCGTAGCGCTGCAAGGTTGCGGAAAATTTTCCCGATACGTCATCAAGTATCTTACGGCATCGCTGGTTAAGATTGTCATCCCTTTCCACGTTAGTCTTGATTTTAGGTTTGGGAAATCGTTTGCGCTTTGGTGGGGGATTTGGGTGTTCAGTATTAGTGGCACTCTGCGAACCTTGAGGTTGTCTTGACTGCACCTTCTTCAGCAGGCGTTCAGCGTCATCAAGAGACCTAACCCATTCATCAACCCGGTCTTTCTTCCCGTTCTCTTCAAGGGTAGGTGTGAAGATAGCAATGTCTTCTCTGAGCATGGAAAGATATGTGG
Organism: Gracilaria gracilis; assembly: GCA_030374805.1. Taxonomy (NCBI): domain Eukaryota; phylum Rhodophyta; class Florideophyceae; order Gracilariales; family Gracilariaceae; genus Gracilaria; species Gracilaria gracilis. The sequence goes on along the minus strand of JARGSG010000212.1, from coordinate 344,963 downwards.
AACAATTTTCAGTATCCTCGGGAATCCTTTGTGCTTTACGGTAGCGCTGGGCAATATCAAAGAGGCTTTTGGTGACCGTAACCGTTGTGCCGATAGGACCGATAAATTCCATGCCGCTAGAGGTTTGACTGAGAACTGTGGATCCGGTGACGAATGATGAGGAGCGTCGGGAAGACGTCGAGGTGGAGAGACTCCTGGTATCCAAAGCAGTGTGCGTGTGGGCCTTCGGACTACGACAGATTGTTGTCTTCACCGTTCGCCTTCGGGAACGGAGAGCTTGCCCACTGGGATAATGCACCAGCGGCTTTGCGCCAGCGGTGCATAATTTAATTGGGAAGAACGTCTTTTCATTGGCTTTCCGCCTCGCAGAATGGAAAGGAAGCAGTGAGAGATACTGCAAGGGATATGAGCGCTAACTTTGCCCTTGGTTGTGTGGTTTTTTCGCTTGCCTGTGGAGATGCAATTCAAAGCACGAGAAAGATACAAAGCACGAGAAAGATACATGCTGGGCTCCGCTGGAAATCAAATATCTACCCGAAGGTGGGAGGGCTCCCTCTCTCCCGACGACGGCATCACAACTTTTACCACCAGGTTCAAACAAGCAAGCAGTTCTAAGTCGCCTCACAAATGTAGACAAACACTTTGATGATCAAAAACAAGCACCCTCAAATATAATATTGGAAACCACATCCCCATCCACATCCCCATCCACATCCTCACCAACCAAAACAACCCCGATGAGCTATTCTCACGTCGCCTACATAGCCTTTGCCTTCTCCACAACGTTCTCAACAGTCATACCAAAGTGTTTCTTCATGTCATCCTTTCCGGGTGCCGAGATACCGAATCCATCAATGCACACAAAGTTTTCTGCGTACTTTGACCATCCATAGCTCGTAGCAGCCTCCACTACCAGTCTCTTCGACTTGGACACAATCGCTGACGGAACGCTGTCCTTGTACGACTCACTCTGTTCCTCAAAGATATCCACGCAAGGCGCAGAAACAACGCGCACAGTCTTTCCACTCTCTCTCAATTGCTTGGCTGCCTCTTGTGCCAGCTCAGTCTCAGACCCAGTTCCAATCAGAATCATGTCTGGGATACCGTTGTCCGAGTCATCGCTCAGAACGTACATACGTACATACCCTTCTTGGCGCCCTCGAAAGAGCCACCCTCCAGAATGCAAGTCTTCTGTCGCGTGTACGCCATGGTAGTGGGCGTCTTGGTGCTCTGCAGAGCAATAGAGTACGCCGCAGCCGTCTCCATCGGGTCAGCCGGTCGGTACCAACGGTACATGTAGTGGTTGGGCATGGCTCTGAACGAAGCCAAATGCTCGATGGGCTGATGTGTAGGACCATCCTCTCCAAGGAACACAGAGTCATGAGTGATCACATTGATCACACCGGTACGTGCAAGCGACGACAGACGCATGGCACCACGAGCGTAATCAGTAAATACGAAGAAGGTAGCAGTGTACGGCCTGAGCCCATAGCCAGCCAGCGAGATACCGTTGGGAATGGCCGTGTTCACGCACACCAAAGCGAGGGTTGCGACCCTCCGGCGTAGCCTTCTGGAAGTCGCCAAAGCCCTTCATGATGGTGAGATTAGAGCCAGCAAGATCAGCCGATCCACCGATGAACGGAGGGTAAATCGGCGCAATAGTGTTGAGCATAATCTGCGAGAGCTGACGAGTGGGCTCCGCAGGTGTCTCCATGGCGACATCGACCAGAGCCTGCTCGACAGAGCCTGCTCGACCTCAGGCGGCCGCTCTTTGTTGATGACGAACTTCTCGAATTGGGCGGCCAGTTCCGGATATTTGGCCTTGTACGCGGCAAAGGTGTCGTTCCACGCCGCTTCGCAGGCGGCACCGTCAGCCACCTTCTCACGGTAGTGATCCATCACGTTCTGCGGAACCTCGAACGGTTCAGGTACTGCTGTCCACAATAAAGAAGAAGAAGAACAGCAGAGAAGGTGGTAAACCCCAAGCTTGAAGAAATGTCTCTCCGGCACGTGCAGGTTACATACAGTACGCACGGTGGATGTGAGCCATTAAGGCTACCGCCGAGCCCTGGTATCGGTCTCATCGCAGCTGGCGTGGATGCAATCCTGTCGCTGAGGGGCCAACATTGCTGGCGACGAGATTTAAATGCCGTTCAACGGCCAGCCACTTGCTACTCGCTATGCGTGTGGGCGTGGATGACGTGCCACACGCTGGGAGTATCGATCTTTCCATCATTCGTGGCATGTGCATGTTGGCAGTCCTGAGAGGACTTGAAATTGGAGACGAAATGATTGACGAAAGCACATCGTCCATACTCCGACAATCAGAATGCGTAATGGATAATGTACAAGTAACGAACGTGACACAGTGTGCTGCGCTCTGACGACGGGTGACATGGACGCCATCGCGAAGACCAAGCTGAAGAGTACTGGGTTGATGTCGTTCTCAGTTGATGCGTTGGGCGATGAACATAAAGAAGGAACGGATATTCTCAGTATGTCAATTCGATGATACGTGCTGGGCGTGGGAATGAGGAGGATGAGGCATGCGGTAGGGGTTGCGGGATTTGATGGTTGATTTGTCGGATACAACAAGCGCAGTGTTCAGTGCTATAGGCTTTCGTACCAAAGGTAGCTGAGGGCGAGTCGTTTGAGTTGAAACTTTTTGAGCAGACAAGAAATTAAGGGCGGCTGACAACTGTGCGAAACGACAGAGTGACGAGTTCATGGGAGTGCAAGTGTTGACGTACAACCTGCGTGCAACACATTGCGTCGAGGCTCCATACAGAAATCATGATGACGATAAGTGAAAGAGTTCCAAAGGGTTAGCGTTCCTACCGTGGCTCACACATTGGTGGCATACGGAAAGTTTGATACACGTGCATCGCTGGAGGCTATAGAGTGTAGTATGGATTCTCGTACGAACGCGCAAGTCGATCAATTTCAGTGAAGTTGTTCAGCCGATTAGCGAGGAAGATTATCATCATGATGACCAATAACTTACTGAGGCGTCCGCCACTGTTATCCAAGTTACGTGCTGTGGAGGTTCCACTCCCGCAACGTTTCGCAGCGTGACAAGCTTTGAGATAGATCAAGTATTGCCAATAAAGCTGCATTTTCATTGGGTGAGCTGCGGAGCTTTGCAGAGTTCCCTGAACTGTGGGCGCAACCTAAAATAAATACAAACTTTGTGAAATCAGGTTCTGCTCACTGTCAGCAACGTGCTTCTCCATTTCAACGGCGTAATCTTATCATAGGCGCCAGCCGTGTTCACGCCGCTGCATTGGCGACAGGCGGCGGCGCTTCCCGTCGATAGGCAGACACAGCGAGCAACGCACCGAAAGCTCCGGCTCGGAACCATTCGCATTTAAAAGCTCGCTCCTCCTCGACCAAGTGCATCACGCGCCCGCTTGCTCGCCGAGCCGCATCAACCTCAAATCCATACCAATTCCAATACAGTCCAAAAACTACCATCTCTCTCATGCTATCGCCGCCCCTAATATGATTCTCAGTCTTCCTTTTGCTCTCATCGTTGTGCTGCTCGCAACAATTTCCGTTCCTGCTCATCCCCAGTCCGAATCATCAAATGTTCCGAAATTCCAACAAATTTCTCACGACGTTCCATCGTCAGCAATCACAGCTTTTCTCGCCGGCCTCCTCATCCCAGCCTTGTGTCAACTTGTCCTGGATGCGCTCGACCTTGTTTACAATCCTCTTTCGACCAACACCTTCTGGCCGTATGCCCAAATCATCATCCGAATCCTAGCCTGCTACATTTCATTATCAGTCGGCTTGTTGCTCACGCTGTATGGTGTCACCCATCCCTCCTTCGACATTGGCTCTGCTGGAGTCGGTGTTCTGATTTCCGTATACAAGTCTAATATCTCTGGCTGTGCTTCGTCCAGACTTGCCAGCGTCTGGAAGTGCCCAGGCTTCCATCGCATACCACCCGAACACCGAACTCTACTACCGTACGCTCTCAAACAGCTCACGCGCCTTTCCATACGCTCCGAACTCTGGACCACCATGCCGTTCAAACAATTTCTTGATCTAGTGGTCTTCTCTCTGCAACTTGGCAATGCAAATGTATTGGACAACCTGTTCAAAGCGGACACTTCGCTCACCTCAACTTCCAAACTCCGTCAGCTACACCAACGTATCCCAAAATTTCAGCGTCTTCACAGCGCACGAAAGCATTTTGTCAGCTGTGCCTTTGGAGCTCTAGTGCGCATGGCGAACGAAACGGATCATCCCGAAATGTTTCCCTTTGAAAAGCGCGTGGATCTTGTGACGTATTGCGTGCATCTCGGTGATGAACAGCTTCTAGCACGTGTTTTGAATACGGACACTGGCAAGTTTCCAGCTTATGCAAACAGACTCCGTGAAATTCAGCAACGTCTTCCAGATCTTAGTTGCCTCTCAGAAACTCGCCGACACATTCTAGTAGTCAAAATACTAAAGGAGCTAATTCAGATAGCATCGGATGAAACCATACCAAGCATTCCCCCGTTCCCTGATATGGTGGACCTGTATTTCAGTTCATTTAACACTCTTGACAAATTACCGATGACTTCATGACCCTCATTCCAGATGATGATGGCTTGCCTTACCGGGACATTTGTTCTAAGTCATACACATCTAGCACCGCAGCCTCATATTCATATCATCGCGCTTTTTTCGGATATGCTTTTTTGCTGCGGAAGAAGACTTTGCTTAAACAACGTCAGATGGATACAACCGAGCAACAGATACTTGTACATATATATATTGCCAAATGTATCGACAGTCAAACGTCCAGCGCATGGTGTGTTTCCTTCGCTAAAAACCCACGACCTTGAGTCCCTCTGACTAGTTTTTCTGACTAGCTGGGAACATGACACCTGCGATGCGCATGTCGGGGCCTAACTGCTAGACTCTTCCATAGAATTGCCGTGATAGTTCACCTCAGCACAGATGTAAATTTGGCGATCTGCACACGCGATTCTTTCTACCGTTTTGGCATATGTGCGCGTTCGCACTATTTACGTACACAGATATGGCAAGCGTTTTCCTTGTGGGTGCACTCGGAACCGCCACTTGGTCAAATGGTCAAAAATTATGGCGCTGTGTTGTTCACTTCGGAAATGGCTTACGCGCCATAGCGCCAGGTACCGTTTATTGGCGCTGTTGAACATTCGTGACCTCCAGAGAAGAACATCATGAACGCGGCTCAGGACGAAACCGATGCGCTCACTGGCACAAAAACAGCACATTGTAGACTACGCAACCCCATGGCGATCCACATATGCACATGAAATCAAACAAGCTTGTCCCAACCACGTCACGTTTCAACGAGAGTGAGTTGCACGTAAGGCTACGAAGGTAGCTTTACATTGCAAGGTAGAGTACACTACACCGTATGCAAGTTTAGAAAGCATGTGAGAGCTTGTATATCCATGCTGTATTTCGGGGCAGCCTGTTGAGGTTTGGCAGACAACTCTTTCAGTGCTTTGGCAGGGTGTCAGAATAAGAGGATTGACAATTTCTTACCTTCAAGGCTAAAAGCATTGGAATTGTAACGATACCCTATGTGCTCGTGATCACTGACCACCATAGTTATGGAACACGGGCCAAGTGCTTGTTCAACGTGACGGAGATCGGCGCGGGTAATCGATGTTGGCGACTTGTGCGGCGTTTACGTTTACCCCATTCCTGACCGTTTCGTGGGGTAAGGCATTTTCAGTGAGAGACCAGTACGCAGGATGCATCAAGCTGTCGATGACCGTGCAACGACCGTGATGGTGTTGCTGGGAGCGACGTTCGCAAGGACAGATCGAGCGTCCGATCTCACTGTTGAGAGAAGAGTGCGACAGTGGCACGAGGTCAGCGCCAGTTCTAGCTATGCTCTCTCCCAATTTGAACAGAAGGTCTTCTCCAATATTGACTTGCTATATACGTTACGTTATACGTCTTCTCCATTACCTTTTAAGGCATCGTTCTATGCAATTCATACTGGGGCGATGGGTTTGGAAGAGGCTTTGAATCGCTCCAATAGGCGTCACTTACAATTTGGGATGGAACGTGCAGGTATTTCTCAACGGCTCACTCCGCGTTGACTTAGCGGAAAATAATCTCCTTCCCCTCTTCAACATCTTCCTTGTTATAAGATACTTCGTGCACCCCAACGCCTCCAGCGTCAAGCAGCTTCACAGCGTCACCGGTATTGGTGAGCCTTAAACGACCATCGAGCTTAACTACCTTTCCATCTTTAGTGACAAGCCCATCCAGAGGAAACTTACCGCCTGACTTGTGACTCAGCGTCCATCCGCTTACATCAACATCACTACCCGTTGCCATAAGGCTAACGGTCTCGTTCCCCAGATCTCGTCCAACAGGATTTGGGAACAAAGCCGATATACGTACCAGACCCGCTCCAGACCGCGCTTTCTTCTTTTTCGGCGGCGTACCGTCCCTAGGACCCGCCATCCGTTTACCAGCCTTGTTTGTCCTGCCTGCAATTACATCATGTTTGATTTCTTCCACCTGTTTCGAAACAGCATACATCTCATCAGCCATCCAAAGCTCATCCATAACATCGAATGGACGTTCAACTGTGAGTCTGACGCCATCTCCCACAGCGGTGAGTGCTCCTCGCAAGTAGCAATAGCCTCGACGTGGGACGCGCTCACTTCCCATGTATCTGGTACTGAATAATTCAAGAATATGTTCTCCCTCCTTCGAATCCACGTCTGGCACACAAATCTGAACAGGTCGGTCATCATCGCCAATGCTAGCAATGGCAGCAACGGCGCCCTCCTCGTCCCTAGAACGACGGATGTTGCGAACTTCGGTGAAAACAGTAACAGTAGTCCCCCTTTCGGCTTCAGCTCTAAGCAGTGGAAAGTCCTTGCGCGTGTTATACACGACAACTCCACTCTTCCTCGCCGCACGATAACGATCGATGATATCCGCGCGTAAACTCCACCACGTGCACAGGGCTGGGTAGTTTCGAATGATGCGGCCATTAACCTTGAGTTGATCCCACACGCCTCTTTCCGCCATTTGGGCGTCGCGTTCGGCCAGAACGTAGCGTCTGTGATGACTGTCAAACTCGGCGTATCCATACTTGCAGTAATATGGACTGAAACCCAAACGAATCATACGTTCGGTAAAGTCAACTCCGTCAATGGTATGAACCCAAACCAACAAGCGCCCAAACACGCCACGATACTTGACGAGACATTGCTCCACAGGTTCCGTTCCTGGGAACTCAATGATGACTTCGTTTTGATCCTTGAAGAAGTCAAAGGCATATCGTTTCGCAATTTTGCCACACGGTGTAACAGGCTTGGATCCGAACTTGAAGGACTCTTCCGTGTCCAGATTGAGGATACGAAGAGATTCGGCAACAGATGAACCAGGTGGGCGAGCGCGGATGGTGTCGCCATCAATGACGCGCTCCCTTCGAACGCGCACACAAGTACCTCGAATATTGCTGAGGACTTGCGGTGTACCAGTGTTGGACATTGTACAACAAGTTGGTTGGTATGCGCTGCGCGGTGGATAGTAGTGTAGAATATGATGGATCGTTAGATGAGCCGTTGTTAGGGAAGCGAACACTACCGCTGTAGATATAGCGTTTTACCAACGGCAGATATTTCCTTCGCGGAGCGATTCTTATGTCGGACGACACGGCGGGCAATACCCTGTCACATGATAACGTGTGGCGTGACACAGCAGCGCGTGACCGTAATGGCACGCCAACGAATAATATCTTGACCCGACAAATATCTTTCATGGCCCGCCCTTCACTTCACTTGGCCACAGCGGTCGAGCAGTGTGCACGTATGCACCGATGATGGGCACCACTTCCTCCGACCGCCGCTCTCTCACCGTCACTCTCTCACCGTCGCTCTCTCACCGTCGCTCTCTCACCGTCGCTCTCTCACCGTCGCTCTCTCACCGTCGCTCTCTCACCGTCGCTCTCTCACCGTCGCTCTCTCACCGTCGCTCTCTCGCCGTCGCTCTCTCACCGTCGCTCTCCACGCTTCTCAAAGTTTACTTTGGCAATTATCCTCTCACCCATACCAGCTCAATACATAGCCCCGTTTGCTGCAGCTTCTCTTACTTTTGGGCAGTCACCTCTTCGCATTGTACATTTTCTTCAGCGCTACCTCTTCTCACCGGCATGGAACACCAGTTCTAAAAGTTCTTCGTGATCCACTTCGGTGACTGTCAACAGGGCAGCATGGATGTCGTTTGGTTCAAGTCTCTGGTGGCTATGACCAGTTGCGATTCTACAACGGTACACATTTAATGGTTGGTTGTTCAAAAACAAACACCAAGTTTGCCGAATGCAAAAGGGTTGTCTCCCATGATAAACCCACTAGTGTCAAGCAGACAGGCCCGTACAACTAATGATGAGGTAATCCGGAATCAGATCGACCCCCCTACGAGGTTGATAACTTGGACCTGGTTGAGGACGATACGACCTGTGCGCGTTACAGTTGTGGTATCCTAATCGAATACAATGCGTTTTGCACGACATATGCGCACATTCTTTCTTTGTGAACTGACGACACCATGGAACAACGCACCCATTATGGCTGTCAATATTGGCGTAGCATTCAGCACCAGCCGTCCTTGAGGCGCTCGTTGCCATCTCCGCCTCCGTTAGCGCTCTGGCGTTTCGTTGCTCAACTCTGGGCCTTCTGCCACAATGCAGCTTCTGATAGATCTCACTATATACTTCCTTTGAGAATACGTATTCGCAAGAACTTCGAAGAAAGTCATCCCTGTTCTCTTGACTCCATCTTCGTTCATGTGCAACTGCATCATAATGGTGACGCTCCAAAATCAGTTGGAAGATTGCTGTGGCATAGCCTTTGTCCAGATCGTTAGCGAACTTGATGACCGGCATCGTTTCTTCGGCACTGATGTCCACACATTCGCATCGAATCATATCATTCGCCCGATCTCGATAGTTGCACGTGCACAGATACCGTTCAATAGCACGGTGCAGAAGAAGACTTCGGCACAGCAAACCAACTTCACACGGCTCTAGGCACATGGAATACTGGTCGATTTCTTGCTCATGTTCTCGAGCATACATGGTTTCTTGAGGATATGGAATAAGTGCTCCCGCGATACTTGCACAGTTGTCTTCGGTGAGCATTCCAGACACGATCATTGAACCGAACAACACCCTTCCCATCTCTTGTTTTGTAGGTCGCTGTGTGTTCGGCAACAAATATAACCAGTGCCCAAACAATACGGCATCTCTCTTCACATACTCCCACATTGCATACGCATAGAGTTCAAACGATGGCTGCCAGTTGTTGTAAACTACGTCTACAAACCTTGAGCCACCGGCAAACCGACAGCAGTCTCGAAACATAGGCTTCGGATAAGTGCAGAAGAGGAAGGCACAGACCTCATCGTAGTCCCACCGTGCAAAAGATACTGCTCCAGTCTCAAACACCTGGCGGAGCAAAAAAGCTCTCCCGGAATCAGTGTCAGGAGATTCGCCCGGTTTCAGATCTTGGGGAAGATTTCCTATTGCGAAGTTGAACTCGCGAACGGCGTTGAAGACTTCTGATTCATACCCGGACGGTGGGGCCATCGCAGTCACACTTCTGGAAGAACGTGCTATACCTTGAAATTTGTGATCGATGATCGCCATTTAAATGTGCCAGGCACGATTGATCAGCTTTGGAGGACTAGGCCACACAGTTGGCTAAAAAAGGGCAATAACCTTATGTGATGGTCGCATGAGGACACGGCGGATAGGTAGTTTGTTACAAACTCGCCTCGTCATGATGAAGCTAACAGGCTAATTTGGAAGAAAAGCCCAAACTCAGGGGTTCCCCTCGTACATTGTTTCCTGTAATCAGAGGTGTTATCCGTGTTCCATGCTCGACGCTCATGTCTACTGTTCCTTTCGTTCTCGTTCTCGCACAATTTCTATCGCACCAGCAAGGAAACGATATAATCACAACGGTATTTTCTCTTCCCGAACAATACGTATGCTAGGGAAGCCCGTTGTGCATACTTTGGTCTCGATGCAGTTCATTTCCTCGGCCAACCTCTTCTGTCATAAATGACGCCCCGATCCAGACCGTTATAGTTATGCTGAAGTTCAGCAGCTGAACAATGGTATCTCCACTCAGAATGACATTCACGGCCTGTCGCACATCTGGGATGTGGGACATGGACATGAATCCCAGTGGCGATCGGGGAGGCGCCCCAAGGGCTCGTAGCCGTCTTTGCGAAGGGCTGCTCGTCGAAAGTGGTGTAACATGTAACTGACCCTGTTCGTTCACATGTACTTATTGCTTTTGTTCTCATTCTTTGGCCTGCTTTCTTGCTGTGTCTGACTCGTATACGAAAAGTATCTGCCTCAGATTTCTGTATCCTGCTTCGTTCTTTGCCGGTCGATATACCTTGTATGTGGTGCACACCTATGATGCAATCTCCACACAAGATGAACTCAATCTCAAAATTCTACTACGAGCGAAGCTCACGTAGATACAGTAGCTGCAGTTATGCTTGAAGGCTACCGCGACAAGGAACTCGTCGTAAACTATTTTATATAAGTATCATTAGTACCGGATGAAAGTCGCAATATCTGACATTTCTGCTTGGTCATAAAGTGCCGCCAGGTCATCTTTTATGCTTTCCCAACCTGTGTTATTTGTGAAACAAACATCAAGTAAGTACGCGGCCCTGTCTAACGCAACTTGTTGAGGGGCTTTGCCGTCTGCGATTTCTTCTTTTCTCTCGTCTTCATACAATCTCTTGTATATCTTCCGTAGACTATCTGGATCTTTATAACCGGCAAGTTTCGCCATTTGGAGCAAGGTATCAAAGGATCCTATCGTCCAAAGAGGCATTTGTAAACAAAATCGAGCAGCATCGCGGGCTTCCGCATCTCTTCCCAACTCAAGAAGAAAGTTGGCGTGAAAGGCATGAGCACGTCCCCATCCTGGATGGACGCTCGCAGCGCGCTCACAGGTAACTAAGGCAGATTGTGTATCCCCTTTTGCTTTGTGGAAGGCCGCAAGGCCCTCATATACATCAGGAAAAGGCCCAACCTTGAGAATCAAAAATCGCTCTAGACCGACGCCTGTCGCGTCTACATCCCCGTTTTGATATGAAAGCGCCAAAGAACAGGCTGATCGTACCGCATCTCTTTCTTCGTGCTTTCCTGCGAAATCCATAGATGCAAGTCTTCGAGTGACATAACACTTTGCGCTGGGTGCAATGAGGGTGAGAGATTGATTATTCGTAGAAGACTGCACAACTGGGAGTTCCATTTCATCCGGAGCCGTCGGCCATCGCAGGAGACCTGTTGTTACCTCGGAGTTCGCATCAAACGTTAGAGGGATGAGAAATGGATGAAGATCTGTACGATTCGTGGGAGGTTTGAGATCTCCGTTTGAAGTTGAGAGAACGTGAAGCAACCCATCAAGATACGGCGGCGGGCTCGTCTTTGCAACCTGTTTTATGTATCGCTCGTACTCGCGCAGCTCGAAGGGAGATACCTTTTGAGAACGAGTGCACATGCTGAACCTTGCACCCTTCACAGGACTTTGACGAAGAGGACTGTGATTGTAAGAAAGTTGAAATGAATGTACAAAAGCCATGGTAAAAACTTGGGCTGCCACAGCTCTAGTATCAATGCAATGAGGTCTGTCCTTGGTATTATGCTTCTTCAGAACCTCCCAGGGATTCACTCATTCCCATTCAATGCTCCTATATCCTGCACATTTGCTCAGGGAAAACTTAAGTGGGCGAGTTTCCGATGTGCAATTATAAGAGTCTGAGCTCAACCTTCTGCGGTGGAGATTTCATGGAATCATGTCTTCCCAAAACATCCGAAAATGGCCATTGCTGTTTCAAATATGAAACCGTCTCCGCCGCAAGTTCAGGTGTGAAAAGCTTATCACTTTTTGCTGCTGCGTCCCTGGTCCTGTTCTGTCAAACTCTCTCTTCACCGTTCGGACTAGGCGGTGGGATCACGAAGGGCCATCACGAAGTCTGTAGAGAATTGCTTCTTGAACGAGTCTCATTGTAGGTCAAAATTTGAAGGACCCGGGAGGGGATATCAGTGTTCCTAGCAGGGATCTGCCGCTCACAATCAACGCTGTTTTTCGGGTTGTCACTATCAGACCAACCATGGTCTTCTCGTCTAAGTCATGCTTTGTCAACGTGATCTCAACGCCAATGATGAGAATTTCCACAACTTTGACCTGTACAAGACCCCGGTATTCAGTTGGACAGGCTTTAGGTTGGAAAAGGAGTTTCACACCGGGTGTCATTCCTCTTCGTGTACGACAGTTTTCTCGGGGGCTTCGATCCTCTCGCCCTAGCATGAAACTTAACAGTGCTATTGTCGGTCTTCCCAATGTTGGAAAATCCACGCTGTTTAATGCCCTGGTAGAGAATGCCGCGGCACAAGCGGCAAACTTTCCGTTTTGCACAATTGAACCAAATGTCGGAATTGCCGTTGTACCGGACGAACGTTTAAAGGTCCTAGCACAGTTGAATGACAGCGAGCGAGTGGTCCCAGCAACCGTTGAGGTAGTTGATGTTGCAGGTCTAGTTAAAGGTGCAGCGGATGGGGAGGGGCTTGGGAACAAGTTCCTCGCCAACATTCGAGAATGTGACGCAATTGTGCATGTCGTTCGTTGCTTCGAGAATGAAGACGTCATCCATGTAAGCGGTACTGTCGACCCAGTCCGCGATATCGAAACTATCAATCTAGAATTAGCGTTGGCCGATATGACACAAGTTGAGAAGCGTCAAGCAAAGGTGAGGTCAAAGCGTGGACGAGGGGACGTATCTCAGTATGAAGTATCTGCTCTGGACAAGGTGGTCGTGGCATTGGATGAAGGTCGAGCGGCTAGAAGCGTGGATCTTACGGATGAAGAATTGGACGCATTGAAACCGCTTGGCTTATTAACATTGAAGCCAGTAGTATATGCTGCGAACGTATGTGATGAGGAATTGGCCGATGGAAACTCGTACGTAGAAGAAGTGAGACGATATGCAGAAGAAGAAAAGGCCGGAGTTATAGTTGTGTCGGCTCAAGTAGAGTCAGAGTTGGTGGGCCTCGATCGCGATGAAAGGGGCGAATTCCTTGAGGCTTTGGGCGTTTCAGAGGACGAATGTGGTCTGAGAGCGCTAGTGCAAGCTACATATGAACTTTTGGGTCTACAAACCTACTTCACGAGCGGAAAGAGCGAGACTAAAGCGTGGACGATCCGGCGCGGTATGAAAGCTCCGCAGGCTGCGGGTGTGATTCACAACGATTTTGAAAGGGGCTTCATTCGCGCGGAGACCATATCATACAAAGACCTTTGTCTGTGTGGCAGTGAAAAAACTGCCAAAGAGAAAGGAATGATGAGATCGGAAGGGAAAGAGTACGAAGTTAAAGATGGTGATGTCATGCTTTTCCGATTTAACGTTTGAGTTAAGCAAAGAAACTTCATCGTGTTAACTCTGAATTTGCTTTCAATAAGAAAACACCCTTAGGTTTACGCTCCAGAAGAAAGGTTAGATCTAACTGCTACTATCGCTGCTGCAAAGGCGCCTCAGCCGACGCCTTGGGGGACGGGTTCTTTTTGAGATTCGTGAGGTTCTCCGGCCTTCGTAGAAATCTTTAGACGATAGAATCCCGGTTTCGTTAGTCAGAGACAAAATCCTACTGGCCAGATGATCATCTTCATCACACAAAGTGAGACATTTCATGTAAAGGTTGATTGCCGCATCATATCCATCCGGCCCGCGAGCTTCAGCTCTTCTTGCCCTTCGCAGCCATGTGTTGTACTTCCGTCGCTCAGGTTGGGTTAATGAGTCAGGTTGTGGATTGTATTTGGTCACACCTGTTAGAATAAGAGATGAGCCGTAGCTCATCTCCTCCTCATCTTGACTTTCTACATGAACGGTATGCATATCCGCATGTTCCACGGAAACAACATGAGACATTTCCGACTCATTGTTGCGAGCTAGAGAGCGTCGGACAAAACCTTCGTCTTCATCATCTGAGATCAAATTAATCACTTCGCGATCATCCACTACTTCAATGTCACTATCGAGAATTTCAACAAACGACATATTTCTTCGTACCGTGGGGGTGTCAAAGACCCCATTTAGACAACTTGAAGCAGAGGAGCTGTTCTTGCGCCTTCGAACAGATTCAAACGGGGAACTAATAGGAGTCGCTTCCTCTTCGGCATAAAGCGAGTTCTCAGAACTCATCGATCGACGAGAACTAAGTCTCCTACCGAAATGCCTTTCGTTCGAAACCCTTCGTCTTCGGAATACTTTCCTTCCGCCAGAAACACGCTTTCCAGGTCCTATATTCATATCTAGAGAGCTTTCTTCACTATCAAGAACGTTTGTCGATGGAAAGGTATCAGGACTCTCAAGCCCGGCATCCAGCGCGCATGAAAGCCTTTTCATCCGGGGACCGGGCAACGCTAATTCCGAGTCCCGACGGCCTCCGCTGTGACGTTCATGATCCCTCGAGAGTCGAGCGTTCCGGCTCTTGGCTCGACTCCCTCCACCGCGGCCCGTGTTGATCCTCGACTTTCGGCGAGAGGCGTACGCAGTTTTCCATTCTTCTTCATCTGACGAGTCATTGATCTCTTCACCTTTGCCCAAAAATGAAGAGGGAATAACGAGTTGGCTCAGAGGCGTATGCCACTCAATTTCTGATTCATCATCATCTGAGAGTTCAATAATACTGACTGAGCGTCGATCATAACTTTGACGAGATGAGATATCTTGAGATGGCGACCGTCGTCTAGTTCGGGCTCTTGATCGCATAGCTGTAACTTCGTGCGGTGGAGACACTCGTCGACTGGGGCGAGAGGCACTACTTTTACGAGGTTCTCGTCTGGTGCTTGTTGGTGTTCTAATCTCCTGCAGCGGCAATCGCACAGTGGAGGTTCTTTTTCGAGTGCGTGACGCATTAATGGACATAGAGAACCTCCTAGACACACTCTTGTCCCCGTTCATCCGCTTTGGCTCGGGGTCAACATTGGGGATATGCACATCTTCGTCTTCTTCAACTTCCTTCGCGGAAATTTGCTGATATACTGGCGGGGTTCTCTGTATCTTCGAAACAAGCGCATCTGCCTTTCGTCGTAACTGTTCAAGATCTTGCGCACTGGACTTGCGCCTTGAACGATTTGACCTTTTCAGAGGAATGCCCCCAATAGACGTAGGGGTGATCCACACTGATTCGTCGCTCAAATAGGGCGAAGAAGGAAGCTGCGTTTGAATAAACTCGCGTACAGCGTGCTCTGAAAATTGTTCCTTGCGTACATGGAGAACTTCATTCGAACACATGACGAACATACCCGCGCGAGCCTGTTTGTCAGCCACCATTCGAAACGGGGAATGACGAAGATTCAAAGTAGAATCACCTCCCTGAGCCTCTGAGATGACCATATCCCACGTATTGGTAACACGGTTTTCCCTGAGCGCCTGTCGTATATCGTTCCAACTAGCGTCATCCTTCAAAGCCTTACCTGTTAGAATCCAAACGCCAGGTGACTGTTCCATACGCAGAGAATTGAGGCAAGGGCGCCGCGTCGAATAAACACCGCTACGCAAGGTTCTGACCTTCACCTCGTCAAGATTGGCACTGAGCTTCTGTTGCCATACTTTGGCCGTCGACGCAACACGTGCAATGACCAACACAGCGCGAGCACCTCCCGCGGCTCTATGCAAGTTAAGAGCATACGCAACGGCGGTAGCAGCTTGTGAGCGTGTATATCCCTGAAGCACGGACACGTGCGGCGCCTTCCAAAGCGTCGTGGCGAGAGGCCTCATCGCGATGGGGATGTCGTCCATAGCAGCATCGACGGCAGACGGTAGTCCAAGCTGCTCGTCCGACGGCGGCGCAACGTCAACAGAACAGGTGTTAGGAACATCACGCGAGTCGGGCGGGGCCACCTTTGCTGGTGGGGGAGGGGAGGAGAGTGAGGAGTCTGTTCCGAGGGGCGACCGCGGTCTTAGAGGGATGGAGTCATCTCTCAACGAGCGGTATAGCATTCGTATGCGGGGACATCGCAGATAGAGGGACGAAGCATAGTCCGGCGAAGGGTTCAGGTCGATTTCGCTGTCAGAGGTGAGCGGCTGCATGTTGCGTTGCGCCGGACTCGGGGGCGACGCGAAGCGACGGCGGGGGTCCGAGTGGCACCACGAACGTGCCGGATGAAGAAGGATGCTCTCGTGAGTGCGCTAAAAAGTGGTCCGTTCAAGTCCGCAGCTCAACGACATCAACAGGTTTTGAGTCAAATGTTGGCTGTCCACGTGTGACATTTATTATCCGCGCCGTTTCATTACGCTGCTATATTTTCTGTAGGCACAAGGCCTCTTTCTCAGAGAGAGAAACCTTCCCCATATACGGGCTTGGGCTACAAAAACTCAGTCCCAAGTATCGAGCAAAGAAGAATTCGTTCTCTTCAAGAACTGTTCCAATGCCGAAGAGCGCCCGTGGAACGCGTAGCAGTGCTCAGGTGGAATATCATATCCTTCTTTGTACAAGTAACGACAATGCCACCGTAATGACAACGTATCCCAGTTCGCATATTGCTTCTGCACGAACCTCGAAATCACATTCTGGTCGTTGTTGTTTCTCATGCCCCACATCAACTGCACCATGTTCGAATAATTCACACTCGGAATCGCCCTGATGAACATTAATCCTGAGTTGAATGGCATTCTATATCGTTTCCTGCATGGGCTATCAAAACCGTATGCAGCCAGGAAATCAAAGTGACTCGTTCTCGACCGCAATCGCTCCATGAAGTCTTCACGAAGTATGATCACATCCGAGTCCACAAACACCATTTCCTTATACTCTTCCAAAGCATGAACGACAAAGTGCAGCTTCTCGCATAATGCACAGTTGTCAGCGCTCGGGTCCGGACATGAACATCTTCTGGGTATGAACCGAATACACCTGCATCGTTTACAGAACGGTTGAGATGTGTTGTCAACGTGGATGTAATAGCTTTCGTTTGAGCGGGAAAGCATTGCACAGTTGTGAGCAATCATCCTCAAATCTGACCGGTTTGTCTGGTTGAATGCCAACGTCACAATCTTCAAGTCAGCGCTCTTCCGAGAAAACCACTGCGAATGAGCCATCTTCAAGCTCTTCTGCAGAGCAGCTGGTCCGAACAACGCCACCATAATCATAACTGCGCACATGAAGATATGAAACGCCCGCAACAGCGATGAAGCCGAATAAGAACTGGTGCCACCCACATTTCTCGATGAGCTTGAGGCGAGGCTGTAAGCGGCGTTGGTCATGATCGAAGTAAGCAAAAGTTCTCACTTGCAGCGATGTACGAAGGTACAAACAACTGATTTGACTTGCAGTTCATGCGCACGAGCTCGATACATGTTGCATCACGTGAATACGTGAAGCACTTGCTGCGAAACGCTCGACTGCATCAGTGAAAGCCGCCGAAGACGGACGGTGGAGACGAGGTGTTTACCGTCGGGTATATCTCACGGCGTTTGAAACACTCAGCTCCGTGCCGCAGACACTCACTTCAGATTCTTCTCCCAACGTCCCTTTTGGCATGATCGTGTGGGAGCCTGGCATTGTAAGTTTCTGGAAACCTGGCTTGAAACAAAAGTAACGCTTGTGCCAGGTGGGTACGATTATCTGTAACGGAGATTGTCACCGTCTGCAACTTTTTGCGGTGCCAATGAGCTGGTGAACAATCTTTGTCCAGGGAAGCTGATTCTGATGCACAGACTAACAAGTCGCTTGATCGTTTGCCACATTTATGTGATGCTTCAGCGAGTATCAGCGGTTCGAATTGCCACAGAACCTGAAACATCTTCTGTTTTGCTATGTAAGCTCTTTGATGTCACCCACTGAGCATTCTGCGCGATGATACGTTTTCAGAGACAGCTGAGGCAGAACAACCGTATAGAAGCCATGAATGTATAGTGATACACAACGTCCTAGTCATCCATCGGAAATCCGTTCAACTCAAGTGAAGGGGAGAATGAAGAGCAAGAGATACCTTCGAAGGTAGATGACTGTTCTTGAGGCTAGATATTGCACGTTCGATACCCTTGTATCCTTGCTGCTTTGCTGCTGCTTTGCTGCTGCTTTGCTACAGGGAAGAGATATCGCTTTAAACAGGATAGCCCTAGCTCTATCTCTCGGGTAGCGATAACGCCAGCATTGTGGCCCTTGTTACAGCAAGAGGAGCGACTCGAAGCGTTGAAATGTTCTCATCAAGTTTTGCAACGTACATTTAGAGAAAGGTTGCCCTTGTAGTCGTGTCTTCTGCAAACCCATGCGTACGAAGAATTAACGTACGACTTTCACATAAACAACAACAAAAACAACAAGTGACAGTCGCACCTCCGACTGTCTTGAAGAGCTGAGCTTGAACTGGCTGCATCCCTACCATACGTTTAACACTGAGCAGAGATGTTTTGCTGTAGTACGATGGGTACCAACGGTAGACGCACTTGCTCGGCAACAAGTAGTATGATGAACACTCTTTCCCTCATCACCGCTCGCTAGAGTTGGTGCTGTATTGCAAACCTAGTTTTCTAGCTTCACCGGTATAGAAATAGCTTGCTGAGGTGCAAAATGATATCGATACTGAAGAAGATATTTTTCGTCATCAACTCAACTGTGAAGTGTGTTGCAGCAACCATAGACTCTATAAGAGAAGGTTTAACCGACTTTCCATGTTGGAATTCTGTACTCAACTTCATTTCTACCGGTCTTCGTCGTCTCACATCCGCTGCTCTCCAGATAAAGCCATCATCATCGGCATCATCTCTTAACGGAAAGAATTGACATATAACCATATTGATTGCCGCTCACAATCAAATCGATCATGGGCCACTGTCGTGTTCTCTTGTTAGTATTCTACTTGCTCCCTCTTTCAATAGGGGTTGCCAATGCCATCCCAACCACACTCAGGCAATTTGGATTTGGTTTCGGAGCAGGTGAGCCTGCACAGGTACTCGCTATTACAGCTTTTTCATCTCCTTCCCCATCGCCTTCCCCGACTCGTACTTTTGTTGGAATTGGAATAGGAACACTAGCCGGCTCTACCCCGAGCAATGGTTTCTATGCTACTGCGGAAGGAAATCTGCCATCACCTTCTCCGTCACCTGAGCAATCTTTCTCTCTCATTACTTGTGATACAAGCATATGCTTATCACAGGATGCTACGGCGTACATTTGCGGTCCTGATCTTGGTCCACTAGACAATGATACTCTCATTTTACTTTATGGACCCACTGGCAAGTCCATTGAGGTAACGTATATGGCGAAAATTGAAAAAGAACTAGACGATGGTGATGAGATTCAGTGGGCATCGACCCAATCTTCCGATGAACGGATATCATGCAAGACCGGTACGAATAAGACCGGTGCGAATAAGTTCGGAAATTCGTTCGGGACCTGCTGCGGAGGTTGCTCTTATCTTTCGAGAAAAAGTCCACCGGGCAATTCTTGCTGTCGTGGTTGTCAGCGCATTAAATAGAAGACTCCCACAGTTAGTTGAACGACGCAATATGACTTTGCCAGACTTGATTAGACAATATCCGCATAGGTCGTTAGCCTTCTTAATGAGAGAAAGCTTTCTGCAGAGGAAGGTTTACTTTAACCTAGAAGTAGAAGGTTGATGTCCGCATTATTAAAGATGAGAGTTAAACTGCTGAGTCAAAAGGAGCGGAGCAAACGTACGGCATTGTAGCATTACGCAATGATGGGCAGACTTGATGTTGCAAGAGCTTCTCTGAGCAGGTGTCGTAAGAAGGGGATATTCATACAGCAGTGTTTCAATGAGTTTTCATTGTGATCCCAAGATGTAGCTATTTGACTGACTTGCGACAGTTTGGTGCAAGGTACGAGGAACGGGGCGCTTCTTGTTTGTCTGACAACACCTACCTTCGTAATAGGGCGGCACTAGAGAAAGCCTTTTGAGAAACCTGGGCATCGGAAAGAGTGTGTAATAATCGATGCAGATTGCCCAAACGGGCCCACACAACATAGTTTAGCCTATATGGCCGACAAGAGTGAGATTTTATCAATCCTTTGCCTTGCAAAGCTTTAGGGTTTTTGACTCAGCAGTTGTACAGCACAAGACTGAAGACTAACAGACTAAAACAAGATGATGATGATCACTTTTGTATACAAAAGCGTACCGACAGCTACACTACCTTTTTAGCAGCAACAAGCATGTACACACGATCTGGAGAACAAAAGTTGTAGTTATATGAGAGAAAGAGAAAACCACACGGCCATGTGAAATGAAAGCGGTTAAGAACGTTAGAAGAACGTAAGAGAACAGCAGCACAAAGAAAGCGCTCTCAGAAAAGACACAAAAGGCTCTTGCTGCTAAGAAGAAAAAAAAGTAAGGTGTATGCTACACGAGATGAGCGCGTCATATCATATTGTTAAACCGTTTCAAAGTACGACCAGTTCCCATCTTGACGCGAAGAATGCGCGGCAGTCTCGGCCGACTATACTTTTCAATCTTGTCCGATTTGCGAAATGAGCCGAAGGCAGAGCGAATTTTTGAAGGCGGAGTAACCGGTTTGACGCCCGTAGTGGGCGAACAATCCAAATGAATGGAACTGAGTCTGAGGGCGGTCTTCGGGGTGTTGGACTGATTCGATTCGATGAGCGATGATGACTTGGGGTCAGCCGAAAGCGAAAGCTGACTGTGATCCTGAAAAGAATCATCATCAAGCGCGATACGGCGGTTGACAGGCGGAATGAGTGACGAACAGGCATTTCGCGTCTTGATGGCATCCGGAGATACAAGCGGGTCATTGTGCTCGGTGATGACATCTCGCAAGTCATCAAAAGGATCATCGGGCAGCTTGAGAGGCGGTGAAAGCGCAGCCAGCGGTGGAAATCCAGGGCTGAACGCAGTTGCAATGGCATGCAAAGGCGAAGGAGGGGTGAGTTGTTCAATGTGCGAACGCTTGCTCAGGCGCGACGCAACGTGGCGCGGCACGGAATTGGTAGAAGGCGTATTCTTGCCATTCTGACATCCCTTGGGACCAGAGCAGGTGCAACGCGGTCCACAAGGCACCTTCAACTCGCGACACACGCAATACTTCTTGGAGCAGCCTTTCCGACAGTTGCAGCCTTTGGTGTGAATATCGGCGGCAGTGGGCGCGGCCTTGACGCGCGGCTCGAAAGCGCGCGGGTCCCTCGACAGGACGGACGAGCGCGCCTTCTTGACGGCCGGGTAGGTGTGCGGGGTGTTCTGGCAGTTTTGGCAGGTGCAAGTGGGCGCACACACGGCGGACGACGCGAAACAAGGGCAGTACAACTTGAGGCAGCGGCTGGCCTTGCAGTTGCACTTGGTGGCGGTGAACTGCAGCGGCAGCTTGTGCTCGCCGGTGTCCGACACGACGGGCGGCGACGAGGACGCGGCTTGCTGTTGAGGCTTGGGCTCAATCTCCAACGGCTGCTCCTTGACGTGCGCGGCGCGCGGCTGCTGGCGCTTGTGCGCGCGCGGCGGCGCCACGTGCGCGGCGGCGGGATGCTCGGGCGGCTGCGCCTCAGCGGCGGCGGCGGCCGTCGCAGCGGCGGCAGAGGAGACGGAGGCGGAGACGGAGGCGGAGACGGAGGCGGACACGGGCGGCGGCGGCGGCGAGAAGGTGGCGATGGAAGAGTGCCTGCGCACGGAGCAAGGCGCATTGGAGAAGAGGGCGTCGCCGGCGGCAAAGAGCTTGCGGCGCAGATCGGGGGTGGAGGCGGGCGGCGGCGGCGACACCAGCAAGTCATCGGGGTTGAAGCGCGCGGCGGACGGCGACGGCTGCGGCGTGGCGAACGCCGGCGGCGCGAACAACGCGTCGGCGCACAGCGGCGAGTCAAGCGCGGGCGCGGGCGACGGCTTGACGGGCGTGCGCGGCTCTGGCATGGCGGGGGCGGGCGACGGGCGCGGCGCAGCGGAGGTGGCGGGGTGGGGGGGGGGGGCGGGGGGGTTGAGGAGGAAGGCGGCGGGCGATGGGGAGGAAGGCGGCGGGCGAAGGGGAGGAAGGCGGCGGGCGATGGAGATAGAGGCGGCGGGAGCGCGATGCTGGGGGGGTGGACCGGCGCTGTGTGGGCGTTTTGGCCGCTTGTGTGGCGCGTTGCACCGGCGTTTGCTCGCGCGCGTGGCGCGCGCCGAAAAAGGCGCCAACTTGGCTCCCGCGCAAAAAAAAGGGGCGGCGCGTGGCGCGCGCGTTTTTGGGGCGGTTGTTTAATGCACGCACGCACGCGCACGCGACGCGGCGGCGGCGACGTGCGCTGTTGTCGGGTGGAACGACGGTATCTATCCAACCAAAGGGGCGTACCAAGGGTAACCAAAGTTACTCCACCAACAGCGAGACGACCGCAGCAGCTGTTCCGCGACGGAACACACACACGCACACATACACGCGATCGGGCGCGGCCTGGAGATGGGAGCGGCGGCGGCTCGACAGTTACTGGCGCGCGCGGCGTTCGGCATGGAGGTGGTGCTGATGCCGGCCGTGCTGACGGCGGCGTACTTCACGCTGACGCGTCAGAAGCGGCGTGCGGCGGCGGCGGCGACGCGCGTGGATGCGTCTCATTGAGGGTGCGATCTTGCTGCAGCTGCTGCTGCTGCTGCTGCTGGCGCTGACGCTTCTCGCGGCGGTACTTGAAGGCGACGGACACCAGGCCCTGCACGACGCCGGACAGGAACGGGGTGAGTGCGAGGTCGCGTAGCAGTTGCACGTTTTGTTCGGCTGCGGATGCATCGGCGCGTTTATCGGCGCTGCTGCAGGCGTCCATGGTTGTGGATGTGGGTGAGGGGTGGATGTGGCGAGCGCGAGCGCGGGCAAGATGGGTGTAGCGTTGGTAGTACAAGATTATGTTATGTAGCGCAAAAGTGGTAAATTGGAAAGCTGTTTTCTTTGTTTCTTTTTTTTTCAGGTTTTGACGCAAAACTTGGCGCGGTATCAACAAGACGGATGCGGAGTATGACACACGGGCAAGAGTGAGACAAAGTGAGTAGATAACGAAGGTAGATGGTGGCAAACAGTTTTAGTCAACCTTCTTTCTGAAGGAGCAACCCTCGGTAAGACGCGCCTTGCCGCCAGTAGGTTGACACAGCACCATGGTGCAATCGCCGCACACCACTACTGTCTGCGCGTGCGAGAACACGGTGGTGATCACGTAGCAGCCAGGACACTTGACGTCCATAAAGTACGAGTTTGGCGACTGCACCAGTCGCTTCAACTTGTGCTTGTTGGCCTCGACGGCGCGGTCGGGGTGCAGCAGATCGGTCTCCAAAGCCTGTCCGCGCGCCACAAAAGCAGGGCAGCACAACAACACGCGCGTGAGTCAGCAAGCGGCGCGGGGCAGCAGCAGCAGCAAGCGCATAGCAGCGAAAAAGGAGCACCAACGTACCGGCATGATGGATCTCGGGGGGAACGGGGCGTACAAAGCGGGCGACGAACAAAAGCAGCACCAACGAAGACGCAGCCGACGACGGATGTGAGCGCGCGCCCGCATCGGCCGTACACGACGGACGCGCGCGCCCCAAGAGCGCGATGCGAGCGACGGCGGCGCCGTCGGCGCGCTGCGCTGCCGCTGGCGCTGGCCGCGTGCGCCACGTGTCCCCCGATTTACAGCGCCTTACACCCCGCCACCCCGTCTTGATCGCCCGTCCAACCGCAAGCACAGCTCCCCAGCGCGGCTGCGCGCTCATCTCCGCGCGTGCGCCGAGTGCTCGCGCTCGCCGATGGCACCGCCGCGTCCGCCCGTCGCCATGACGCCGCGCGCCTTCCTCACGCCGCGGCCGCTGCTGCCGCCGCCGCGAGCGCGCCGCCGCCGCGGCCGCCACGCCGTCTGCGTCGCGTCTTCGTCGTCGCCATCGTCGCCATCGCCGCGCTCGCGCTCGCCGCCGCGCGACCGCGTCATCGTGGCGGGCAAGTTCGACGCGCTGCACGTCGGCCACCGCCACCTGCTGCAGCAAGCGGCGCATCTCGGGCCAGTGACGCTGCTCTCCTTCTCCGGCATGGCGGCGCGTCTGAAGTGGGCGCCTCGTCTACCGATCGTGGCGCCAAGCGACCGCGCGCGCGTGCTAAACGGCTGGCGACCGCAGCTGGCGCACGCGCTGAGCACGCGCGTGCTGCCGTTCCACGCGGTGGCGGACATGTCGCCGGCCGCCTTCCTGCAGCTGCTTCACGACGAGCTGCGCGCGCACGCGGTGGTATGCGGGCCGGACTGGCGCTTTGGGCGGCGCGCGGCGGGCGACGTGGCGCTGCTGCGGCGGCAGTGCGCCGCGCTGCGCATGCAAGCGCAGGTGGCGGCGCCGCTGCTGCTGGAGGGCGACGTGGTGAGTTCGACGCGTGTGCGCGCCGCGCTGGCGGCGGGCGACGTGCAGCTGGTGGCGCGGCTGCTGGGCAGGCCGCACCGCGTGGTGGGCGTGGCCACGCGCGTGGACGCCGACGGCGCGGTGACGTGCGGCGAGTTTGTCAACTTGCTGCCGGTGGACGCGCTGTACGAGGCGGTGGTGCGCGTGATTGGGCGCAGTGAGCCCATGCGTATCAAGGTGCAGGTGCGCAGGCACGACCACGCCATGGCGCCGACGGTGGTGCTGTTTGAACGCGAGGCGCTTTATTGCGAGCAGTGCGAGGTGTACATTGACTTTGTGCGGCGGCTGCTTTGAGCTAGCCGAGCGCGCGGCGCCGCTTGGCGGTGCTCATGTGCGGACGCAGTACCCATTCGTCGTCGGCCTCGGCGTTGTCGAGCGTGCCGAGGCGCAGCTGGTACAGCTGCAGCTCGAAGCGCGGGCCGGCCTCGCTGAGCTGCACGGCGTCGACGGAGCGCGCGGGCACAAACGTGTGGTGGCGCACGGAGATGGTGTCGTGCGCGTTGGCAAACGTGATGAGGCGGCGCGACTGCGGCTTGGGCGCGGGGAACAGGTGTTTGAGCACATTGGCCACGCGCGCTCCCAGCGCGCTGTTGAAGTTGTGCATGATGAGGTGCGGGTATGCCTCCGACACGTTGGGCAGCCCGCCGTCAATGTCGTGGCGCATGACGCAGTTGGAGATGTTGAAAAAGGCAGTGGGCCCGTGCGGCAGATGCGACACAATGAGCCCGTCCGGCTGACCGCGGTGCTCGTGCGCCACCACAATATCCGTAAAGCCATTGGCGCGGCACGACGCCACCAGCTGCGACACCACCAGGTTGCCGCGGTTGAGACGCTGCGCGTTGGGCAGCAGCAGACGCAGCTCCTTTGCAAACTGCGACAGGCGCGCCGACGGCGCGCGACTGGTGGTGACCAGCACGCGCGGCGGCTCGGCGCCTGCGCGCGCGTACTCGTCGTCCGCGTGCGTGCGCGGCGCGTCGTGCAGCGCGTCGGCGTGCAGGTCGGCCGCGCGTAGCGCCGGCTCGGCGCGACGTAGCTCGGACGGGATGGGCCGCCCGTCCGCTAGCGCGGAGCGGATGGCCAGACGGCGGTCAAAGTCGGCGGCGCGCCGGCCCTCCAGCGACTTGCGGAACAGGTACTCGCGCCGGAGGCGCGCGTCGCGGCGCAGCATTGCGGCGGCTGTGGGCGGTGGTCGTTGGCGCGCGTTGCGCGTTGAGATACCTCAAGTAGATATCCAACTGTAACTTGGATTGATAGTTGCTGCAGTGCCGACGGCGGCGCAACTGTACGACAGTACTGTACCGTCGTAACATTATCTACCAAGGCAGAAGGGTATCATACAATGTAGATCAAACTTTGCTGGCCATGTCCGACGTGGAGGAGCATTTCACGTCACACGCGCGTGCGCTCGCGACGCGTGGCCACGTGCGCTCGCGAGGTACGTGGCAACGTGGACGCTCGCGCGCACTCGCGCGCAGCGGCAGCGGCAGCGGCAGCGGCAGCGCGCCACAGCGAGAGGCGTTGAACAGGTCACGCGCACGCCCCGCACCCGAGACGCTCTCACGCCCGTCCGCTCTTGCCGCGCTCGCCCCCCACCCACCGCACTCGCCGCCCCTCACCGCTCGCGCCTTCCAACGCCGCCCTTCGCCGCCGCCGCCGCCGTTCCCCCGCGCGCCCCTCCTCCCTCCTCCCTCCTCCCTCCTCCCACCGCCTTCCGCCCTCCGCCCTACGCCCTCCGCCCTCCGCCGCCCGCCGCCCGCCCTCCGTCCACACGCTGCCGCCGCGACGTTCGTGCGCCCATGGCTCACAACGCGAGCGCGCACGACGTCGACGCCTTGGAGGACGCCTTAATTGTATCCGCGTCGTCGCCACATTACCGCCGTCGTTCCTCCGCCAGCGCTGGCCCGTCTGTGCCCCCGCCCTACTACCAACACCCGCCCGACGACTACAGCAACCCCTCCCTCAGCTATGACGATGAGCACGACGCCGATCACTTTTCACGCACCCCGACAGCCTCCGACCTGGACGACCACGACTTTTCGGATGAGCCCGACTCCATGTCGCCCGACGAACACGACGACGACGACGACGACGACCAAGACGACGACGACGACCAAGACGAAGACGACCGTCGCCTCGTGCGTCAGAACTCCTCCTTTGCACGCCTGTCCGCCGACTCGTGGCTCACCGTCGTCAGCGAGTACGAGCGCGACGGCCCCAACGAGAACCTGCTCTTCTCGCAGGTGGAGGAGGAGCCGAGCACCGACCCCATCGAGGAGGCCGCCGCGCGCCAGATGCACGCCGTGTCCGCCCTGGAGGGCCGCTCCGTCTTGGACTGCGTCGTCGACCTGCTCAGGGGCACGCGCGCCCAGAAGCGCAAGATGCTGCGCCGCTACGGCGAGCGATGGATTTGGCTGGGCGAGGACCTCATGTCGCTCAACTGGAAGTCCAAGAAGAGGGGCGTGGACAACGGCAGACTCAACCTCACGCGCGTGAAAAAGCTGCGTTCCACTGAGCGCGAACTCATCATCGAGACCAATGACAGCAAGAAGCTCGCCCTCATGCTCGCTACGCGCACCGAGTCCGTCACGTGGCTGTCGGGCTTGAGCTGCCTCGTGCCCAAGAAGGCCAAGGTCTCCGAGTCCAACCGCGTGTTGAAGGAGCGCGTCAACTACGACCCGCTCAAGGATTCGTGGCGCGGAAAGGCCGTTTCGACCCGAAAGCGCGTCAATGAGTATATTATGCTGGGCGGTATTGGTCGCGGTTCGTTTGGCAAGGTCAAGCTCGCCTTGTCCACCCAAGACAAGCGCTTTTATGCCGTCAAGGTCGTATCCAACGTCAAGAAGAGTGGCGCCGCTTCAATTGGCAACCGCGAGGAGCAGGCTGTTTTACGAAAGCTCGAGCATCCCAACATTGTCAAACACCGCGACATTTTGCTAGACCCGGACAATGACGGCTATGTCATCGTCGTGGAGTACATGGCACGCGGCGTTGTCATGGACTCGAGTAAGCTCGAAGGCGTTAAACCACTGTCGGAAGATGGCGTGCGTGAGATCATGCGAGACGTTGTGTCGGGTCTTGAATACCTTCATCACCAACGCATTGCTCACCGTGATATAAAGCCGGACAATTTGCTGCGCGCGGGCGATGGTACTGTCAAACTGTCAGACTTTGGAGAAGCGCGCATGTACGATGTATCTAGCGAGGATCCTCGCTCCAAATCGCCCGCACCCGGTACTCCTGCGTTCATTGCGCCGGAATTATGCATGTCTGAAAGAAGTCCAAAGGCTCCTCCAGAATCGTATGCTGCCGATATCTGGTCGTTGGGAGCCTCGCTGTTCTACATGGTGTACGGGCGAGCCCCGTTTCTGGCCAAGAACGTGTTTGAGATCTACGACTGTATATGTACCCAGCGGTTGCGTTTTCCTGATCAACCCAAGGTATCGAGAAAGTTGAAAGACTTGATCAAAAAGATGTTAGTGAAGGAACCAAAGAATCGCGCAACGTTGCAAGATGTGGCACGGCATGCATGGTTCAACGAGCGCGTGGTTCAAAAGGAGGAATTGAAGAAGATTCGCATCACTCCGGCCGACATCGAATCAGCTATTGGAGTGGCAAACTGGACCGTCCCTCTTGGGCGAGAGGACAATGATTAACAGCCGCTGCGCTTTGTTAGTCCCTTTGTCCCTGCTCCTCCCCTGTTCAATTTTGCTTTTTGTTCCTTGTTCTCTGGTTCCGGATGTACATGATCACCACTGCATACTTTTGTTTAATATCTTGTAGACTTGCGTGATGCCTGCGAAGCGTGTTCGTGTGAAACATGCAGCTATACATGCACAACAAACGCACGCCAACTGACACTCACAGGAGCGAATACATCCGCTCGTAAGCACATGCACAAACAGACGAAACTCGCTTTCATTGTTTCGGTTCTCGACACTTTCTTTTTTTTTACTACTTCCTATGCTCCATTGTGCCTCTCGCTGCGTGCAAACTCTAGAATGTTATCAGTCACCAATGAAGGTTTTTCGATATGTGGGCAATGTCCGCAGTTTTCGACGTACTGCAGGCGACAATTGGCCATCTCCTCCACAAACCGCTTTGCGTTTTTCTTCGGTAATACTCGATCCTGCTCACCCCACATCACCAATGTTGAACAAGTAACTTCTCGTACGCGGCTGCTCACACAGTACCCTTCCCCTTTAATGAAGTCGATGGCCGCCTCCTTCCATCCCGGCCTGTGACAATGTAAACCACCAATTTTCAGCACCTCCTCGCTTTTGCGGAGTTCTGGGTTTTCGTAAGACATTTCTCCCGCCAATCGCCGCAGCCATTTAGATCGTAATACTTCCGCACCCACGCCGGCAAGACCGCCGATGCTCATCACAGGGGAGGGCGGTTTGTCCACAAACGCTTGCGGTGAAAGCAGCACCATTCCTTGAACAAGCTCGGGAAAACTGAGCGCAAAATCGATGGCAATAGCGCCACCTATAGACGCTCCGATCAAAATTAGGGGGCCTCCACCGACTACTTGTTCGATGAATGCGCGGAGGTGCTCCCGTTTTGCGCTTGGGCCGTAGCTGAATTCTGACAGTGTCGGACATTCGGTTAAACCCCAACCTAACACGTCAATGAAATGGGCTTGTACACCTGCCTGGTCCAATTGTGGGAGTATGAAGCGGTATTCCAGCATGTTAGAATCGAAGCCATGTAGGAAGACAAGCTTTGCCGATGTAGTAGACAGTGAGCTAGAGACGTCGACATGAGAGGTGTAAATCGTCTGTTTAGGCAACGTGGTCTGTATTGGTGTGTATTGAATGCGTTTGAGCATGTCTTGAGCCTTAGGGTCCACAATCATTGCAGCAGCCTCAGTGGGGACGCATGGAGCATAGAATGGGCTTTGCAATCGAGCTTTGGTTCTAGTATCTACGCCAGAACGGCCCATTCTCCTTTTCATAACGTTACGAACAGAGAAAGCATTATGATGAGAGTGTTGAACTCTCTTTGTAGACAGGAGATGGCTGCACCCATTGCTCACAGACCCAACACTAAGCGGCACCGCAAACGTCAGCATAGAAAAAGCCATACCTCGCTCGCTGTAGATAAAAAGTGAAACCGCCGTTTTGTCTATAGCGGCTGGGGATCGAAAGTTGACGCTCTTATCCTGCTAACCCTCGCCCCCCTGGAAGAATTAACTGCGATAACGAAACCGTTGACCTGATGCTTTTGATTTTCGCGTGAATGCAGCATTTACGCTCCTGTTCCTTTCCGCGACGGTCTACGAACGGCAGTGCGTGGTTTTCATCAGAGAACAATGCGCACTCTGTCAGTCTTGAAGAAGAAGGCTATGGCAGACGATGGCTCTACAGAGCACAGCGTTCGTGATATGCAACCGTGCTATCTATGAAGGTGGAACAGCAAGGACTTCACGCCCCTCAGTGGCCACGATTTTTTGCTTTTGAGCTCAACGCTGAAACCAGTGTCCGTTGGATCTCATATCACTGTTAGATACACTGCAGTACAGGTGTTTCGCACTGTCTCCGCGAACCAGAATTGAACTTCTCTCTCGCTTGCGATCAAAGCTTCGTAGACCCATTTTGCCGCCGCACTCAGAGATATCCACCGGGACTGCTCCACTCTGAACCGTCCTTCTCGGTGAACGTGAAGGGGCCCCGTTTGGCCACCATCTTCCTTCCTTCTCAATGGAGGCATTTGTTGCGTCTAGTCCACTTCCAACATCTGGTCGTTCTCTTTCAAGTAACAGATGCTGCCGTAAGCGAAGGGTATTAGCTTTTGCAAAAGCAAAGCAGCCGAAGAGGCCATCTCCAAAATCTGACGGGTTTTCCGGAATGGCTGCCGGTCCAACCGCGCCGTCAAAGCAGCGAAAGTCATTGAGCTCAAACAAGCCGTCCAAATCCCCTGGCGATGCGAAGCAGCAGCCTGAATCATCCGCGAGTACTAAGACCACTGAGAAGAAAGTAACTCGTGCCCTTGGAACACGCCGAGAGACAAAGCCATCCAAAGTAGACACGAAGAAGACGAGGGAAGACTTCATCGCAGAGGGTATCGTCGATGACATCGATGATAGTGCTGGACAGTTTGAGACTGCAGATATCCGATTTGGTATAGATGACGTGCAAGACCCATTCAAGATTGACCAAGCACAAATTGTGAAGCAGGACGCTGAGGAGGAGGCCGAAAAGATACGAAAAGCTGTCGGTCAATCTTTGGATGTTACTGGCGATGGTGGTGTAGCCAAAGTTGTCGTTCGTCAAGGCAGAGGGGAAGTCGCTGAGACAGGCGCTACCGTCAAAGTCCAGTACCAAGGGAAGCTGGAAGACGGGTCTGTTTTTGATGATAGCTCCTCTCGTGGAGCTTTCGAGTTTGTGCTCGGGAGCGGTACAGTCATTAAAGGTTGGGAAGCTGGAGTTGCGACGATGCGAAAAGGAGAAATTGCTCAGTTCACCATTCAACCAAACTATGCGTATGGCCGCAGAGGTATGCCACCTGTTATTCCGAGCAATGCCGTATTGACATTTGAGATTGAATTGATCTCTGTTGCAGGAGGGAAAGAGGAATCAATCAAGAAAGTGTCAGACTTTAACCCGGATGTTGCTCGAACCCCGGCGGATATTGCAAGGGAGTACGAAGCCAAAATTGAAAAGCAGGCAGAACGAAAGAAGAACATGACACTTCTAGATCGCTTTTACATCATCAGTCCGTTTGCAAGCCAGAGCGGAGAGAAGCCACCGTGGTGGATCAATCCTAACATAACATTTTTTCTCATTGCTGGAATGGTCGCGGTTGGCTTTTACTTTGTGTGGATTTCAGGAGCAATCCATATCGGATATGTTGACCACCCTGTAGATGTGAACATATTCAAATAGTTCAAACGCACAATGCTTGCTTGTATGATGAATGCTTTACACAGTCCTGTACCACGGACAAGAGAATTACGTTTACCCGATATCACGGTTGTTAACAATGTCTGCGCTACGGGTTGGTCCGTAACCGATTTCCACATTTCAAGAAATGTCTCTTGTGATTCCTGTTTCTTGTTACTCCGTTTCATCGCCCGTTGCGTGTAACCCGATACATCTAAAGAACTCCACGAACTGGACACCACCCCAGTAATTGTTTGCGAATCGCAGTGCAATAATGGAACCGTTCACAATAGAATCTGCCCTTCCGGCAAACAGTTTAGCAATGCCCAGCTCAAGGCCTTCTACGAGCTGAAAGCGAGTGTTGCTTGAAACACCCATAAAGACGCCCCAGGCTGCAGAATTTGGAATGACAGCAGGCAAGGGTCTTTCCGGCTCATAGGTCTTGTCGAGGCGTTTTCTACCTTCTATGAGCCCGTACGTGATCGCAGTACCGACGATGCCTGCTACAAAACCAATAAGCGTGTATTGAATTCCGGCGTATACAAAAGATGCGGCTCGTTGAGATAGAGTGAACTGTTGAAGGGCATTCGATGGCTGAAACATGTTTGACGGCAACGACGAAAGAAAACGAGATACAGAAGACCCAGACGATGATGGAAGTGAGAGGGTGGGTGCAAGAAGCCACACAAAGGCCGCTTCAACCACAGTTCCGACAATGAGATCCGATGCTACATATTCGAGCTCGTGCATAATATCGTTGCCACGAACGGCTATTTCGGAGGCAAGGGCTGTGCCATTGCCAATGAGCTCCTGCACCATTAGCTTGAAGAAGAAAGCCGAATCTGCCAGCGCCCTTGTTCGGTACGCAGGAATAGCCATGAGGAGTCTCAGCATAGGGTTCTTCAGCGCCCTGAAATATCGATCAAGGCTTTGTTGAGTAAGCGAGCCAAATGCCAATGCTTTCTTAAGATCATCAGGTAACTCGTATCCGTCATAGTCATCTCCTCCAGATGCGCCATGGCGTCCACCACCGCCACTTCCGCTTCCACTACCGCCGTGACCGCCCTTATCGCCGCCGCTTTGGTCGTGTTTCACACTCAATAACGGGTCTGCGGTTGAATCTGCTGCGGTGTGGTTGACTCTTTGGCCAGCAGCGCCTTGATTGGCTGGGGCTCCATCCGCGGAACCATAGTGAGACGATGCAGACGAAGAATGCTCTGAAGTTGAACAAACAACTCGTTGGGGCCAAGAGGGCTTGTACGTCGCGCTCCCTCTCGTGCAAAGCAAGTTTGTCGTCTTTGAGGTTTGGAATGTGCTCGGAGTAGCAAAAGTGGACGTGCACGGCACAAATGCATACGCCCTTTTCATACAGTGCATTGGTGCAGTTGCTTCACGGAGCGGAGTGGGTTCTTTGTTCATTGCTCTCGATGCTGCACAAGCGCGGTCTGTTGAACGAACAAAGCAACTACAATCAAAGCCGGATCATGGGCATGTCAGTTGATCTTGGGCCCGATCGTGATGAACATGGCGGACCGCAAAAGGGTATTCAAAGGGACCGCTTGTCGTTTATGGCGGTCCATGAATGCCAGCTAGCAATGGCCATGGCAACTAGGGACAACATTTGCACTCCGTGTCACGCAGAAGCTTTATTGGCACCAAGCCGTCACGCTCGTGGAGTTGTCGCTCATAATATTACCAAACGGCGAAGGGATAGAAACGCCCGAATGCGTCTGCTTGTTCGAAACGGGCAACACTAATTCTATTGTAGGTGAGAGTATCTACTGGGAGGCGCAGTTTCAACAGCTACACGTCAAGCAAGCTCATGCAAAATGCGCATGAATTCATTCTTCCTTTCAACCAGATGCGCAGCAGAGTTGCTCAAATGTGACGGTCATGGCGTAAGATATGTTTCTCCAACGCTCAACATCCACAAAAAGACTCTTGAATTAGATGATTTGTCTGCTCGGAAACCATACCACCACCCCTTTGTTGCACATGCACGTGCCTGCCGCTTAATGCTTGAAGATGGACAGACATACTGATTATCGCAACTACCAACGGTAAACGAAATCACAACTTGATCAGTATCATATGGGGTCACAAGCCGTCTGTTTGCTATATGTACTGCACTCTCATTACGCTTGTAATGATGATTCTGATTGTGTATGCTGTGGCGGCGATAGTGGCGACGGCGGTGGCGAGTGTGAAGGGGGTGAGCGCCGCGTTGGTTGGCTACTTGCAGCTGTTGTCGCTTGCGATGGTGCGGATGAACGCGACGTTGGTGTCAGAGTGGCAGTGCATGTGGAGCCTTTCGCGGCCGTTGAACAAGAACAACAGCAAACAAGCGCTGGAGACGTTCCGAAAGAGGCTGCGCGCCAACGGCGGCAACGCGGTACGGCGAGAACATGCGCCACGCCACGGCAACAAGCTGCGCGTGGAGCACATCTGCGACGCGCCCGTGGTGGTGGTGGTGGTGGTGGTGGTGGTGGCGGCGGTGCGGCTGCACAAGCGCAGCGCCATGGCGCGTGCGCGGCGTCTGAGAAAAACGCCACCAACGTGTCTGTCTGCGCTGTGCCGCCACAGGCGCTGTGCTGTGGCAGCCGCGTGCTGACGCGCGCCGCTCCTCATCACCGCCGCGCGCCGCCGTTGCCGCATCGCCGCCGCGCCCCATCATGGCGCGTCTGCCCCACGCCGCATAAACGCACCATGCGCGCCGCCTCTCCGCCCTGCACCCCGCCGCCGCCGCCGTCGTCGTCGTCGTCGTCGTCGCCGCCGCCGCCGCCGCCGCCCTACATCGCCGCGCTTGTTCAGCTCCGCCAGCTCGTCGAGCCCGACAACGACGCCGACGCCGACGCCGACATGAGCGTGTCCGCTTTCCTCACCCCCTGCGCCGTGCCTGGCGCCAAGCGCCACGCCCAGCTGCGCGCTTCGCAGCGCCGTCCGACGCCGTCGTCGCCGCATCGCCGTTCCCCGCGCGCTGCTCGCGTGGTGGCCTGCGAGCGACTCATGCATCACCAACAGCCCGGTGTTGATTACTACGGCATTCCCAACCCGCCGCCCGGCACTTCGCTTCGCCTCTCCGACTTGCGCGAGCGCCTCATCCGTCAGGAGGAGACCATCATCTTCGCGCTCATTGAGAGGGCGCAGTTCAAGCTTAACCACCCCATCTACACGCCCGGTGCGTTCGATGTCCCCACCCCGTACAGCACATTTTCACAGTTTGTGCTCTATCAGATAGAACAGGTATACGCCAAGGTGCGCAGGTATACCTCCCCGGATGAGCACCCGTTTTCTCCGCCACATTCACTCCCCAAGCCTATTCTTGCTCAACTAGACTACCCGCAAACTCTCAAACAGAATAACGTCAACGTCAACCAAGACATCGAGAAGATTTACAACAACTTCATTTTGCATACCATCTGTCAATCCGGAGATGACCAAAACTATGGCAGTGCTGCCACCTGCGACGTCGCTTGCTTGCAGGCGTTGTCCAAGCGAATTCACTACGGCAAGTTCATCGCCGAGGCAAAATGCCAGGGAAACGAACCGCTCTACAAGCAACTGGCCGCAAAAAGGGACCGTGCCGCCATCTGGGACGAGCTGTCCAATGAGCAAGTTGAGCGCGTTCTCCTCAAAAGAGTAGAGAACAAGGCCAGGAGCTATGGTTCCGACATCAGTGTGGACGGTCCTAGAGATGTTTTCAAGGTGGATCCTGTCACAATCTCCGAGATGTACAAAAAGTTTATCATCCCTCTAACCAAAGTGGTCGAGGTCGAATACATCATCCAGCGATACGAGGGAGTGAACTACGAAGGACATACCCATCACCAAAAGGATGCGTTTATGGCCAACATGATGCGATGGACTAGCTAATCATCTTAACAGCTCATCAACAGCCCAGAAGCTCGCATATCGATGGCGCACCCGGGGGCCTGTTCACCTGCACAGCTCTTCTTGCGAACGACTTTGCGTGCCATTTTTTTTTGTGTAGCATCGTTGATAGAACAGCAAGTAGTGAACGAAATCTCACTCATTTCCTTCTCCGTTGTTACTATCACAACCCCGCGAGTAAAGCAGTGTTTTTCCGTGCATCAAATGCTTCTTCTCAACTGAATGATTGCCAGCATGCTCTGCATCTCGGAAGTAGCGTTCGTATCGTCACCCTTGTTCTCAAGTATACGGTATTGAGTAAGAGCAACCGTTAACTACTAGAGCAGAACCGTCGCCCGTTGAAGACGCGCCGCCGCACGCCTGTACATGGATATCTACAGTAGCCCGTGACGCCGGAGCAGTAGCGGTGGTAGCGCTCACGCCCGACGACCCCACGAAGCGGCGCGCGTCGGGAAGCGCCGCGGGCGAAGCGCGCAGCACGCCGCCAGCGTCAGCAGCGCGGCTTGACCGAGGTCTGTTGGAATTCAAAACCCCTCCAGCTCTCCGTCCCGTTTACTCCAATTGCTCGAGACTCTCGAATTGAGAGCTGTTCGCTCGGTGAGAAGCAGAGAGTAGATAAAGGTCTTGGGAGACGCGTCAATCCTAGAAACGTTGGTCCCTCAAGGCGAACTTCTCGTCTTCGACAGAAACAATCTAGATCACTTTCAAGACACAAGTCGGAAACAGGAGATGCTGATGAACAGCACCAGTATGAGGTCTGGATTGGGATTAGCGTGTGTTCTCAGTGGTGTGGGCAGAAAGACTGAGGCCCCTCATACGCCTACGCGCTGTTATTTACGGCATACGATACCTTTTGACGGCAAACAGAGCTTGGCCTATGGGGGCCCATTCGGAGACATAAGACGAACAAACCTGTACACCAGTACAAAGTCTCCGACTCGCAACAAAATAATGGTTCGCACGCGAATCAGTCCAGACGCAGAGACGGCTAGGCAAGTGATGCTGCCGGATGTTGCCAGAGGCCGCACCAAACCTGCACCAACACGCAGAGCGCCACTAAATCCGAACGCCACAGAATTTGTGCTAGGCGTTGTAGACAGTTCACGTCAATCGTTCCTTCTCAATCCCAACGCGGCAGAGTTTGTTCCACAATACGTGAAAGGAACAACAACAAAAACGAGTCTGAACCCTGCCGCTGAGCCAAAGTGTGTGCACCGCTAGACTAGAAGAGGCGCTTGGCCGCAACAGGGCTGGTGTCCTGACTGTTTGCGCTTTTTCGACTGCTGCAGAAGTCTTTCCCAGCTTTCTTCTCTTCATGTTGCTGTATATATACAGAGTCAGAGGCAGCAATCGGCATGTGACGAAAACCGAGCTTTCTTCAGTTTTCCGTGTACCAGCTGCGCAAGGCAAGACATGTAACTACGAAGGTACGTGTTCCCCTTCCCCTCTCCACGAAATCTCAATTCGGAGGCGCACTCCAATTCAGTGTGCATAGCTTTCAGCCTCTGGATAACTACATCAATGGAACCCGTCCTCCAGTGACTGCTGTCTGTTCACCTTCAACCGGTACTCAAAACGCTTCTCACGGTTGACTAACACACGCTGAACGCGGGGGTGATCTGCGGGTTTTTGAGATCTTGAGTGACTGTGATGTACCGTTGGTCCCTTCGGTAGGCACTTGTGCAGCACTGATCCCCATTTCACAACATCTTGAATTCATCACAAGAATCTTGTCTGATGATGTTTCAGACTTACAGTAATGCCGGATGAGGGTGTTCTCCAAATTTGGATAAGGGAATGACTGCCTCTTGATTTGTATCGTGGCAAGATGTGTAGAGTATCATCGTCTCTGAATACCATCTGCATCATAATGTTCAGTACCTCAGTTGTACTAGGAGACTCGGCTTTCAATATCAGATGTGGTTTACCGACTACACGCAGTGGATTGTCTAATCGTAGAGATGTTGTTTGCTTCCCTCTCCGAAAGCAATTTGGAACGATTTCTCCGAATCCGTCCAATACACTGAGAACGTCCCTGATCTTTCTTTCCCACATGTATGTAGACATTTGCCACTTCTAAAGAAACTTCAGCTTGTCTCATACCCTGTATACAATATATCACTGTCGCATGCGGTTTGATAGGATGGAGGTCTCCATGCACGATCGCAGTACAGAGAAGTAGACCGCTACCGCTGTACAGTTGTTGTACCTCAAGTTCTGGACAGGTACCAAGTTGGTACCAACGGTAGTTGGTACCAACGGTAGTTGGTACTACCAACGGTACTCAATCGTTGCGTGGGTTAAAATCTTTTTTCTTGGAATGTTAAATTTCCCGAGCCCTTCTGTCAAGTTGACAGTGACGACAATTAGTGGAGCGTGTCTTGTGACGAAGATGCCCGCAGTGAGTGCCGAAAAACGAAGTTGTTCCCGATGATCCCGTGCGACAGGGACACGACTCGACTTCTGTTGTGGGTTTTCTTGTGTTCCCACCGATCCGCCACACCATATGTCGAGATCTCCGCAAGGGGATTCGTTTAACAGAAGTACCGCCGCCGCGCGTTGAACGCCAGGTGGAGGTACTTGTTTAGGTCTATTCCTTCTGTAGGAGCTTGTGAACGCCCTAAGTCCTACTTGACTTGAATGGTATCCACACTCTCTCGAATATCAGCGGAACCGAACGTACCTTCGTATTAATAGTTGGAATACGTCATAATCGACATACCTAGAGAGGAACACGATCACGTCATAAGCAGTAGATGTGTGGACTTTATGCCCTGACTATAAGGTAGAGAGTGAAGGTTGCTCAGGATTGAAGTAGATAAACGCATGACGTGCTCATTTAGCCCACAAGTCTGTCGTCTACTCGGCTGGCTGCCCAACATCGAGGATCCCGCGTTCTTTCCAGGGCTGTGAGGTGGCTCACATTTACATCAATTTCTTCCACGACTCTGTTCTTGGTTTCCCAAATGCGCCTGTATAGTGCCCTTCCAACCAGAATTCCTACATGTTGCAGAACTCCAGCTGAAACCAAATACCCATTACCTGAAAGTGACGAGTTCGACTTTCCGGAAAGATAGCAGCCTCTAGCTTCACTTACTAAGAACGTTCCTTTGAGAGATATGGCTGCTGCTGCATAATCCCGCTCTGTAAAGTTAAACCATTTTGCTACTTGTTGATCGGTGGTAAGCGTCTTCTTCCCACGAATTGCATTCCTGATCAACTCGGGCTCTTGCACAAGAAGCGAAACGATTGCCGGGAGAGTTATGGCCACAATAGTGGTCGCCGTGAAGAACGATTCCATGCTTTCAAACCAATCATTTCTGTTGTGAACGGCTGC
This sequence comes from Gracilaria gracilis, assembly GCA_030374805.1. Classification (NCBI taxonomy): domain Eukaryota; phylum Rhodophyta; class Florideophyceae; order Gracilariales; family Gracilariaceae; genus Gracilaria; species Gracilaria gracilis. The sequence continues at coordinate 306,471 of JARGSG010000212.1, read as the reverse complement.
AGCAACACCAACGCAAAGACTTAACAAGAACCATAAAAGGCTAATCAGCAAACGCCACGGGGCAGCAACTAGCACCCCGTGTTCTGTCTGCAGGCAATAGTTCTCTATAGCTTTGAGACGCGCCACTCGGGCGTAGAGGTCCGGGAACGGCTTAAGAGGTCTGATAATTGTAGCTTCACAATCGTTGCGAAGAACAAAGTGACCACCATTCGTTGCTGCCTTCAAGTAGGGAAACAACTCATGAGAGGCATAGAGATTCCATTTGTCGTTCGTCACGACCTCATGTTCTTCCGAGAGTTTCCAATCTGCAACGCAAAGTCCTCCTTTAGATATCTTATACCTCTTCTTGAACTCCTTTACACCATCAGACTCGAGCTCAAACATCAGTTCGTTGTTTGCACGCATATGATTCTCAAAGTCTGGATAACCCTGAACCAGTTCTTGAGGAAGAACGACGGGAGTACCGGCAACGAATGATCCGTCTCTCCGGGCTCCATCCCTCATGGAGCTTCTGCGTCGGAGGTTCCATGTGATAGATTTTCTTCTGGGGAGAATGCAAAAGAGGTTATGAGCATCAAATGCCAGTAGATGGATGGTTCCTTCGGTGCCAAGTGAGACTGCAGAAAATCTTTGGAGCTCCTGATGATCCTGATTAGGAAACAAAATGCAGCGGGCGTGGCAGCGTCTACCAGACTCTACATCATCCTCTGTACTAGAAAAGATAATGATCTCGTAGAGATTGGACTGTGAAGGGCGTAACAGAAGGCGCAGGTAGGAAAGGACCGCCCTAGCTAGCATTATGAGACCAAGATAACGCTCTACTCCTATACCCAGAAAGGCTGTGGAACAGGTTGGACTTGAGAAGAGGAGGGAGTGAGAAAACGTTCATCGCCCAGCTTGTACGAGAGAAGGTATGACTGGACAATGGACGCTGCGAACAACACGGACCGCCACCGAACCGTTCAGGAGGGTGTGGGGTCGCGATAGATATAATGCTCCATTGAGGTGGTAGCGTTCCTACATACAGGTGATTACTGTGACGTATGAGTTATGTTGACATTCGAGTGTGAGAGACTCGGAATGCGTGCTGCAATACAGTACGAAGCGTAGTTATATTAAATGGAATATTATTCTATTCCACATCTCTGAAACGAACTCCTGAATGGGATCAGGAGTTCGTTAAGAATCCTGATCCTTGCTTGCAAGTCTCGCAAAGAACGTTAGCTTTAGCACAACACATGCGTGATACGCACGAAGGTTGATGTGAGATTACGATTCTTAACACGTGCTCCCTGGGCCAGGGATCGTTTGCAATCGCATGAAGGAGACCGAGTGGAAAACCGTCCGACGCCGCGGAAAACGACGGCGTTCAAGAGGTGATAGTAGCACATCGCCAGCTATTTATCATGGGAGCGCCCCTCTCGCCCCTGATCCTTCGGCACGCAAGATCGACGTAGACCATGTTATGAATCTTGCTAAGTCCTTGAAAAAGACGTTGTGGTGGCAGAAGACAGCAACCCACGTTGTGCAGACGACTGCGAAGCACACTGGCCCTAAAATCACCATGTTCTGTCTGGGTCTGGGCTCGTTTTCTCCGTGGAACAATGCCACGCATCAACTTGCATGTGCGTGCTTGTTGCGAGAGCTTTTGAAAGCGGGTGAATGCTTTGTGGGGGATCCTTGTATGAACGAGGCAGATGAATTGGTGCTGCAGCAGCTGAATATGACTAGAAGGGAATGGCAACCAACAGAAGAGTTTAAGCTGGCAAATGATATGCTTCTGTTTATGTTTCTTCCTCATTGCACACGCGAGGTAAACGATCAGGTGTTGCGCACATTGCATGGATGCAATGCTCTTGGCAATGCTGTGTTTCTCGCAAACCAGTTTTCCTTGTATTACGAAGAGCTACAGTCTCGAGGCGCGGGCCAAAGCGACTTCATAAAGGAGCTATATGAGAATGGAAGGCTGGAGGAAAGGGTATGCGCCTGCTCCAAAGAGTCAAGCAGTGAAACGGCGTTCAATGATCTGTGTGTGACGCGTGTTTTACGCGACGGTAATGCGCAAGGATGGGGATAACTGAAAAACAAAACGGAAGAGTTGTGTAGGTTTAGTGAAGAAAAGTGAAGAGGAAAACTTTGCATGACCGTATGTATAGAAGCCAACGCGTAGTGCTGGTTTCTTGAGTGTTTGTTGTTTGTGCGTTTATGCGAAGGGAAGAACGGAAACCAGTACGAAAGGCATTGTACAAGAACGGCAGCTACGACGACGGACATGCAAAGTAGACAAGTAAGAAATTACTGAATGTGATTGCTCAACCATCGGAAACCATCGGCATAACCCATTTTTCTCACAACAGAGCACATGAAAAGTTCGATGGGACGAATATCACTCATTGGAGCAGTAGCCTGTCCCGTGGTGAGATGATGTAACCCAAGAGCGGATCGCAACTCCTCATCGCTAGCAGCGCGCGGCATATCGATCTTGTTACCCAGAATAAGGAACGGGACATCCGAAAGCATCTCGTCACCGATGAGTCCGTCCAGCTCATTCTTCACTTCGGGGAAACGCTCTCTATCAACGGCATCAACAAGGAAGACGACGCCGTCAACCTTAGCGTAGTAATTGCGCCAAATCTGGCGAGCGGCCGCATGGCCACCAAGGTCAAACGCGCGGAAACGAATGTTGCCAATCACAACTTCCTCGGCGGTCGGCTGCTGCGTGGGGATGTGCTGCGCCACGCGATCGTCGCGCAACACGTGCATCAACGTGGTCTTGCCGGCGTTGTCCAGCCCGAGAAAGAGGATCTTGGCATTCTTGTAGTACAATCCCAGATAGGAGAGCGCGTCCCAGAACCACGAGAACATTGCGGCGGTGGTGAGGGTGGCGGCGGCGATGACGACGGGCGAGCGAGTGGGCGATGCGCGGCGTAGGTTTGCGGCGTGGAGGGCGATACGGATTGATTTAAGTGGCGCGCAGCGCACCGCTGAAGCAGCCACCGCACAGCGCGGTGCACGCGCGGTGCGCCCGTGGCTTACATCCGCTTACAGACGGCGTTGATTGACTGGTTGACTGCGCTGCTTCGTGTGCGCGTGTGCGCGTGTGCGCGTGTGCGCGTGTGCGCGTGTGCGCGTGTGCGCGTGTGCGCGTGTGCGCGTGTGCGCGTGTGCGCGTGTGCGCGTGTGCAATGTCACCGTGGCAATGTCACCTCGCATGGAAGACTTGGGTAGATAACTTTAGATACAGTTTATTTCGTCATTCGCGCATCGCACCGGAACGCATCCATCGTCTTTCGTCGTCGGTTCATCGCCACCGCCATGGCTCCGCCGTCGCGGTCGGACGCGGGCGTGTGCGGCGCCAAGTTCCGCGCCATGCTACGCTGCGTGGAGAGCAGCGGCTCTTCCGCCGCGTGCGCCGACAAGGTGGGAGACTTCCTCGCCTGCGAGCGCGCCGTGCTTCGCGCCGCTGCGCAACACGCCGTCGTGTCTCCGTCGACGCCCACTGCGCCGCCGCCTTCTTCCCCCCGCGCGTCCGCGGCTGACGCGCCGCCTTCCGCCGCTCAGAAGCCGTTTTTGGTTTCTTCCGCTTCGCTCATGTCTCGTATGCTCGTCAAGCAGTACGACGCCTGTGCGTCGCTGGTGCGCACTGCTGCTCGCCCGCATTGCGTGCGCGATTCGCAGCGCTTTGCTACGCGCATGTTAGCCGACTTCTCACTTAGTGTTAGTGCAGTGTCGTCTCGCGTGTCTTCTTCGCTTTCCAACTTGTGGCGCTCCTTAGGCGCCGATGACTCGTCGCCAAAGCCTCGCTAGCATCATTGCATCTTCTTTGCTGCACAACACAACTACTTCTAAGCGCTCCTGGCTTTGGTACGCATCGCTCGCACACCGCCCTGGCCTCCGTCGCGCTGCGCATTTCCCGTGTTCCGCACAGCATTTGCGTATTTGTCAGGCACCCGCAGACGTGGCGCCTGTACGCTACCCAGCTTCCCCAGTTGACCGCATGCCATCATCTTGTCATCGCCTCTGGAGCGTCGGATCGTCACGGTCAATCCTTTTCCGCTAAGATACTCCTGGAACGCCAACATCGTGCCCTCATCACTAGCCTCAAACTCCGTACCCTCATGCCAATTGAACTGAATCAAGTTGATTTTGCACGGCACTCCGGCCGTCAATCGTAATAACTCTTTCGCGTCTTGCAGCGAGTCATTCACACCTTTGAGCATCACGTACTGAAACATCACCTTGCGTTGGTGACCGTTCTTGCGAGGAAACACATCACGTAACGTTTGCATTAGTTCGGATAGCCCGTACTTGCGGTTGATCGGCATTAGCCAGTTTCTCAACTCATCATTCGTAGCATGTAAAGAAACTGCAAGATTTGCTCTGCTTTCGTCGGCAAATCGTTTGATCTCTGGAACCAACCCAGACGTAGACACCGTCACCTTTCTCGGGCTAACATGCAGTCCTTGATCGTGTATCATTGTGTCCACGGCGCGAAGAACGTTGTCTAGATTATGAGCAGGCTCCCCTTCACCCATGAACACCACGTTCGTAATTCGGCTTTCTGCGCCGAACAGACGCATGGACTGTACCAACTGATCCACAATCTCGCCTTGCGTTAATGAGCGCTTGTAACCTGTCCGTCCCGTCAGACAAAACTGACAGTTCAATGCACATCCCCATTGACTGGACACGCAGATCGTCGTGCGACCCTCGGCGGGGATGAGCACCGTCTCAATCACACCACCTGAGTCCAGTCTATACGTTATCTTTCGTGTCCCATCCGCGCTCTTGTGCACCGAATTCAGACCGAGCGCATCCAATCGAGCATGCTTCTTCAGCAGTTCGCGAAATGATTTCGACAAGTCCGTCATTTCATCGAATGTAGCGGCCAGTCTCTCTGCTTTGTACATCCACTGCCAGAGTTGTCTTGCACGAAACCTTTTCTCATCAAGACTATTTTCAACCCAGTCTTCCATTTCGGGCAGAGTAAGAGACTTGAGCAGCACCATTCCGCCCGAATCTATAGGTAGCTCAAACGGTTTGGCGGTAATCGTGGCTGGAGAGACATCCCCTTTTAGGTGATGGATCTTTCCGTCTGGTTGGACGCTTCGCTGCGTAGCAAGACGCCGTTTTCTGACTCTTTGAGCATTAGAGGAATGAGACATATATGGCTTCATCAACTGCGTGCAGATTAACTGTCTCGCAGGGCTTGATTGCTTGATACCAGAGCACGGACTCATATGGAGAGGAGAGTTTGAAAGGAATGCAAGCATTCTGGATGACCTCTTGTGAAGAAACGTAAATCTTCCGTGAAACATGCTAGATATCATTCGCAGTCACCAGCGATACTCAGAGGAAGCACGCGGACTCCTTGGAGCAGAAGAATGAAGTGCAGGCCCCTGAATCTACCCGAGGAAGAGGAACCAGCTTGGTTGATCTCTTCAGGTCAGAATCAAAGAGTTAAAAAATATTGAAACGAACAGTCCGAACCTACACGTACTGTATCTACGGCCTTCCGAGATGATGGGTAATTGCCGGGTACGATCGTACATATCTACATCAAGTAGATTCTCTACATGCACCACGAAGATTTGTCGGCATGTGAGAACTCGGCTGCCTTGTTCACTCAGCATGGCCGTCGAGCGACACAGCTCCCAACTCCAGTCTTAATGAGGGGTATGAAACAATTGAAGACGCGATCATCGCTGCTGCTCTAATTATTGCGGTCCAGATTCCTATGATTATCTCGACAGGTTTGCGGAAGTGATACCTGACTTACAATCAGGCGCATGTCTTTTACCCTTGTAGTACAGAATCATCGACTGCCATCCTTTCCCATCACTGCTCACAACAACTTCATTGTACACTACTCTTCATACTTTACACTAATCACAAACTTATCGACAACCTCTTGAGGAATCAAAGGAAAAGAAATTTGGCCACTATCGCTTAAGAAGGAATACAATCACACTCGCGCAGAGCAGCCATCCGAGAAGTACCGTCCTCGCAGATAGAGATGCGAAAAGGATTTAACCTTTTTATCGCTTGCGACTCTTGCTTCTTGCGAACGACCACCCGCGTTGGAGCGTCGACCTTTTCTTCAATTCCTTGGGATCCCACAGTCCACTAGAAGATCTCACTAACTGTCTGATCCTTTGCCACTTTCCTCCACTCTGTTCGGGAACAGCCTTGTTTTTGATGCTCTCGTGAAGGTCATGCTCGATATCCATTTCTCGTTTCAGCTTCAAGATTACCGCAAGCAGCCTCTCATTCTCCACCTGTACTTCTGCCGTTTTCTGCTTCTCCTGTAAGAGCTCCATTCTCAACCTCTCTTCTTCCCGGGCAACACATTTTGTCTTTGAGCTCGGCCGCTTGGGCTTTGTTTCCGCACTGGGTTCACTAGCAGAGCTTCGCGGTGATGTGGAGTCTTCGGAGCAGGACTGCACTGCTTGCAATACTTGTACTTGTTGTTGTAACTGAATCTTTTCCCTGTTGCAAGCAGTTATTCGGCCCTGAAGAGAATTGGCGAGACTCATGAGCTGCTCGACACGATGTGTCAGCGTCTGCACCTGTTCTTTGGGTGGTTTCAGATTTGAGCCGGTAGACACTGACAACAGAGGTGCCTCGTACGCGTCATCGATTTGATGATGCGATTCTCCCGAACTTGTATCCTCCTCGGACCGCAAACAGAAGTTAATGGATGTTGAGTTAGAACTGTTCGTGTATGGGTTGAAAGTGAAATTAAGCTGTGATTTGCTGTCTGAAGAAGAGTCTGACAGGCCGCAAGGTTCTTCCACAAGTCTGCCCTTCGTGCTCAGCATGTCGTCGACATCATGCTCCAAAGATGCCTTAGCTCGGGGTGTGGCTACACGATGTTTGACAGGGGAAGGACGAACAATCTTGATGTAGCACTTCTGAAGCGGGGAAATTTTGCCAACACTGGGTTTGGGTGAAGGTGGCTGACGAAGGAGCTCCCGGTGAGAAGCGAGAAAGCCCATGGCGGTCATTGGGACAATGGTGTCGTCATCCCTGCTGAACGGTTCGCGCTCTAACTGTTCGTCGTAAAAGTCATCTGGACCGTTGATTGCCCAGCATCGCAGCTTGAGGGGGGTTTCGACGGTTGTGACGATAGGTCTCTCACTCCAAAAACCGTTTGCAAAGCGAGTAATATACAGCCGCCCAAGCCTCGATTTCTTGGGAAGATGCGCGAAAGGGCAAGGCTTCTCGACCTCGAAGTCGAACTCATCATCCGTGCTATCAGGGGCGTCACTGCTGCTTGAGCTATGGCACGACGGGCGATAGTCCTTGACAGTGACTAGGGGCTGTTCATGCTGTGGCATGGCTTCACTCGGAGACATGGTGAGTGTGGAGAGTTTGGGCTTGTGTCAAGAACGAGAAGTAGATATGGAAGGCGCAGTGACAACGGTAGATAGCAGACCACAAGCAAGCAGGCGATGCGCAAGATTGAGTTTGATGGTCGTGCCAACCAACAAATCCCATCGCCCACAGATGAGGGTGAACTGCTCACATAATTCATGTACAGTATGTACTGTAAACTATTATTCAGCAACCCCTCCGCTCGCTGTGCCAAACGTCCAATCTGGACAAATAAGCTGCTCCGTGCGGCCGTACGACTGTTTTGCATTTTCAGAAGACGCCCAATATTCTTCTAGAAAAAAAATTCATCTCGAGATATTAACCTGTAGAAGGGTATTCCCATTCCTCTTCTGTTTAATAAAATTATTCCGTACGTAGCTCTACCATGTTTCTGTAATCATCGTGCAGACTGCCTTTCTGCAACAACATCACTAACCCATTTCTGCACTTCACTGACTGCCATCACACCAGCTATACCGGTTCCTATCATGTCCCAGGAAGAATCTCTTCAACCACAGCAGGCTGAAAGCCCCGACGTGGCCGCTCCGCTTCTTCCAGACCTCTCGGGCGTCCAACATATCCAAGACACATTCACTGAAGGGAAACGCCGTTACAAAGTCAACAATGCTGAAATCAACCTCTCTTTCAACAGGGCAATGATCAAGATCAACGCCCGCAATGCAAATGTGAATATCAAAGGAGACTTTGGGATAGTCGCAATCAACCAGGCGTCCGGAAACGTCAAAGTTACTCTTCGCGCAGGTATTGTGTTTGTGTCGCAGAATTATGGTTATACTCAGGTTTGCATGGGCAGCGGCATTGTTGGCTGTGCCACAGGCGTGGGTGTGAACGTCATCTGTGTAGGCGTTGGCGCTGCAGCATCGGCTGTCGGTGCCGGCGTTAATATTGCACTTGTTGCTCTCGGTGCTGTCGCAAACGCTTCCGCGCTGGGGATAGGTATATCCGCGCTTGGCATTGGCGCCGGGGCCATCGCAACAGGCGCCGGCATCAGTTTCATCGCTCATCTTGTCGGCGCTGCTGCTTCAGCAACTGCATTTGGTTATTCGAAAAAACTGTGACCAGCTATCTATTTCAGAGCTATCGTAATCGTCAAGTCCCTTGGTGACTATAACACCTCCTGTATCCGCGGGATTGCACTTCGAGAAAGCGTGAATTGTTTGTATCTGTAGGAAATACGTACGACATACTGATTGTAAAGATGGGTTTTCGAAATGTATTTTGCATCCAAGGAGAACATGCCTCTTTCCTGGTCGTGCACCACAATTCCAAAGGTGGAACTCCACAAGACCGCTTCTCCCCTTCTTCATATCGCAAGCATTCCCAAACCCACTGTCAAATGTACGCACAAAAGCAATAATTCTTCGCGATCTTTCGTTGTAGTTACAGCCTCAATCGGGAATTGCGTGTGCGACGCGAAAGATTGCGAGCCCAACTTCTCGGAGAGGTGCTCCTTTTATATCCATTTTCTCCCATGAGAACGACTGTGATTCCGTCCCATTGTGTACGTTTTCATGCCTCTCTGTGCGCGGATTGCAATCCGGATGGCCGCAGACGGCCAATTTTAACAGAGCTGCTTTGGTTTGCTCTGTTTTTCTGAGATGGCGTCGAACGAGGCGGTCTGTCGGCTGTTTTCTTCGCAGTAATATTGGCTTTGAGAGCTTCCTTCTCTTCTTTGGTGGCCACGGAGCAATTGTCGATCTAGTGTCGTTCTTCAGTTCGCTGCATGGGGGCAGAATGGCGGTGGTCGTCGTGATGTGCTCTTCCGAGACGTCGGTTTGTTCGACGACGCGGAGGGTGTCGGCTGCTTTTCATTCTGACCGCTATGCGACTGTTTCTGTGATGCATTCGATGAGAAACGAGGTTTCTGCGATTTCGACCTGGTTGGTGCGGGGGGCATTGTCAATGATCTGAAATGCTTCGGCTACAGTCATGGCTTATTTCATGAAACCTTTCAAATCGTTCTTCAGGGGCGGGTACACCAGTTCGAAGTTGTCTCGAGCCGTTGCTGCAAGGAACGTGGCTTAATGGCGTCGACAATATGACTGACGGCGAGTTTCGGGTGTTCTTTCATGACCCATGTTAGCCTATTCCGACGTAGTGCCGAAACAACGTGAGGGTGTGTCGCTCATGTCCATAGTCACTTCCTTCTTGATAATTGCTTCAATGCTGGTAATTGTCACCATGTCCTTGGTCTTGTTCTGCTTCCTTCTCCAAATACGCGCGGAGCTTCTGATCTGTTAGCTCACTCACCGATGAAACGCCGGGAATGTAGTCCAATTCGATTGAAGACTCTAAACCATTCGGCGTCTACACAATAAGACAGATTGACGGGACGGACAGGCTCCTTGGTAGTGGCATCCGGCACGGTCAGGGTCAGCTGCAGTGCGCAGGTGGGAATTTCCTTGACATACTGGTCGTATTGTCGTAGAAATACTGTGATTGACTTTGGCGTAGTCGAAAGAAGACGGTGATGGTTGACGGAGAGAGTGACATTGGTCGGAGGCTGGAGGATGAAACTTTCATCTCCGTTGTTGGGCATCGATGCGGAGGCGGATGGCGTCTCGGACGGCATGTTGTTGATCAAACGAGGTGCAATACAACCGCAGTAAATACTGTAATTCCATCGCAGTGATCACTGTGCGCGGATGGCGGCGCAAGAAAGATATAAATCGCATAACTTTTAACATCAAATACCTTTTATAAATAAACCTATAGGTGCAGTATTTTGTAACGATAAATTTAAAGTTTTATAGATAAACTTTTTTCTTGGTTCTCTCAGTTTGGCTGTATATCTACCGTCGGTACCGTCGTAACTTTACTTGCTGAGCTGCTGGGATGCGCTGTAGATACTTGTATTGTTACCCTTGGTAAACCAAGTGTGGGGTGTGTGAAAGTGTGTGTAGGGGACCCCACGGGGTCCGATCCCCTCCCAGTTTATTGACGTGGAAACCATCTCCTGTTCTCTCCAGTCAGTTATAGAGGCGCAGAAACGCACATCAATGTATCTATGATTTCTCTTCTTTGATGCTGGAGCTCGTCCGTGGACAGGGACAGAGGTCCAGACTTGACGCCGCCGCTCGCCCCCCTTCACACTTGCCTTTGGCACCGCCGACAACACGCGAGCCCACAAAGACCTGCGCGCTGCGTTATCATAACGACATCACATCATGATGATGTCCACACAACCCAGCTCAGACAGTGTGCGGCGAATGTGCGCAAACGGCACGCGAGTCGCGTCGGCGTGATTCTTACAACGGTATCTACTACAGGTAGAAATAACCCTTATGTATCTACCCTTGGTAGCGGGGGGGTCGACTTGTCACCAGGGACAAGCCACAATAATCATGTCTGCGGGCGGCACGCGCGTGCTGCACAAAGGTACAAGCGACGTGGCGGCGCAAATGGCCACGAATCGGCACTGCTTTCCCGCATTTGCGCATTCCGCTTCGCTCGGCAGAGCGAGTGCCGTCGTTTGGCCTCGGGACTCCCGAGTCGGGATCGCACGAAATTCTGCAAGGGTAGCGCTACCAACGGTACTGTACTGTACTTGTCAAGTTCGGCGAGGTTGCTGCTAAGCGATTAGCAGCAACACCGTCTGTGGCTTGGCCTAACGGACTAATTTGAGATAAAAGCGCATGAGTATATATACTGAGTTTTGAACAATGACTACTTTCTAATCACGAATACAACCCTGTATGTCGCTACGTGTAGCCCCCGGAAAAACTGACACTGTACTTTATACCTGTGTCTGTTCGGTCTCTCTCTCTCTCTCTGCAGAATTACTTCTTGCTTCATTGCATTCTACACTCTGAATTCAAACCTTCATTCACAGCAGTCTTGACTGAAGTCTCTATTGCATGCTTCAATGCATCTCCTTCTGGAGTCCCAGAGCGAATATTCAGGGAGAATGAAGCGCTGTTATATTCTTCCTTACCACTTCCGTCGTTTTCAATTTCATCTTCGTCTTGAACGGCAACAATTTCTTCAACGTTGCGTATCACAACGTCTCCTACAATAACCCGTCCGGTTAGTGATTGAGGTCCAGCTTCATGGCCATCGCGTGCACCGGACTTGAAAAACAACACCCCCGCACGGTTGCGGTAGGCAAATTTCCCAATGCAACGTCCTTCTGATACCAGCACAATATCACCGGTGGTCGTCTCGGTCAAGAATACTCCTGCAGCTGCTAGTTCATCTGCGGTTGCACATATGGTTTTTTCCTCTCCCTCCAGCTTTGTCCCAAGCACGTGTATCCAGTTCTCTTCGTTGGTGTCGCGCCTTTTTAATAAACCCACAACGTTCTCTCGCAGCTTCGTTCTTCGTTTCAAACCCCTTTGAAGGGAGATTTCAAAGCATAGAAGTTTCCATCTGTACAAGACCGCTTTCTTCATGAACTTATTAATGGCATGAAGTAGGTTGGACCTCCGAAAAGAGATCTTCGCATGGAAATCATTATAAGCTCTTCCCGAGTAAAAGTAGTAATCCAGAGCAATGCTTGTAAGCAGAGGTATGTAGCGTCCAAAAGCCCGTGTTGAAGAAGATATAAGAGCCTAGTGGCAAAAAGTAGCTCCATTCCTACCAGGTGCAGCAAATACGCGCTTCAAAGCAAAAAGAAGTGCACAACAAGAAAGGCCATGCGAAACACACTTTGGTAAGAAGAGGTCCAGAATTAACAGCAGCACCTGAAAGAGCACTGTCACACCTCGAGGGACAAACGCCTCCAAAAGGTTTCGTGCGTTTTGGTCGAATGCGTCGACATCTAATCCACTGATTCTGGTACGATACGTAGAAACCGTTGAGAACAGAAACTTATTAGGATGGTACATGCGGTCAGTGATTGCAGCGATGATCTGCCACTGAGTAGCGTTATCACCCATTAGGGTGCCCACATTTCTGGATAGTGGCTGTGTCGATAAACACCCATCCTTTCTGGAGGCCATCCTGCCATAAAATCTTTGGTCTGCCAATCTAGAGACCCTGACTTGAATGCGTTCTTTGAATGAAAGCCCCTTGCGTTCCATGACACCAAGATATAGAGCTCTAACATACGTCTTACGGTCAACTTGAGATATTCTTCCAGGATTGTTCTGATCTTCCTCGATAGTTAGCTTCGTTTGTGAACCTTTTTTTCGACCCCCTCCCCAAACTGGTGCGAGTTCAATAACCACATTGCCATCGTACGAGCCATAGTCGTGCACAGCCATTGCTGTTATCTCAGCAGGCACAGACAGATCATTAGCCAGCTCAAGTAGCTCTTCACCGCCGTCTGCTTGTGGGAGCATGTCTATGCTAGTTCCCCGTAGCATATTGAGAGTTCCGAACGAGGAATTCGTTTGCCGTCTAGATGAGTAACTAACAAAGATATTGTCAGAGTACTTCCACAACAAACGTCCTCGTTTATCGGAGGTGAATAGTTGACCAATAGGTCTCATGTTGTGCAGACGACGAAGATTGCGGTCTTGGTAAACAATATCTTCTATTTTGACCAATCCGAATCGTAGATGGGAGTTAAGTTGCTGGACAACGGTTTCTTCGACCTCTCCAATGAATCTTGATCTAGGAACAGTTGTAATAAGAGTATCCATGATTTGAATATCTTTGAAATCAGTGCCATATCTTCGTCCCAAGTGTTTTGCATGCAGTAGTAAATGTCGTTGATCTAGAAAAATATGCATATTGATCTCATCGAGTTCCCTGTTATCTTTTGCAACAATTGTTAGGTTTGAGTCCACTTCAAGGAGGCGGCCTTCGAGATTGAATGCGGCCTGCAACACATTGTTTGGGTCGTGAAAGCGGCCCGGGACCTTTACGCGATATGTAGTGCCTGGTTTAGCTGCCACACGCACAATATCCGCAAGATTGCATGTATCGGATTGCAAATGTAGCACAGAAAGTGCCCATTCATATAGGCGGTCTTTGTCATCGATCCAATAGGTTTCGCCTTGATCATGCAAGCGAGTGAGAATCTGAACTGCAGCTTTTCTGAGGCTTCGCTGACGGTGTTTTTGATCTCTGCGAACGTAGAGCATATGGTTTGGATGAAGCATTTCTGCTTGAGTGTGCATTCTGCCCAAAGTACGTTCCAGTCGAATCCAGAGCCGGTTTGAAAGTTGGAAACCGTCGTCCAGCACAGACAAGACATAATAGTCAGCATACGGATTCATGCCGACTTCGAACCATTGCTGACCGGTGAGATCCTGATAGGGCATAAGACCGTCAATCCAAAGCTGTACACAAGAGACAGGAGAGAAAGTTTGTGATTCTAAGGCCAATAGAAGCGGTTGAAGAAGGTGGGGTATAGGAAAACGATGGGTTTCAGACGCCATATCGTGTTGGTACGAAAGAGCTACCTGCACGGCATCGGGGTGCTCTGCATGTCTACAGCCGGGAAAAGCTCGGCTGGACGCATCAGACAGGGTGCGAACGAGAGCGGCCATATCTGTTTCGTTGATGGGTATCGGAGCGGAAAGACCGGGTATCAAGGGGGCGGAAAAATCAGGCATGTCTGCGGCGTGTGCAGGGGGGTTCTTTGCAAACCAACCCAGAACTGGAAGCTTCATTGTGAGCGATTCGCAGCGGGGGTGGGGCGAGATGCTGATGGGAGCGGCAGAGAGGAAATACGAATGCGTTCGGCGAGCGCAACGGAATCCGTGGTGGGGCTCGAAGAGAAGGGGGCGATATGGAGGGAGAGAGAGCCGCATTGCCGGTATTTGGTGGTTTTTGAGGAGCACCGTGACGTGGCTCGTCGAGCGTGTGTATGTGCTATCCATACGGTTCCGTAATACACACCAAAAGACGAAACCCGTCGTGTATCTCACCCCTACAGTTGGCAGCCAATCCATGATACGGAGTCCGTATTGGACTATTCTTCGTATCGGAACTCCGCATGGGTTGGCTGTACGGTTGAGATACACGACGGGTTTCGGCTTTTGCGCATACGTGTGTAAGCTAACAGAATACACGGCGGGCAAATGTGTTTACAAGTCGTACGACAGTCGTAAGTCGTCAAGAGGAGGGGCGACCCCGTTTACCGGTGTTCTTGTGAGCATGTGGTGAACGGGATGACGTGTTGACGATTTCGCTTTACATGTGTAACGGTTCTCCTAGTAAGGTTAATCCGTCAGAAATACTGTCACGTACACCCAGTGACCGTGTATAAAGTAGATCTTACAACAAATCCTCTTTGACTCTAAAACAAAATGTCTATACAAAGAAATCACGCAACACTTATGAATAAACGCATTTGCAGTTTGCTTAATATAAAAAATATTATATACACACATCTTTTCTTGTGGAGATAAAGAGAATAAGCACAAAACCCAATCATTCCCGGATCTAATCCCAAAATGTTTGGGTAAGTTGTATCTTTATCCCCCCCAATTTCGTAGCGCATTGCATTCATTCGGCGCAGCCATTTTTTCTGTGCTTTTTCTGGGCCATCTTTCGGTTTTCTAACAATTCCCCCCCAATTTCAAATAAACGTTTCCTAACATGGTTGTAGAATTAATCATCTTCGAATCGAAATCGATGTCACAAAATATCGGCAATTTTTGAGGACAAACAAAGAAAAATATTTCATTGTACTACCCCTCAACCCAGTTGCATTCTGAACCCAAAACACTGCGCAACTTGGTTAGACAACGAAAATAATTTTCAGCCATAACTCAGTCGAAACCAATGTTGCTATTCTTTCCTTTCTCAAAAGTCTTCAGCAACCCAAGCAATGACTTTTGTTTGGGATACATTGGATCTTCCACGTAGTTAGTAAGCTGACAGACAAATAACGACTGTTATACTATCAATCTTACATGATCTATCAAAAAGTATAATAGCGACGCTGTTTGTTACGGACTATTTAAAGGCTTTTTTTGACCGAAACTACGCCACAAACTCATATACAGTCGATCTTCTAGCATTTATCGCCATAAATCTGTAACTACTACTAGAATATACAAAAACAACTGTACACTGTGCCATCACCGAGTTTTTGAGTAGTTCCCTAGTCTTACCATTGTAAACTCAAGTCAACTTCTTCTTTTAGAAAAGTAGATTTCACCCTTTTTCCGTAGTTTAACTACAGTACGTTCCGATGTTTTCAACTCTTGCGCCTATTCTCGGCCCTCAAAAGCAGAACATGTCCCATTCTTCTATCACAAAACACCCAAATGGCTCTGGAAGTACTCACCTTAATAAGTATCACTCCTAAAGAAAAACTCAATAAATATAACGCTGAAGCGAACGCATCAAATAACAAAGAAGAATATGACTCTAGTTGCTCCATGTTTTACTCCTTCTTTTCAAGTAGAAGAACCAGTACCATTTTCCGAATGACATACTTCATGTCAACCGAATTATTTCCCATGTAGAATTCGGTTGTAAGCATAGTTCTTCACTCCTAAACCATTAATTAAGAGCACCGCTATCATATCAGTCCCATATACATTCTCTTCATGAAGTCGACGGTCTTTAAAGACAGTGAATATCGGGACTTTCTTAGCCTTACGTATGATTGCAGAACCGCTTTGAAAACGCTACGTCTTTTATATGGATTGTATATGTAAAATTGAGAAGATGATGAAACTTTGCACACTTCAAGAACTTGAAATTTGTACACTACGCCACCGACGCTTTTTTCCATCAGATCAAAGAGCCATGTGGCAGCGTCGAAGAAAAAAATTGTATTACAGCAAAAACCACAAGTGTTATGGCTATACAACGGAGGTGTTTGTCTTATGCAACGGGCTAGCAGTATGATTTACAGATCATTTTTTTGGTTCCAAATCGAATGTTGATCTTTTGTTATGCAAATATGCGTTTCATGCAGCCGCTCTACAAAAGACAAATGGTGAAAGAGAGATCGCTTATATTAGGGATTTGTCCTAGCAGTACCCTAATTAGTGCACTTTTCTAGCCGACAGGGGTTATCAAAGGGGTGACCATCGAGTCACACTGGTACATCCGACGAGAATACCGCCAAACGGTTTGCACAAAATCAAACAGGCACACAGAAACTGAGATCATCCAAGAATCTTGTACTCCAGCAATACTACCTGGATACAACCCCTCGTAGATGTAGCCACCGACAATCGAAGTAAATGAAAGTTTCCGTATCTCGCGGGAGGCTACATATAACCATCCTACAAACAAGAGAACCTGTCCGCTCTCATTCTTGACAGCATAGAGTTTCTCAAACGCCTTCCCTAACTGTCCCAAAACAGACACGGATATATTTTTAACATTTAGTTTCCCTCATTCCAGAGACTGATCCCGTACCGAAGCAACATGAGCTCCCTTTAGTACATTCTTGACACTAAAGTACACAAATAAAAAGTATGAAACCAGTCAAATCGTTTATTTCAGAGCATTGTACAACAACCAGCAGTAGAGCCGTCAGATTCCAACTCCCAGTTGCGTTTCGGCTCAGTGATTCGAGTAGAAAAACAGCATGAAGATCACCAAAAGCCGATCGCTCTACAGCGCAACAAAGACACACCATTTAAACAGAAGCTAAATCCAAAGTCACCACTAAAGAAAACGAAGAAAAAGAAAAAAGAAACCACATCTCGACAGGGAAAATCGAATTACAACATTGAGGAAGTTGCCCTGTTTCCAGGTATTGTCGCCGAACAGGATCTTACGAAAGCAAACGCATAGGCGCGCGTAGCGGAAGCCTACAACTACAACATTTCTGTTAAGGACAGAGAGCATCGCACAGTAAAAAGCCTCAAAGACAAATTTGATCGCCTCATACACATACGAAAGCCAAACGGTGACCCTACATGTCCGCCGCTGGTGAAAAGAGCAAAATAAATAAACCGCGACATCCAGACAGTCGTAGTAGCCCGTGTACTCAGGCCGCACGATGTTCATATTAACCCGTCATCTGAAGAGCTCCAGCACTCACGGAAGGTTACCGGCGTAGTATGAGAACGTCGCAACAAGCGCGAAATAGACCTCAAAGGTCTATCAGTTTCGAAGTGCTTCCCGCAAAATATTCTGAAGCATATGAAGCTAGCCAAGGCGTTGCTGATGTGGCCAGGTAAAAAACCACAGCCAATATCAAGAACATTGCAGAATACCATAATTTCTCTAGCAGTTGGGTGAGCGTAGAAAATATCAGGGACATTGTCAAAAAGGAACTGCAAAAGCATCGTGACAAAAACGAGGTTCAAATGCGCAAGTTGATCACTGGGGGGTTCCGGAAAACACAAATTGAGTGCACAACCTTTCGCACAAATTAAAGTAGTTTGATGCGTTGGTACTGCTCCTGCGATCGGAAATCATATTTGATCACTTTGCGTGTTTGCGACGACGGCGTCTGCTCCAGCCCTGCTCTCCCACCAGTCTGCTTCTGCTGTGCTTGAATTGAACTTAAGATTGTTCAGCACGACGATTCTCTCTTTGGACAGCTTGCTTCGCATGCGAAGCTGACTTTGGCCACCCGCATTACTTGCCCCCCCCGCGCAAGAGGCCCAGCCTAGTCACCGTGCTGCTCTTTCTACCGGCTCAGTGTGCAACACCGCTCCTGCCACACGGCCCTGATTTCCGATGCTCAATCGAACTCATCAATTCCGCACGTCGGTGTTGCATACTCCCAAAGACCTCACGAAGCGAAATGCATCCATTCAGAGGGTTTCAAACCCCAATGTTGGGTGCTTTCTTTTTCATGCAGGACGAGGCGCTTCAGTCTACACCGTTTAAGAAGATGCTCTCTCTTATCCAGAAGCGATATCGCGATCGTAGAATTCGACGCAGGGCCCTTCTATCCCCATCAATGTCTCCTTTCCAGTTTCTATACGCTAGTGGGTGTGACCAGTCTCTGATAACGTTAACTGCCTTTGACCACAGAGCATTCCGTTTCCTGCTCAAAGACTTTTCTGTCTTGTACAAAAAGTATACCCCATACTCCTTGAACGGATATATCAAAGTGAAACCAGTACGACAGATTGCAAGAGGCCGCCCACGCTTGATGTCTGCAGTTCAATGCCTGGGACTACTGCTTAGCTGGCACATAACCAGAGGTTCTATAATGACGTTGTGCCTCCTATTCCGAGTTACGCACTCCACAGCCTCCCTCTACAACCGTTTTGCCCGACGGCTACTATATAAAATGCTCATCAACAACCCAAAGGCACGAGTTAAGATGCCAACGGTTGAGGAGATTCAAACCTTCAAAGCGCAATTCAAAAGAAAGCACTCACTTCTAAATGAGGTGTATTGTGTCGCGGACGGAGTTAAGCTTTATCTGCAGCAAGCTGGGGACTGTGTGATTCAAAATATGTTCTATAATGGTTGGACGCATGACCATTATGTTGGTAACATCTTTGTGTTTGCACCAAATGGTCGAATCATTGCGTGCACTGTTAATGCTCCTGGCTCGTTTCATGACTCTACTATTGCCACATTCGGTGGCATATACGACAAATTGGAAGCTCGTTTTAGCACAAGTAATGGTCTCTGTGTCGTCGATTCAGCATTCTGTAGAGAGAATCACCCGTTTCTACTCAAATCGTCGCAAGACTATTTATATGCTGGTGAAACAACCGAGGAAATTATTATGTACAGACAAGCTGCATCAGCCCGCCAAAGCTCTGAGTGGGGAATGCGCACATTAAGGAAACCTTTCCAAGACTGCAGGACAGGATTATATATGAAGAGAACGGTGAAGGAAAGGTCATACTTCTCGTTACAGTTTTATTAACAAACTTGAGAACTGAGATAGTAGGAATCAACCAAATCCTGAACACTTATATGCCTCACCTGCATTTTGATGCAAACAGGTTTCTGAATGATACAGTCAGAATTTAGGGATCGGTGTTGTCATTGCGGGATACATTGCGGGACACTGAATGACCAAACATAAGGAGCATAGTCTCCATGAAACGGTCCTGGCGTTTGGACTCATGCTCACGACGTAAACGCTCCTCCTCTCTAATTTCTTCTCTGCGTTTGCGCTCCTGCTCCCTCTCTTCTTCTTTACGGCGTTCCGTTTCCATTCGCCTGATAGTCTCATCGGCGCACTGCTGTTGATACTGGATAAAGGACATGCGCATTATGTCCATCATATCGGCGGTCTTGTCACCCTCCTTGGCCTTTCGTTTGGCTACTAAGGGACGTGGCAAAAGCGGTGACACACTGCGCTCATCGCTGTCTCTTTGATTTTGTTCGCTGTTACCCTCATTATTGGAAGGCGTTGGTGATGGGTCTCCTTCAGACGCCGGTGTTTCAGCCCCATCTTCCTCAACAATTCCGGTTATTTCATCCGTTTCCTCTTCGCCACATCCCATTTCCGCTCGCTCTGTCATATTTGAGCGCACTTCTTTCGCTCGACGCACGTCATCTGGCATCAGAGGGTCACCAGTGGGCATCTTTTTGCGATGGAAGGAGGCAAACTTACGACGTAAGCTGTCAACTGTGCGTAGATTATCGGCGAAACGCTTGTTGTGTTCCACCAAGACCGCATCCCATTCGTCCTTACAGAGGGGAGTGCACACTTTTAGATTAGTCAGTAACCAGTCCGTTTCAGCTGCCGTAAATCCAGAGCCGCGAACGGCCCCGCTTTTCTTTCCCTTCTTGGGATCCTTCGCTAGTGATGGCTTTCGAACAGCGGGGGTCAACCGAAGAGGATGAGTGGGATGCTGACTTGAATTCGGACGAGTAGTCTTGGAAGCGTTTAGCGGAAGTGCTGTAGGTTTTGGAGGAACAGAGCCGGTCGTAGTGTCGCTCGATGATTGAGCTTGTGGGATCGTTCCAACCTCAACGACGTCGCTTTCGGGTACTGCATCTTTGTTTGGTAATGCTGTGGATACCATGAAAGTATGGCAGTCTAGTCCTGCTGCTAAGGGGTGTACTCGACAGAGAGCGTGCAATTCAGAGCGGAACTATTGTCCGTAAAACGGAGAGAGACTACGTTGATGATCAGGTGCATTAAATTGTTGGGGTGCATGGTCGGATTTGGTGGCGCGCGATCGCTGGTTTGGCGCGAGATGCATCTGTTACGGTGTTTTTATCTTCTCCCGCGTAAATGGATTGTGTGATTGTGTGATTGTGTGCATCACGGATGGTGCTCCGACGGGGCCTGCCCGTCGGAGAGGAACTCGTGATCAAACGCATATTTTGGCGAAAAGAGTGCGTATCAATAAACGCGTTTGTGTTTTCCGGAGCGCTCCACTGAACTACGACAAGAATTCTTCGCTGCCATTCATGCGCTGAAGGATGATCAGAAGACACCGCAAAATAATTCAAGATCTGAGAAAGTCTATGCGATCTTCCCGCACACTGTACACAGATCGTATTTGGTTGAAGTACATCAAGCGAGTTTGATGATTGAAAAGGTGGCATATGACACATATTATGTCGAAACGCTTCTCCCAGTCAGCGGGTAGCACGGATTAAAATCTGCGCAATGGCTTTTTTAGAGCCTCAATTCTCCACTCTGCCGTCTGGCGCCTAGAAGGTTACACGCGCTGTAGAAGTAGATTCCCAATGTCCGTCATGTATTGGTCACGGTACAGAGGCTTTTTGTTAGCCTTTCGGCATCGTAGAATCTTGGCATTTGTCACTTTCATATTGTTGCATAAAACCGTTTCTCCAATGAAACCATAACCGGATAGAGGGAACTCATTTCGCAACCTGGGCCAATACAAACCGAATTTGCCTGCAAGCCGACTGTCGTGCCATGATCAGGGGTAATTGAAAGCGCAGTGCATTATCTCACCAAAGATATTGAATACAAACAGGTTTGTGACTTCTACATTCTGAGTGTAACCTTCAAAGTATGAATTCTGCAGGTCAAAATCTTCATAAGATGTGCAATGGAACCGCCCGCCGTCAGTCAAAGCAAAGCCACCCCGCAGCAAAGCTGCTGTCTTTCGTTTGAACTTTTGAAAACGATGCGCACTACGTTGTATTTCCGCCACTGTGGGCCAACATATCCTGTCTTCCTCCATGCGGTTTGCCGTCGGAAGCAATCGAAGTAGCTGAAGACCATACGGAAGCCAGTCACTAATGGACGAAGAAACCAGGCCAAATATTGAGCACAGCGTGTAGATGACATCACTCGTCCGAGTTTACCAAACCACGAGACCAAGCAGGTCGATATTTTTCACAAGAGGTTTTTGTCCGGACGCGCTTCTTTCGTTCTGATACGGAGACTGTCGCCGGACTTTGTCACGTAAGCATCGGAACTCTGGAAGAAAAAATAAAGAACAAGTTACGATCCACACTAAGCGCAGTAGGAAAATCATCTTCCGGACCACATGAAACGATGATATGCCCCGGAGTTGTTTTTGAGAGAAAACATTGCAAACCTGAGTGTTTGAACTTTCGTGATCGTGACAAACGCCGTTGTGTGCGCTGTTGCGCTAGCAGTACGACAAAGAGGTTGATTTCTGTTACCGCAGCTTCCAACAGGAAGAAAGTTAACAGCAGTCGGAGGATGAAATGGCGAGGCATGAGATGAAAGCGGTTGAGCAGTTGGATGGTAGTTAGAGGAGAAGAACTTGTGCGAGAAGTTTCATGAAGTAATGGAGTTCGTTTGCGAATAACTTACATCTAGTGCTTGAGTGCAGTTGGTTGGCAAACCCCACTTTATTCTGACAGAATGCGAAGAACATCTTTGAATTACGATTTCATATCACGGCCTGCCATTGGTACAGAACTGTTGGAGTATTAGAGAACTCGATTCTTGGATGATCCCACTGTGGGGCAACTGCCCTTGGCAGGGGCCAAAAAAGATGCCAATCATATATCTGCTGTTTTTTTTGGCTGAACCTTCTATTATTTTGAAGTCTATTTGGCTATCTGTCCCGGATTCGAAATCCACTCACGAAGTGTATGATTTGCGAGACACGTGTTTGCCGGTGCCCAATTACGGGATGCGCCGTTGCAAGAGTGCCACGGAGGTACACGTGGGTAGTGTAGGCCGGCGTGCCGGGTACTTAGATATTTTAATTGATATTTGTTAGCCGTATATGAGTAACGGCACTTACCGCTACGGCACGGGAAGAAAACCTCAACGAAGCCTTGTCCGTAGCTTGAGTTTTGCTTGCGCACGGTCTCTTGTGTGGTATAATGCACAAAGAGGAGAGAGTCCGAAGCGGTCTTGAAACGGAAGCGGCGGCACCATACAGTCTTGTGACTGTAATGAATGCAAACAGAGAGAAGGGGCGGGAGCACCGGGCGGTCGAAGGGAGAGTGGACGATTGGATCACCAGGCACGTACAGGAACGTGCGGAAGGGTACGAACGGTCTGACAAACCCAATAAAGAAGTAGCCGTGTGGTCTATCGTGAGTGCAATCTAATGAAGAAGACTTTCGGCAAAAGATGCTTGTCGTTTACGAATGCGGCTTCGGGAGATCCGAGTGTGGAGCAATGACAATCTGATGTCGGCACAAATGAAGTTTCTCATAATGGAGCTTTATTCATTGAGCCCTGACGTGTCAGACTATGAATATGGACCCCGTTTCGGGTGAAATTGGAAATATTGTTGGGACGTACCTTGTTAGGTGAATCGGGGATAGAACCTATGAAATAGGTGTACAGTAGGGCCTTGTGGCATATTTGTCCAAATATTTGGCGTAACACCCGCTGGGTAGATACTATGGCACCCTGAAACTGGGTGGTCCACGTGTAGAGCCCTCGTGGAAGTGCGCAGTCCTAGATACAGTAGATAGTATATATGCTCGGGCGATGTCGCCCTGGAGCCACTAAGTAAAACTCACCTGAGTCGCATCTTCTTCTTGAAGTACGTAGTCTTCATCCCGAAGGCTGGGCCATGGTTGCTACTGCCTACGTAGGTTCACGGCTCCTCTAAGGAGAGTAACCACGACTGGTCTCAGTACAATCACCCTTCAAAGTCCCTAAAGAAGATCTTTACTACCAGTTTCTGGCTTGTTTCCCTAATTACCCCAGTATCAGGTTGTATTTGTTGTCGTTCGCCGAGGTACTAGATCTTTGTTTAGTTCATCGTTTTCCTGGTGCAGGTCTCGCTTCCGCCTCTGTATAGAGTTATATTTGGACACTCGTGTGTGTGTGTCTCGTTCCGCTATCGGCCCTGTTCCCGCAGTTGGCACGGGCCGTAGCTTCGCTCGTGTGGTTCTCCGTAGGAGCATTACACCGTTTTACGGCACCGTTCGCTCCACTTGTAGACTCGTTCTCTCTTGATCCGTCGTCGGTTATTCCTCTCTAGGCCCACGCTCTTCTTTACGTCTGCAGGTTATTCCAGTACCGTCTCCGGTTTACACCCGGCTTACACGCGGTACGCGCACGGGCAGAGGGCTCTACTTTCGAGTTCGCCCTTTTGTGGGAGCAGGACTCGGACACCCTGGTGGGCACGTACCCTCTTTGGGGTTTGCTCTACATTCTGGCCTCCCGACTTAGAAGAGTCTAGTGGACTAGAGCCTGAAAAGGAAGTCTAATTGAAGTAGTACTCCTAAGAGTTCGAAACTAGAAGTTTGTTGTTGTTTTTGAAGTTGTCTCCTCGCTTGGGTTTATTTCTGTCACTGGAATGGGATCCGGAAAACGGCCAAGTCCGTCCAAGGCCCGTTCTGTCGGTTCTGGTCTACCCCCGCCAGAGCGGTCAGTTCCTGAACCGCTACCGGTGAAGGAGAAGAAATCCGAGAGCCGGAAACAACCGTCGAAGACCTCTGAGGCCCCTGTGGCCGGGCCCCCTTCCGTTTCTCTGGAGGGACCCTTATCCGCTGCTGCGGCAAGTGACGCAGTATTATCCGAATTGGATACGCAAGTTTGCATGCTTGAGGCCCAGAGTGCGGTGAGAGCTAGCTCTCAAGCTTTACTCAAAAAGGAGGTCAAATCGCTTCGCGAGGAAGTGAAAGACGCTCAAATGAGAGATGTTTCGGGAGAAATCCAGCTCCTGAGACAGGAAATGAACTCAATTCTGGAGTTCTTTGGTTCCCCACAGGGTTTCGTGGATAGCTATTATCGGACAGTGGAAGAGTTCCGTGCCACAACGGATCGAACTCACGCCCGTCTAGGTACCCTCGAAGCCATAATTAGGATGGATGAAGAAGTAGAAGTCCCCCCTCGGGAGAAGTCTGTTTCGAAAGATTTCGTTCATCACTCTGATAAGAAGAGCCATCGCAAGTCCTCAAAAGAGTTTCGCCACCACGTGGATTCGTCTGACTCTGACTCTGACTCTGACAGCTCGGACAGCTCGTCATCGTCGTCATCGTCCGCTGCCTCGGAAGGTAGTCGTCGTCGACACTCTCGATCGTCCCGTTCAAGTGCCACGTTTACCTCTCAAGGTGCAATTCGTACCCGGGAGAAGGGAGCTAAGTGTTCTGGTCTTAAGGAGTTGAAGCCTACGAATCCGCTTTATCGGAAGTTGTTATCGTACCGTTACTATCGGTTACAGAAATCCGAAGGGAAGAGAACCTCTAGAAGTACCGAAAAGATGAGGGCCCACATCCGTAAGCTCAGCGTGACACTCAAGAATCGCGAGTTTACAGGAGAAGACCTCATCTGGGTGCTGGATTTCCTCTCTAGGTTCGTTCATGAAGCCAATATTCTTGGAATGACGGAGAGACAGGCGTACATTGCCCTCCCCTATTACCTGAAAGATCAGGCTGAAGACCAGTTTAATTCCATCCTTGGATCGTCAAGAACCTCGGCAGGCGGCGTTACTTGTTGGCCCGAAGCGGTTCATTACCTCTTAAGGTCATACGCTACTGGTCATGCCATTCAGCAGGCTACGTCGGCCCTTAGGAAACTCAAGCAACGTCCGGAAGAAACGGAAACGGCTTATTCAACACGCCTGAATAAGGCTTTCCACCGCTGTGGTAATGTTCATCCTTCACAGGAAAGATGTGCGATGTTTGTCGATGGGTTAAATCCCGCGATTCGGGCACTGTTAGCCCGTTATCGGGAGGAGAATCGGAGGATAACCTATTTGGAATTGGTACAGTATGCCCAGGCTGAAGGGGATACGCTCAGAGCTCGGCGTCCCTCCAAGTCGAAGCCTCGTAAGGTACTGTTTGCCAATAATTCTAACTCTTCTCTGACCCTTTCATATGGGAATGAAGCCAGTATTGACATGCATAATGTGCACCTCATAGGTAGTAATCCGAGTTCTATCGGCACTTCAATTGCCACCTCGGAATTGCCGTCAACCACGGTGCCGTCTACGGAGTGCGATCCGGCCCTGTATGCTCAGGACCGCCGAGTTCCGGCATCACTGATATCCTATGGAGGTCGCATGATGAGAACAACTCGCCCAGGATGAAGGGATAGCACCCAGCAGGGTCGTGTTATAGCGCGTCCCACCGATAGTTCAACCGCAGTGATCTGCTACGAATGTTATGAATTTGGTCATATCTCACAGCAGTGCACGGTCCCGGCACGGGATAGGTTGAAGATCGTCACTCAGTTCGAGTCTCTGACGCCCGAAAAACAGGCACGGGTCCCCAGAACATCTTATGAAGGCGCTAAGCATTCGTTGGCTTTTCAGAGAGCTGCTGGAACCATGCATGGTAACCCTGCCTTCGCGCAGAATAACCTTCAGGCTCAGCGTCGCGAACCGGTAACCGGGAATCAGGTAGGTCCCGCGGAGGGACATCGCCCGCATCAGGCGGTTCCATCTCCGAAAAACTAAATATGGGAGTCTCCCCGACGGGAGGGGCGTCTTCCAAGTCGAAGCAGAAGACGCCCGAGGCGCCTCCGCTTCGCTCCCCGACTGTTACGATCCTATCGAGGAAAATGGCAGCCACCGACGTGGATTCGGAACACTTTTGTGTTCTTTGTCGACCGTGGATACGGGCCCGTAATCCCCGTCTCCCGGATAGAATCCTGGTCATGGCCAAGCGAAATTATAAAGTTTACGCCGATCTCGGCCTTTCAGAACATTTTATGGTTCGGCAGTTGTCGGTCCTAGACACAGGCGCTGCTCCTAACCTTATTCACAGGAAACTGATACCGCCTGCTCTTCAAGAACGTGTTCGTTACGGTCCATCAATGGATATTCCGGATGCCAACAACAATCCGATTCGTACGGCTGGTTACATTTCGCTCCTAGTAAGACTAAGAAGGCATCTCGTGAAGATAGATTTCGTCGTTTGCGATTCGCTAGCCGCACCAGTTATACTGGGTTGTGATTTCTGTGACAGGTTTGTGGAAAATAACCGTCCTCGGAAGCGTACCATAGAAATGGAAGACGTTTCGATAATTCCGATTGTCCGGAGACCTCTGCGAGCCGCTACGCGGAAACATGTACCGCTTCCGGTTGCACAACAGCCTACCAAAGGCACAGTGGCATCAACGAAGTTGCACGTGCTCAAATCTGTGCACCTTCCGCCGGAGTCCCAGGTGTGGGTCGAATTCGTCACCAAACAGTTTGGTCTACACACAGTGCAGCCATCACCGGCACTATATGAAGAGCTCCAGATCGATTTGGCTAATGGAGTTGTAACGATTCAACCGGATGAAGCCTTTAAAGTCCTCGTCGCCAATCTTGGCAAAACGAAACAATGGGTAACAAAGAACCAAGTAATTGGCACGGTACTCCCGCACCCCGCTGCAGTGATACCCACGAAGATTCCGATTGGAACCGTGCTCGCTGTATCTGACCCTAAGGAGGAGGAGGCTGCCGAATTCGCCGAATTACGGAATGAGTCGCTTGAAGCCGATACGGATGATACCCAGAAGAACTCGGTTTCAGACACGTTTCAGACACCCCAGCACCTTTTGAGGTTAAGCCGTTGTCACCTGGCACTGAACAGACGAACCCTGTTGAGGAGTTAATGAAGCTCAATTTGGAGCACGTACCGGAGTCCCATCGGGAGAAGCTACGCGATATGCTTCGCGAGTTTACGCCCATGTGGGATGGTACCCTCGGAACAATTGGAGTCACAGAGCATTGCATCGATCTACTTCCGAACACTCGGCCCATTGCGCAACACCCTTACAGGGCAGGACCGGAGGCCCGAGAAGAGGAAAAATCTCAAGTCGAGAAGATGCTCCGAGCCGGCGTTATTGAGCCCGCTCAATTCCCTTTGGCGTCACCAGTTGTTTTGGTGCCGAAGCAGGATGGATCATGGAGATTTTGTATCTATTACCGAAAGTTAAATGCAGTTACAGTGAAAGAGGTATACCCGATTCCCCGTATGGACGAATATATCGATTCTCTAGGGAGCGCAAAATTGTTTACCACTTTAGATGCCAATTGGGGATACTGGCAAGTGCCCATAAGGGAAGAAGATAAGAATAAGAAGGCCTTCGTGTGCCATCAAGGCCTGTACCGTTTTCAGAGAATGCCCTTTGGGTTAACGAACGCACCCGCAACGTTTCAGCGAGCGGTTGATATTCTCCTGGCTAGGGTCCAGTGGACCACCTGTTTGGTATACTTGGACGACGTCGTCGTCTTTTCCAATAACATGGAGGACCATCTCACCCATGTACGGGAAGTTATGACCGTTTTACGGGACGCAGGGATCACCTTGAAGCTTAAGAAGTGCGAGTTTTTCACCGAATCGGTTAAGTATCTTGGGCATATTATTCGCCCAGGTAAGCTCTCTATTGATGAGGTGCGGGTAAAATCCTTGAAAGAGGCGAACCACCCAAGAACTCAAACTGAGCTTCGATCCTTCTTAGGCCTGTGTAACGGTTACCGTCGTTTCGTGCCGAACTTTTCGGATATCGCTTCGCCATTGAACAAACTCCTGATAAAAGGAAGACCAGTGGAATTGAAACCCTTTGGCGATGCGGAAGCGTCCGCATTTGCAGCACTAATTGAAGCTGTAACGTCGCCATCAGTCTTGGCCCTGCCAAAACCCGGCTTACCCTACGAAGTTGACACTGATGCGAGTGCAAACCAAGTTGGTTGTGCGTTGTTTCAGGTGGAAGAGTCTGGCAAACGGCACCTTATCGGGTATTGGTCGAGATCACTGAATGTGCCCGAACGGAATTACTCCGTCTCGGAGAAGGAATGCCTTGCCGTTGTATAAGCCCTCTCAACGTTGAGACCATACTTGATGGGAACCCACTTTCGGGTACACACGGACCATTCTTGCCTACGCTGGCTCATGGAAATTACCGAACCGTCGGGACGACTGATGGGATGGAGACTCCGACTCTCGGAATTTGACTTTGAAGTAGTGTACAAGAAAGGGTCCTTGAACTTGCAGGCAGACGCTCTATCCGTTTGGGCACTGCAGCAGAAGCTGAACCAACCGAGGACATGGAAGAGATACCATGCTTTATGGTTGGTGAGCTCGATGAGGGGAAGACAGAAATCCTATCGGATGATGTGTGTGACGATGTTCTCGCCACACAGACTGTAGAACCGGATACCGGGTCATTTGTACCGATTTCGCCCGAGGAGATGATACGGGAACAGCAAATGGATCCCTTTTGTATACAGGTTAGGGCCCGTCTGAACGGTGGGTATGGGATACCTTTCCAGGTGAAAGACCAAGGCTACTTGGTGCGAACTGTTGAAACCAACCCACAAATGGTGGTACCTCACTCCTTACAGAGTCTCGTACTGCCCTTGTCTCACTATGTGAAGTTGGGAGCCCACCCGGGAGGAAGGAAGCTTTATCTCACCTCAAGAAGGGACTTCTATTGGCCCGCAATGGCGTTCGACTGTTACGCAGTCCGCCGCTCCTGTCAGGCTTGTGCCAAGAATGACGTCAAATTAAGAAAGTACTGGAAGGAGTTAACGTTGTTTCCCGCACGGGCACCGCTGGAGTTCGTCGCCATTGACATTCTTGAAGAATTGATTAAGACCTCTCGAGGGAACCGGTACCTACTGGTCATCACCGACAGGTTCTCTAAATTGGTTAGAACAGTGCCGCTCAAACGGATAACAGCAGCCGCTGTGGCTCAAGCGTTTGTTACCCACTGGGTCTTTTTGTATGGCCCACCGGTACAGTTACTTTCCGATAACGGCTCTCAAGTCACCTCGACGTTCTTTCAAGATGTGTGTAGGATCCTGGGTACTAGTAATTTATTCACTACGACTTATCATCCGCAAGCGAACGGACAAGTAGAGAGATTTAATCGAACCATCCTTGGTGCTTTGAGATTAAATGTGGCAGATCATCCCAAGACGTGGGATCAGTTCACGGACGCTATCACGTATGCGTACAACACCCAGGTTCATCGGGTAACAGGACTTTCACCATTTGAGATGGTACTGTCGAGGAGACCACCTCCTCTAGCCATCGAGGCGCAG
Organism: Gracilaria gracilis; assembly: GCA_030374805.1. Lineage (NCBI taxonomy): Eukaryota > Rhodophyta > Florideophyceae > Gracilariales > Gracilariaceae > Gracilaria > Gracilaria gracilis. The sequence continues at coordinate 276,883 of JARGSG010000212.1, read as the reverse complement.
CCAACTCTGGATATGTGGATATGTTCCCATCACCGGGCTTGTACCGCGATGCGTGGAAAAAATGGCTCACAAAGTTGGTACCGGCAGCACGTGCCTCTATGGACAGGGCTCAGCTCGCCTACAAGCGCAACTTTGATAGCCGAATTCGGAAACCGTTGCCTAGCCTACAGGTCGGAGATTATGTGTTCCTTCGTAAGGAGTATTACACCCCGGAGAACGAACGCCGCCACAAGTTATCGCCGATTGCGGATGGACCCTACAAGGTTATTCCCATGTCTGGAGACACCGTCGTGCTGGAAATTAATAACCAACACGAACGGATATCACGCGATTGCGTGTACAGGGCACCGAGCCCACTCCAAGAATTGGTAACGCTACCGGAAACCGGAACTGAAGTACCTGCAACACAGGAAGGAACGGAATCAAACGGGGACAGCGCGAACCGCCCGTCGATTCTCCCGCACCAAGAAAGAGGTTTATCGGACCTACTTGAGGTATCAGAGCTAGTCAAGGATAGCCCATTTCGCGCTACACCTACGCACTCAACTCGAGTTCGACCCTCGGCTACGGTAATATCAGCTGCCGTATCGCACCCTAAGGAGAGGGAGGAATCACGTAATCGATCTCAGGCTGCTCTGGCATCTGCTGGATTGGCTGACGTGCTTGAGCTCTCAAAGAGACAGGAGCCCGGATCGGGAACATCGCCGCTAACGCACACGCGTGTGGGATCCTCGGTCGAGGCGAATGTCAGTAGTGAAGACGAACTTACCCCTGTGGGGAAGACCACCGTTAGTCATGAGAACCCTCGTGGGCAAGCGTCCAAGTCGTTGGCTACTTCTACGCCTCGCTCGGAAGAGGCGCAGAAGGCAAGACGTACCGAAAAGACGGTCTCCGCCGACCCGTCAATGGGTCAGGGCGGCGATGAGCCTCACGGGAAGAACCTACAGTAGGTGTGGTGAAGCAGAGGATCCTTGTGCATACGATCGTGGAGCTTTGTTCAGGAAGTGGATGTATGCAATTTACATGAAAAACCTTGAAAAGTGCGCTGTGTGACGCAGAAGCCTCCGTGGGAAGTGTGCCGTCATCGGCAGATAATTTGCAGGAGTGCCGCTCGCGTATGCAAAATTGCACGTACCGGTGGCCGGCCAAAATACTTAATTTTTTGAGTGCCAGCGGCTGGCGGTGCATGCGCATGCGCGCGCGCGGGTGCAGAGTGGCACTTCAAATTAATTTATTTCATTTTTTGGCTTGCCACGGCGCATGGCGTTTCCGGAATCAGACGATAGTGCACATGGCCACTTGGCAGATTTGTCGCCCAATGGGGATGCCTTGCACTCCATAACGTGGCAGAGTGCCGAGCCAATCACATGGCGCTGCATTGTTGCAACCCACTGCCAGGTGCAATGGAGTGGTACGTTGCCGTGGCCCGGTGAATCCGCCACCCTGCACAGCGAGTGTTGAAACGCAGTATTTACGTGGCAACGGCTCTCCCGCGTCGAGAAGCAAATTTGCCTGGATCAGGAACGTCGTCGTTAGTTAAAGTTGATGCCTGCTGGGAAAAGAGGATAGTTGACCGGACTCCGAAAGTGAAGAGCTTCCACCAGAAGCCACTTTCGTGGAGATTGGCAGCCAGAAACGGAAGTTAGCCATTCCCCGTCGTGACGGTTAGCGCTCTCATCAACGAGACACCCCCACCTAACCGAAGCCGGAAACCCGTTGTTACTTGCGTGTCCTCGCTCGGGTTACGTAGAGAAGCAAAGCCCAATGTCGGGAACAACCAAAGGAACCGAAGACATCGGGGTGTACCCACAGGATTTCGTGGTCGTTCGTATCGTGAAGCACAGTGTTGCCCTGGACGGGAAAGTTATCTATCGCGTCCGTCGGTACGGCTATCCTCCATAGCAGGACGCTTGGAAGCCAATTGAGCACCTTCCGAGGTCCACGATTATCGCTTATCACCGAAGAACCCGGTCCGCATTACACCCAACTCTGGATAATGCCCAAGTGGGATAGAACTGTCACCGACATGTGGTAAATATAGTGTGCCGCTACGCGGTAGGCTGCGAAGAGCTCTAAGAATAGAAGAGAAGACACCCACAAGGTTGGTCTTATGTACAGTAGGAACAAGAAAAGAACGCACCGAATTGTCGGTTCATCGCCATATAACGGAACTAAGAAGTAAAAAGTAATGAAGTATCTAGGAAGATGTTGCCACGAATGGAAATGAAGTGCATCCTGGTTAGGAAATGAAGAAGAAAAAGGAAGGAAGTATGAAAGAAGCTCGAACACGAGAAAGATCCTACAGGAGGAGAGAAGTAATGCAAAGCTGTAGCCTAATTGGGTTTATCGTATCTGAGCGACAGAACTGCACGCCCTCAGGCACCCTGCTTAGACTACTGGTGACCAGCGTTGTTTCCGAGAGCTGGCGTCGCAAGACCCCAACCCGCGGGAGCTTGAGTGCCCTCCGCAGGGACCTGTGCCGCGTCAGCGCCCGTATTCGGAACACCCACAACGGGGATGTCGTCGTCCACCACCTCGCCATCACCATGGTCTAAGGAAGGATCGATCCAGTCCGCTGGAGGCCCACAGTCGTCAGTGAACACGAACCCAGTCGGGTGTCCAATCGGCATAGCCCTAGGGGCCCGCATCATCGCTCTCGCATGAGCCTCGGACATCATTTGCCGTTCCCACAGATCGTAGTACGCGAAGGTCCTCGAACGGGTGGATATTCTCCCCGGTGATCGGTCGTTGCCACGAGGACCACCTTCTGGCTGCCAGTGCACCGGAATCCGCTCCCAATCGACGGCCTCGATGAAGCGTAGAAGCAGGTGAACCTCTTCCTGGTTGGGATCAGACCCCAAGGGTATAGACAAATCCTGTCGCCAGATAATCCATCGGAGCATCGGAGGGAAGTACCAGAGACGGTAATGATCGTACGTATCGCACAGGAGATATGCCGCCACGCGGGCACCCCACTTCGCCGCAAAGAGCGTCCAGTATCCTAAGCAGGGATCATTCAACATTTTACAGCCTACATAGTAGAGGCACGGAGGAAGTTCGGCGTGGCACCCTCGCGGGACCTCGACATTCGCCCACTAGCTGGGAAGCGCAGCGTATCGCCCCGGCAGAGAGTTGTAGCGCAATCGCTCAGCCTCCAAGTGTGGATACGGAATCAAGAACCCTCGACGGGACCGCAAGCTTCGCTCGAGCCAAACACGGCGCTCAAAGCTCCACAAGAAATCATTGGATGATCGCCGAAGGTATCGGAATTCCGCCCGAAGAAGGGGACGACTCCAGAGAAGCAAACCATCCACCACGTTCGGTACCGCAGCCCTATGGAAAAATTCGTTGAACTCCGCTAATGCATATCCGTAGGATCTCTCGCCAAAAGTTCGGAAATGTGACACGTCAACGGTGAACCGCAACGGTACCAAGTGATCCGATCGAACACGGCTAGCTCCTTCATAGACAGTACGAGCCCACAGTGCCCTAATGCGACTAAGGGAATCACCGCCCGCCCAGAACAGGTGCAGGGGATCGACCGCCACCCGGAGACGCTAGCTTCTGGACCGAACTACTTCGCGATGGAGCCCACCTGGGAGGTAACCGTTCTCAGCATACGAGTCAATAAAAGCCTCGTCGGCTACGGCCGTCGGATGGAACCAAGGTGCACGGCAATACACCTCGCCATGCTGCCGAGGCCGTCTGAAACGGAGACTTTCCAAGCTGATCCAGCCCCTGGCATTGACCGTTAACGACATCGTTTTCTCAAAGTTCCACGCCGCTGCGTCGATATCGGGAGCCTGAGAAGGCGCTGCGGGATCGTAGGCTTGCGAGGATTGTCCAGGTTGAATGCCCTGTTGGGAGAAGTAGGCAGGAGGTTGGTAACCAGATAGATGGTACTGCGGCTGTGCGTGAGAACCTCCTTGAGGGAGGGGCATCGAGTTAAACCCGCTGAAGTATCCGGACGAGCCTGCCATTTGGTGAGGAGACTGCTGATATCCCGAGGGTTGATGAGCTGGCACAATAGCTTGGGGCGAATGGAACTGAGATGACGCCTGCATAGGAAGTTGTTGAAAGCCTAAGTAGGAAAGGTTCTCGACGGGAGCAGCACTCGACGAAGCCGCCTGTGAGGCACTTGAGGAAGCGTTCCCCGGAAGCGGGTTAGTCGCGAAAGGATTCATGCCTGCTGTAGGAGAGAAGGTTGGAGATGACAGTTTTTACCGCGAAGTCGGAGAAGAGTGATTTCGTGTACCACTCGTTGGTTCAGGAAGCTGTAAAGGTATTGCCGAAGTCCCGGAGTCCGCCATTCTGAGTATCAGTATTTACGTTCTGGTCGCCGGCGCCATCCCGCCGACCAAAGCGCGAACCCTTGGCTAAGGAGGGAGAGATGTGGAGCAATGGCAATCTGATGTCGGCACAATGAAGTTTCTCATAATGGAGCTTTATTCATTGAGCCCTGACGTGTCAGACTATGAATATGGACCCCGTTTCGGGTGAAATTGGAAATATTGTTGGGACGTACCTTGTTAGGTGAATCGGGGATAGAACCTATGAAATAGGTGTACAGTAGGGCCTTGTAGAATATTTGTCCAAATATTTGGCGTAACACCCGCTGGGTAGATACTATGGCACCCTGAAACTGGGTGGTCCACGTGTAGAGCCCTCGTGGAAGTGCGCAGTCCTAGATACAGTAGATAGTATATATGCTCGGGCGATGTCGCCCTGGAGCCACTAAGTAAAACTCACCTGAGTCGCATCTTCTTCTTGAAGTACGTAGTCTTCATCCCGAAGGCTGGGCCATGGTTGCTACTGCCTACGTAGGTTTCACGGCTCCTCTAAGGAGAGTAACCACGACTGGTCTCAGTACAATCACCCTTCAAAGTCCCTAAAGAAGATCTTTACTACCAGTTTCTGGCTTGTTTCCCTAATTACCCCAGTATCAGGTTGTATTTGTTGTCGTTCGCCGAGGTACTAGATCTTTGTTTTAGTTCATCGTTTTCCTGGTGCAGGTCTCGCTTCCGCCTCTGTATAGAGTTATATTTGGACACTCGTGTGTGTGTGTCTCGTTCCGCTATCGGCCCTGTTCCCGCAGTTGGCACGGGCCGTAGCTTCGCTCGTGTGGTTCTCCGTAGGAGCATTACACCGTTTTACGGCACCGTTCGCTCCACTTGTAGACTCGTTCTCTCTTGATCCGTCGTCGGTTATTCCTCTCTAGGCCCACGCTCTTCTTTACGTCTGCAGGTTATGCCAGTACCGTCTCCGGTTTACACCCGGCTGCCCCGCGGCACGCGCACGGGCAGAGGGCTCTACTTCTGAGTTCGCCCTTTTGTGGGAGCAGGACTCGGACACCCTGGTAGACACGTACCCTCTTTGGGTTTTGCTCTACACCGAGCTACAACTAAATATCGGGTCTGGGCCCCCTACTGACTCCTGTACGATCGGTCTAATTTGTATTGTCACTACCCAGACTGCACACGTGTCCAACTTGTACGCTCGGCCAACCCGTCCTGGCACTCCTCTACCGATCGTACACGTGGCGGTGCCACTGCACCGGCCCACCGTGCACTACCACTTTGTATGTGAACGGCCAATCGGATATACAGAGCACCAACTCGGGCCCACTGTACTACAGACCCCCCTCCTAGACTTGCGCTCCGCCCTCGAAGCGCCGCGTAGCGTCACTGAGTCGCTACGTTTACGTCTGCCTGGTCGAGGGGGTGTCATAACATTCGTTCGGAAATTTTGCCCGGAAAGGGTGGGGCAAAGCCATGCCAAAATTTCCCGAGCGGAAGCGACGAAAAGAGCCCTGATTACGTGTGGTAGGAATCAAACCGAGCAGGACGCTACGCGCTGGTACGCGTACGGTAGATCGAAGGCGCATGACGCGTTCCCCGGGACGTACGCGACGGCGTATAGCTGTACAGACCACAGGTGTCCATCCGGACGATGTCGACGTCCCTGACAATGCGTATGCCTAAGTCCGATTGGAGCGTACCTGGCAGAGCCGTCAGGTTGTCAGCTCTGCACACTGCGGGGTGTACGTTTCGCGTCACCCGTTGGGTAACACGCACCAAGTGTGTGCTGAGTCCGTACGGTGAACGGGTAGCCGCAGCATCCGCTTTCGGAAAGTTTGCCCGGAAAGGGCGGGGCGAAGCCATGCCCAATTTTCCGACGTTGGCTATAGGAGATACTGTACGAGTACTCGTCGCGGAGCGCTCACCTTCTTACGTATGAGCGGATACAACGACAGATGCTGCGTCGGTGTTATCCGAATGCTGGTATTGGTGTCAAAAATGACCGAATTAAAATTATCGAAAACCCGTTGAATTTATCCAAATTTGGATGTGCTTAATTTCCAAAAATATTTCCACATTTCCACTTGTGCTAGTTTGTGTGGAAAGAATCATTCACGATTACTTCCATCATTGCTAGTTTGGATGGAAGACCAACTAGCATGTTACTTCCGTTCACGCTAGTTTCCGAACCAAATGTAAGTGTGTAAGTGGCACATATTTAGAACTATACGGTGGCGAATAGGAATATATACATAAATAGCTACTTATGGAATACGATTAGAAGAATATAAACCCTTCGAATAGGAACTCTCTATAGAGATACAGCACATCTATTCAACAACTCTCATATCAGATATCGGCCGTTTATTCTCTCACTTTTGAAACGCCTTCGCATCACGTGCCACCTCCCCAATCACTCCGTGCCACCCTCCGTGCGCCATATTACGCTCCCCACCACTACGTACTCCCCTCTCCCCCAACACCCTCACATCGCTCCGCGCCGTGCCTAATTGCTGCTTTGAAGGCTGCTCCTTCTTTGCTCGCACCATCCCCGCCATTCAAAGGCACCAAAGAAGATGCCCCATCCGTCTCACCGCCAACAAGTGTTTCCTCTCCCCCGGCGGCAACGTCCCTCACTTTCCCCCACGCACAAAACGTCACAAGTCCACCCCACTACTTCCACCACCACCCCCACCTCCTCTCTCCAATCGCCCTTCCGATAACGTCCCCATCTCCGACGACGACTCCTACCACCAGCAGCAGCTCTCCCTCTCCGTCCACACCCAAGACGACTACCATATCGTTGGCACCCCCGTCTGCTCCCTCTCGCCCTCCCCACCTCCACCATCGCCCCCCTCCTTCCCTCTCCTCAACAACCCCCACCTCGAACGAATGCTCCTCTCTATCTCTTCCATCGCTTCCACCCTCGGCCCCCGCAATGCAGACGAACTCATCTTTCTCCTCCACGACCCATCTTTCTCCAAGTCAGCCTTCCACAACTCCGTCTCCTCCGCCTCCCAGTGTCTCAAACTTCAAACAGACCTCTTCCAACACCGAGTCAGCAACATTGGCTTCGCTCCCACCACCCTCTCCGACCCACAGCAGCTCTTCTCCACCACCATCTTCCAAAAGGACCCCATCCAGGTCCTCAAACAACAACTCGCCCTCGCACACTTCCACAACACCTTCTTCCACCCCATCCTCCACACAACACCTTCCGGCTCTCCCGCTTTCGCCCACCGTATGGCCTCCACCCTCGGAAAAGAAGCAGTCCTCGCCCTCAAAGCCGCAATCATGCACTCCTCCACAGACTCCTGAATCTGGCACACCCCCGACTCCACTGGTATCGAATCCTTCATGGGCTTGGTCCAAATCTACTCCGAAAAGTCCTCCACCTCCCTCAAATCCTCTTCCATCACCTCCTACCTTCTTCACATCACCCTTCTCAACTTCTCCGATGCCTTCCGTCGCAAGTGTATCACCAAGCACCTCACCCTTCTCGGATACTTGCCAACCTCCTTCCTCCCAATATCACGGCTCCATTCCTCAAACCTCCTCTCACAACCCCCGCCACACCAAAATGGAACTCATTCAGCTCGCCATCTCCAACCTCCTCGGCCCTCTTTTCTCCTCCGGTCTCAACGGCTTCCCCTTCCGTGACGCCCCTGGCGTTCTCCGCCACTGTCACCCAATCATCGCCAGCTACTGCGCAGACATCCCCGAAGCAAAAGACATCCTCGCCATCTACCACGGAACCCGCTCCCAACACCCTTGTCATAGATGTACCGTTTCCCGCATAGACCTCTCCCTACACATTCAATCCCCTTCCCCCAGAACTCAGCACCAGACCATCGCCGCACACAAATCACACTCAACTTTCCTTCAACAATCACAAGACGCTCTCCTTGCTCCTAAGCCCAGAATCTCCCGCAACACAAAAAAAAAAAGCCCTTGAAGCCCTCCACTCCCTCTCCCTCGCAAATTACTCCTCCCTTTTCGAATCATACCCTCTTCTCAACATCACCCCACTCCTCTCCTTTTACAACATCTTCGCCTTCGAACCACTCCACAACTTCCACCTCGGCATCTCCAAGCTCATCAAGCTCACCACCATCGAGAGACTCCGCTCAGAAGCACTCTTCACCACCCCCCGTTCCTCCAAGTCCCGTCGCCCTTTCAACTCCATCCGCACTTCCATCCTCAAACATTCAAACACCATCCTCCCCGCCATCGAAATGCACTCCCCCGCAAAACGGACTCCACATCGACTTCTCCACTTCCGACAACGGTCAAACTCTCAACGGTTTCTTCACTACCGACGGCTTGCGTGGTATGCTCGAAGCAAAAGACTACCGCGCACTCGACATGGTCTTCCCTTTCATCGGCGCCTTCCTCGACCGATGCTGTGACGAAGTCGATTCAGCTCCCAGCACTTCCATCTTCACCAAGTACTCAGACCTCCTCCTCGCCTCCATGCGATACAACACCTTCACCAAATGGACCGACGCCCGCCTCACCGACCTCCACAACCAAATCCGCTCCTTCAAGAGCACAGCCGTACTCGCCCTCGGCTACCACCACACTTCGAGCCTCGGAACCCTCAAGTTCCACCTCCTCGACCATTTTGTCGAGGACATTCGCCGCTTCGGAGGCCTCCACTTCAATGATGCCGGCATATTCGAGCACGCTCACACCCTCTTCAAGTCACACTACTCCAAAACCTCAAAGCGCAGGTCCACCGCACATCAAGAAACCATTCGTGCCATCCACCGCTCCAACGCCATCAAGGACTGGAATCTCGTCTCCACAAACCCTTCCATCACCTCCTCCTCCCCTGGTCTCGCTTCCCCCGTCCAATACCGAGAACCCGGTTTCGTCCGTGATGGCAAATACATCTCCTTCGCTGACCTAATCACTGCCCACAAATTTATTCGCTCCAATCCTCACCTCCCTCACAAAACGCTTCAAGACCTCTTCCCCCCCGATACCCTATCCATTCTTGCCCAATTCGGAAAAGACGCCCTCCCATCCTTCATCACCCTCTCTCTCGAAGTCTTGCAACTCACTGACAACTCTCCCGCCCTCCGTCAGGCTCGACTCACCATAGTCAACTGCGCTTACGTCGTCGGCGGTTACATCCCAACATTCGACAACTACATTGAAGAGCGGAACGAGCTCGTGCCCCAGGATCCTCAAGTCCCTCCCATCCAACGAATTTTTGCCACCCCCTCCTTCGGTCCATCCAAGTCTCCAAAGTTCTCCCACATTCTCGTCGCCGGCTTCACCTCCCCCCCTCCACATCCATCGTCTGGGTTTGCAAACTCATCTCCCTTCTTCGTTTCGCCCTTCCTTCTTCAACTTCTTCTCCCAAGGAGTTCGCCTTCGTCCAGTTCATGGAACTCGTCCCACCCAGCGACGACGTCGATCTCACTTTCAACTGCGTTTGCCTCCGATGGGCAACTGACGACGAACATAACCACACCACCCACCCAGTTCCCATCTCTACCCACTCCACTTCCGATACCGTTTCCCCTTGGTATGGACTCATCCTCTCTTCCTCCATCCTTGGCTCCGTTCATGTTCTCCGCCCGAACTACCCCGCTCCTCCCTTCACTTCTCGTCTACACTGGCGCTTTCACCGATTCTATCTCAATCGGTTCTATTGAGACCCCACCGCCAAGCCTCATTTACCATCCAACACGTAGCCTCTATTCCCTGTTAGCTTCAGCTTCATAAAAATTTAAACCCGCTTCGTTTCAATTGGAAGGAGTCAAGATACGCATGACATGAGAAAGAAGAAGCATCTCTTCTCCATCCCACACATACATCCACTTCTTCCCCCCCCACTGCACCTCACCCTACCCTTAGAAGCCCGCCTCTTCCCTACCATCAACCCCTGTCCCTTCCCTGCGTTCCGCCCGGTGTGCCACCAACCGCCCGAAACTCGCGTCCTCCGGTCAACAGGCCGCTATGTAACAATCAAGAACTGCACCTAGTCTCCGTGTTAGTTTTGCCATAAAATATACCTCCCTCACAGCTAGGTATATTTTCTCCCTCGATGGTACCCACAAACCAACTGTAGCAGTTCTCCCAGGGTTTCCCGACACACACCTCGGATCCCCATCCACAAACCCATCGTTCTCAAACTCCTCGGCATGCTCCTCCTGTAGCGATTGTCAAGCTACCCCCAGTATTCCTTCCACAGCCCCAGGTAGATAATCCCATACAAAGTAGAGAACCAAAGCTGTATTTACCCTCCTCGTCCACAGTTTTCACCACACAGGTAATCCAGGCGTCAAGTCTCGCAAGTTGCATCACGGTCCCATCCACGTACTGCCGCTCACCGTTATTTTGCGTCTCCACTTCGTATCCCATATACTCCTTCAACACTGCCACCGCCATCCCATTCTTGAAGTACATATCTTCATCATCAACCTCACATGGTGGCCCAACCGCACGAGACCCGGAATACGCAAGGTATTCGAATCGGCTTGTTCTCCACGCACACAACTCATTCCCCCCGCCCTCCTCCCTTCCCATCAGCTTCTCGCGCGCCTCCCCCATCTGCTGCTTTAGCTCTTCCCATAGCTCAGTCCCCTCAGTAGGTTTCGCACGTTTCGCAGTCAAATCATATCCAAGGATGGAAAATAACTTGTCGCGAGCCGCCGGCTTCCGCACCGCAATCACATCGCTTAATGTCTGCTTCATCCGCTGCTTCAGACACTTGTCCGCACTCACGTTATCCACACACTCCTGTTTTCTTCCCGCTTCTCGTATCGTCTCCCAAGTATCTCCCATTATTTCCGTCTCCACCACATACTTCAACAGCACATCACTTCCTCCCTACGTTGATGGCGTATACCCCCTCATCTCATATGCCACTTGATACGGGCACCGAGGTACCACCTCCTTCTCCCCAACCACAAATATGCTGCCCTCCCTACTTTCTCCCACCGTCTCACTCCTGTTCTTCCAGCTCCTATCAACGTTCTCCGTGTCAAAACAGAGTTCTGACGCCTCCAACTTCGCATAGTGGAGAATCTTATCATATACAGCCCTTTCAAATCCGTAGAAACATTCTGCCACCTCTAGATCATGTTTTCGACGCCCTTTCACTTCCTTTCCACACCTCCTTCGCTTTCTATTCTTCAGAGCCTCCCTCAAACTTTCAATCGACACATTTGGCTGCTTCAGCTCCTCCCTCACCCGTTTCAATTCTTTCTGCGTGAGCTTCAAACTCACCATCATAGTATAGTGATCCTCCTTCATATTTCCCAGCTTCCCTTTCAACGAATTCACCCTCTCAACCAGTGCATACCATGGCAACACGCGTAAGTTCTCTTCATCTCCTTCTGCTATTCCTGTAGTTCCCATTTCTCTTGCTCCGTTCCTCTCTCCACGATCCCCAAAATCGTCGACTCCTGCTTCACGCACATCGTTCTCAATCCGAACGGCATTATGCCTTACACGTATTCCTTCAGGCGTTCGTACCGCGGTTTCCACCAAGTTCCCTCCAGTTCTATGCCTGTTTCCGATAACGACATCTTCTCCTTCGAATACCCTCCCATTCACTGGTATATTGTCTCTCACATTCTCAATCACTGATCCACCACTGCTACGTCCTACAACTCTCCGGGGCAAATTGTCTCGGAGCCATTCCATCCTCTCCACATTGGCGTGGCTCCCCATTCCATCGCCCACACGCCCAATTCGCCTCCCACTGTCTTCTGCGTTTCCATGCTCCCTCATATGCATCATACCCCTCACTTCTTCTTCCTCCCGCATCGCAGTATGTTGCGGTCTACCGGTTCTTTCTCTGCCCACCATTCGATTCTTCCTAACATCAACGACAACCTCCATGCCCTCGTTCCTCGCCTCCTGAACGCCTCTTCCTATTTCTCTTTCGCGACCCCTTCCCTCCCGAACGCCAACCCTAGCCACTCTCTCTCTCTCCTTCCCTCGAATACCACGGCTAATTATCCCACTAGTACTTCTTGCTATCGTCCTTCCCTCCCCGCCACTGCGACACTCCCTCACCTTCTCTATGACATCTCCACACTCGCCTTCTTCTAGAACTTGCCTGGAGTAATCGCCCCTTCGCCGCCCATCTCTATCCTTACCGCCCCGCGCATCATCCCCCTGCCTCCCTCCCATCCCTCCCCTGCTTTCCCCTCCTCCATTTCCCATCTCATGTGGAATCAGAGTTGCTTGTGCTACCAATGCACTTACCGTTCGCTCTGTGCGCTCGGTTCGCTCGGTTTGCTCGGTTTGCTCGGTTCGCTCGGTTCGCTCGGTTCGCTTCAAAGGTCGGCCTCGATCACGTCTCCACGTGTTCTTCCTACCTTTCCCACGTAATTCGCTTCGAGGAGGGCGCGAAGTACGCCCAATACCACCCTCGCAATTTTCCACATCGCCGCTTCGAGGCGCACGCGTAGTACTACCCAAGACATCCTTGCGACCCCTATCTACCACCTCTGCACGCACTCGCTCTTTTAAGGCGCGTCGGCTTACATCCTCCGCATTCGAATTTGCATCGCACTTCTCGTTTTATGTTTCCCCATATGGAATCGGACGATGAGGATGCCCCCGGCGGTGCGCTCTACATTTTGTCGCCGCTCGTCGCAAGACGTGTTCGCCGCTCGTCGCAAGACGTATTAGCCGCTCGACGTGATCGCAGGTCCCCCGTGAAACGCACACCTCCACTCGACGTGTGGTAGAAATATCGCACCGTTTTAGTACTTTTCGGAATCACTCTCCGAAAATTTGCACGGAAATTTCCCTTCCTGTACGAAACCTCGCTGCCAAAAACTGTTACAATTTCACATGATATCACATGTACTCCGTATCTTCTATTGTATGTACTTGAACGTCAACCCACTCCCCCGAATCCTATCCCCATTTTGTTGACGTCACTGGATGATAAAAGTGACGACACCCACTCGCTTGGGGGAGTTCTCTTCCCCCCCTGTGGAACACGAGAGTTAGAGAGAAAGCGTAAAAAAATGTACACAATTCTATTTTACACATACTATGGTACACCTTTCGGTTCTATAAGTCATAAATCAATTGAGCTCTACTCGATTACTATAGGTTTCGAAGACGTACCCCATGTTTACTCCATTCCATAATCTGCAAACAACTCTTCTCCCACTTCTACAACCCGAAGTGCCCGGACGGCAAACATTCGGTATTCTCTTAATTGAAGTGGAGTTCGCCCAGTTCCTGGGGTTCGACTCACCGCCACATTGGCAGTCCGTCGCTGCTTCAAACCATTCTCCACTGCATCCCTATCTCTATCCCCTTCCCTATATTTTGGGTCGTTAATTGTTCCACCAAACGAAAATGGAGCGGAGACAATCCATACAGGGATTGTAGGTACTTCTCGTCTCCTTTCTGGGAGTTTCCGGAATACCTCGCCTCGTAGCCTAACCTCCATCGCATAAGTTCGAAAACGTGCGGTGGTGGCTCCCAACAACCCTTCCCCATACTTCTTTTGTACCTCCTTTCTCTTCGTTAAGTCATGGTACACTAGAGTTCCGTAACAGAAACATATCTCTTCGTTCTTCATGAAACGGCGCGTGGTAAGCACTCCTACTCCTGCGTCATGGTGACGAATCGACGACTTCCCAATGCGACAACCACACATTGTGGCCTCCAGTGCCAACATCGCGTTCCAATCCAGGAGACCCATCTTCCCTTGCAACGTTTTCGGCCACTCATGCAGCGCTTTGCGCCTGCCGATCACGGCCATACCCTCCTGCCGCCACATCGATGCCAGGAAGTCCACAACATACGGTGTGAACTTCTGAAACTGTGGGAAGCCGAATGGAGCGTTCCATGATCGTGAAGGACGAGCGTTCGACTTGGAAAATAAGTCCATCACGCGATTCACAGAGTTTCGGACCTTCTGCGTAATTTGAATGTCCGTCTCATTATCGCGCATGCACATCGCGAACTGAACAATTTCCGCGTGCCTAGCATGCGCAAAACAGTCAGAGTCCAGCTCACAATTAATAAACTTCCGATGAGGTTGTAACTCCATGCATGCCATGGCAGTCGAAAAAGTTCCCGCGAACAAGTCCACCGCTGTATCACCTGGCTGCGAAAATCTGCTGATCAGTTCCTTCAAAAACGCGCGAGATTTTTGTTCCGACCGCACCTTTTGCAACATGTAGCCCCCACCCTCCTTCTTTCTTTTCCATTGAAGAGTCTTCCCATTGGACATGGGCGGTACTTGGTCAATAACAATGTGGTACCCTGGATACCTCCACTGCACGTAGTTGAAGTTCTCATAGTTCACCATCGCATTCTGCTGTGCATAAGCTAGGCCACTTTGAACACCATGTATTGCATACTCCATGGCAGGGGACAAGGAGCAGGACCTGCGTCCCGGGTTTCGCATGGGGTTGCCTTGCGACCGTATAAAATGAATTGGGACCTGGTCCACAACAAACGATCGCTTCGGAACCCCTTGCTCATCCTTTGCCCCAATAAGGAAAAGCACCCTCGTCCACTGGTTCACCTGTTCCAAGCACAGAAGATAACGAAATGACCCCTCGGACGTAGCAGCCTTGATATAAGCTTTGCCGTCTTCTTCATATGCTCAGCGCTCAGCATATCATACCAACTGTTCTCCCGGTTCTTATCGGCCCTTATGTTGTATGGTGGGTCCATAAGAACCAGTTGAACTTTCCCCAATGGAGAGACTTTTTTGTTTAGCAGAGTCTCGTCCGTTTCCACCATATCCTCGAACCCGCAATTATAAATTCGAAAGTATTTCTCCATCTCCACTTCACAACGTTGAAATGACACTTTATCGTCCAACGAGGAAATGGCAGGAGTAGGCTGTATGTCAGCGTCGGACGACTGCTCACCAACATCTTCATTCCCACTCTCCCCACTACATCCATTCCACTTCCGCCATATCCATCCCCTCCTTGTTTCCCCTCCAAAGGATTCCTCCTTTCCAACTGCTCATCGACATCGTCATGAATTTCGATGGGAGGCTCCGGTTTCGATATTGGCGTGGGAGGTATATCAGGGACCATGATTGTTTCTTTCATTTTCAAAGGGCTTATGGTCTCCAAGATGGAGGACATAAGCGAGTTAGAGAAACAATCAAATCTCTGAGCAAACGCTCTTGACGGGTCTCTGTGAAACGTCTTTAGAACTTCCCATCGTCCAGGTTCTGATATTGTGTACCACTGCTCGTTCAAAACAATCTTGTTCAAATCAGAAATGAACTCCTTCGCAAACTTTCGGAGGGCCACATCAATGTCCTCCGGAAGATTCCATGCCCACGGTTGGACGTCGTCTTCCCGGAGAGTTTGCGTGTTGCTCGGTAGCAAGCGATGGTCGTTGTCTTTGTGCAGGAACCCTCGGAACGCGTTTCAATGGGTTTAAACTGCATGTCATCGTACATGAGCAGTAGAAAAGGGAGAACCATGACCTCAGCGCTAGGGAATCCCAGAAATTGGAAGAAACAATCCCAGGCCTTTGTTACCAGCTGAACACCAAAACCCGCACGCTGAGCTTAGAGATTCTGCAATATTTGCACATTCCCAAAAGGGGTGGAATATCCCTTCTTCCCCTTACGCCTCTTATGGCCCCGAAGGCGCTTTTCCATAGATACTTTTTGAATAAGGGAAAGAAAGAGGACTCTCTGGAAATGTGTAGCGATGCTCGTACCGAAAGGGGGAACTATCCGGCCCACACGCCTGGGAGCTATACTCATGGACTTGAAAAATTCGGCTAACGTCACATTCTTCGGTATTCCTTGAAAGTCCACTCTGGTATAAGCATTCCAAAAATTCCTCACATGCCTGTCTCTGTTTCCGTCCATGATGTCAAGCAACTTCGTCAACAGATACAGCTGACGGTACGAACCCTTCCCGCACACAACTTTGAGCTCATCGTCGCTGTATGACGGGTGAGTGGGTCCAAGAAAGATAGATAAGTACTTCTTGGCAACGTCTAGTACAGTGCGATTCTTGATGATATATTGAACGAATTCGCTGTGTCCCACTTTCCTAGGTTCGTCTTCCTCTCGCATCGTCGACGCATAGTGATCACGGACGGCGAGACACGCGGTGAGAAGCTCATCCCCAGAACCGAACATTTTTCCAACCTTCATGTCGGATGTCGGAGGTGCCGGTGACAGTGACTTAGACCTGGATGTGGTTGCGGCAGCCATTTTAAACAATAACGGGGGGCTGTATTATGAATACGGAAAGAGAACGGGAACGGTCGTGAGAAAACAGATCACTGACGTCGGCAGCGGACGGCGAGGGCGAACGGACGGAAGCTGACGAGAGAAGTCAGCAAACGAGAGATGAGTGCGGATGGTAGACGGGAGCGGACGGCAGACAGCTGCGGAATTAGCGATGTGAAGGAGGAGTTCAGACGCCAAAACGGTACCAGAACTCTAAAGTAGAGAAGTAGAAGGGACTTGGGCGATGTTAGGGGGGCTTATGCGGTGGTAAACAGTTATAAGGGAAGGCAGTGACGGGAGGGGGTGCGGTAATTCCTAGATATGGAAGTATAGGCGAAGTTATAACTTACGGCTCTCCGGACAGCGGTCCGTGATGCAGTGGCGCTCCATGACGGCTCTGATGAAGTGCCACATGAGGCGGCCCGCTTTCCATGCGCCATGGGAGAAAAAGTAAAACAAAATTTAATTTTTCGGACAGCGGTCCGGGGTGGAGTGGCGCTTCACCACGGCACTGATGAAGCGCCACTCCACCCCGGACCACTGTCCACGCGCTTTGGCTGATGAAGCTGGACGAAACCTCGGACCGCTGTCCACGCGGAAAAAAATAATTTCCACCTGGACAGCGGCCCCCTCGCGACTGACGCTTGTTTGTAATGTGACGCTGCGTGTACTTAAGCACCTTCGCTCTCCTACCAACTGCCTCGGTAAGCACAACGCTCTGTACCTCCCCGTTACGGTTTCCGGGGATCTCTTCTTCTCCTGTCACAACCAAGTGATCGTCTCTGTTGTGACAGAAGAAGAACATACCGCCAGAAACTGTATAAGGGAGGTGCTTTTTCCGTCCTTGTTTTGTTGCGCGGACGTAGTGGCACACAAGGTACGTTCGACAATTTTGTTCGTTTTCTGTGAATCGTACTAACTGGCGTACTCTTCTATTTTCCATGCTATTGCGTATTCAAGCCAGAGTCGCCGGACACAGTGTATGCCACATCTGAATCCTTGCTTTACTGAGAACATTCGGAAGTGCTTGAGCTGGCCGTGATGGTCGAGTATGATTATTTGAGTTGTTCAACTCATGTAATCGGCTGTGGGTTTGACAGCCAGCTCAATCACTGTCGGATTGTGGTTACTTATTATACCGACTAGATTAGACTGCGTTAGGTCGAACTATCGGAAGTGGTTGAGCTACCGGTGATGGTGGACTACGATTATATGAGTTGCTCAACTCATATAATCGTGTTTAGCCATGACTGATATTTCAATCACTGAAAAAGAATAGTCCCCAATATAGTCACTAGAAGAATGTCGTGGCCAGTGATGAGTTTTTCTTCTCCGACAACCACATAATGCTCGTGGTTGCCGCAAAGGGGGTATTCATTATCGGTCACCACCTTGGGCGCTACAGGAAAAAATCTATTCATATAAAGTTAGAGAAGGCAGTCGGTATGACTACCTTCTTCGATTTGATAGGATGTACCCTTACGTCCTCCGGTCATTATAAGAAGATGCAGGGCTTTAAATATTCATAAAACAATCATAAGTGAAAACCGTCGGTGACAGCGGTCCGACGTGTCGTCGAGCTTCATCAGCCACGGCGCGTGGACAGCGGTCCGGGGTGAAGTGGCGCTTCATCAGTGCCGTGATGAAGCGCCACTCCACCCCGGACCGCTGTCCGAAAAATTAAACTTTTTTTGCCGTGGACAGCCGTCCGGGGTGTCGTCCAACTTCTTCCGCCACAGCACGTGAACAGCCGTCCGAGGTGTCGTCCAACTTCATCGCCACTGCGCATGGACAGCGGTCCGGGGTGGTGTGGCGCTTGATCAGGGTACTGATGAAGCGCAACTCCACCCCGGACCGCTGTCCACGCAGAAAACTTAACGGACGTAATTCATTTTTTTTCCTTCAAAACTGGGTGCCTTTATTCTATAGCTATGCGTACGTAGTAGTTATGACGATCATTTAACTTTCTAAATAAAGCGATAGTGAATTCTAAAACGTGAAATACGGAACCCCTTGAGTTCAATCCTTTATTGAGCGGGCGCAGTGTTCAGTCAGGAAGTGAAGGCAACGAACGTGGTTGAGAAGGAAACGTTCACTATACGTTCTCGCGAGCATTCTCGACGGTCGTCATCCGCGTTTCGAATTGTTTGAACCCTTTGTATCCAACATGGCGCCTCTGAACCATAAAAGGAAGCGGGAGTCAGCGCAATCGAAGAGGAACAGCGAGGGTTCAGAGATGGCGCCGTTTATGCGAGGAAGAGAAAAGGCGAAGGTCTCCACGCCTCGTAGGCCGAAATCGCGTTCCGAGCGGGGCACACTGCGCGCTATGAAGAAGAAGACGAGTACTCCCGCGCCACATAAGGTAAAAGGTGGCGACTCTGTATCTTTGTTCATCAGCCTTGGAAAGGACAAGGACAGGGTTAAAGTTGGTACTGCGGAAGTACGTGGCGTGGGGCCCGCTGGTGGTACCGGGAAGGGGCTCTGCCGTTCGATGAATGGCCATATTCTAAGCGCCACTGCTTTAGAAGGTGAGGATTTTGTCGTTATCTGGAATACGAATATTTCAAGTCATCTAGACGCGAAGTACCCTTACCCGTTTCCAGGGTTCGGAGGAACCCCCGAGTAAGCTCTCCGAATTGTTTCCGGCTGGGTTGTATGCCCGGGATACGTCGATGATGGCCCCAATTAAGATTCCGCAGAGTCCCACTTCGCACCCCACTCCGCACCCTGGGGCCGGGAAGTCGTCCATCTCTCAGCCTGAGAGTGAAGATGTTCAGGAGGTCAAAAAATTGGCTGAGCAGTCTTCTAAAACCGCCAAACTCTAGTCTCCACCAACGAGAGGAGGAAGACGAAGAGGTTCTAAAGGGATGAAGAAACCGGTGGGAGCAATTGAGAGGGTTAACATCGTGGATGACTCTGATGACGATGTTGTGGAGGTTATTGGGACTACAAAGGTTTCCCTGGGTGGAACTGAGGGGGATTTGTTCGATGAAAGAGATAAAGGTCCGTCGGATGAGGTGGGCACCACGCTGCTGCTATCGAAGATAACCCTCGCCGGCTATGTTAAGCAGCGGTTAACGACGGATATCGAGATGATTGAAATCCCGAAGAAGACGGTTCGCAGTGTGAACCTGGCGCACAAGGAGGCCACGAAGATGAAGTGGCGCAACTTTGGTTGGCTTCTTTCCGCCGGTTCGGTTGCCGTTACACTTGTAGGCGATTTGGATGCGAGTGACATCGTTGACGGGAGACTTGTGCTGCCTGTAACACTTATAGACGGATATCACCGATTTCTTGTGTTACAGGACCTGCGTGAGAAAGAAGGGAAATGGGAGAATATAGTGAAGTCTCTGTATGTTGTGTTATGGATGAGGAAGGATGGTAATCCGATGATCATGAATGAAGTGCTAGGACTTGGCAATCTCCTGAACGAGATGAGCTCCAATGTTTTGAGGATGTCTTTCGCCGACAAGCTTCACAGCACGGTGTCCTTCGTTGAAAACATCATTGACGAAGGAGGAGTGGATGTGGGAAAGGTGACGCCCAAACAGATAGCGGGCGCGTTGAAAAGAAGTGGGGCTATCAGGGACTATATTATGCGTCACTTGAATCACTATGTGGCACTGGCTCTGAAGTTTGTGCGAAGCGAGGGGCTTCTCCAATTCTTTGAGAAGGTGTGTGAGGAGGGGCCGCCGCTGACGCTCACACATGTGTCCAGTGACCTCCTTATGGGACTCGCAGATGGGGAATTCCGTTTCGTCGTCCGTTGTTGGCAATGACATGTGCGACTGAGAATGTTCTCTGCAGGGAGGACGGGCCGTTTTGAGGATATGAGGAAGCACTTCTTTCAGTGTGCAATTGGTATGTTTAAGCTTCGCGACATGACTACCAAGAGGAAGAAGATGACAGTTGAGGAAGTGATGCAGACGGTTCTCAAGATTGGAGGAAAGAGGGTATCTGTCTTGGAATATCTCGGGAAGCAAACAGCCAAAATGGAGCTCGCGGGAGCAAAGCGTTTGTAGGACGGGATGGTATCTAGGAGGGTGAAGACTGCAGGTAACAAGCCGGAACAACACTTTAAAGTACCGCTGCGAAGTTCAGAGGAGGACGACGTTGTAGAGGAGGTTATTGAAGAGGTTGTGGAACCGGAGGGGACGGCAAGGGCTCCATCTGCTGAGTTGGAGAACGATCCCATGGCGGTGGAAAGCCCTGAACCGGGACCACCGGTGTTAAGACGTAGCACAAGATGTAAGGTGGTTCCGGGTTGCTTGAGAGAAAAGGAGGTTGGACGGGTTGTGGGGAAGAAGAGGAAAACGAGGAAGAGAACTTCTGTGGTGCTTACTGACGACGAAGATGAGGATGATGTGCAACCTGCCCCGAAGCGAAGAAGGAAGGGTACGATGAACACATCTTCTGTGAACATACCTTTGGAGGTTGTTAACCTGTTCAGTAAAATGACGAGGCCTGCATTGAAGAAGTTCTTTAAGAAGCAGAAAATAAGTGTGATGTCGTCCAGTGAGGGCAAGGAGGAGATTTATAGTAGTGAGAAGGATAGTGGATTTGTTGGGGATGAACCGGGGGTGAAGGTGGAGGAGGAATGCGTAGCTTTGAGGATAACAATCCGGATGTTCTCCCGAAGGGGATGAAGACAGCTGGGGAGTACACCGGGGGATCAGATATGTCGTGGACGAATATGGTGAGTGCACTGCCGAGTGAGTGGCCGGAAGGGAAGAATGCTGTGAAACACCAGCACCCATGGGTGGATATGCTTCACCTACAAAAGCAGCATAGGGCGGGGTGTTTAACGGTGGATGATTTGAGGGCGGTGCATCACGCTGTGTACTAGCATGCAGCTTAGAATGTGCACGACGACCTGGGGACTACGAAGAAACCAGTTCTTGGGGTGAAGCTGTCGTTGAAGGGAAATCGGAAAGGAAAGGAAGAGGCTCTTTGGATGGCAGCGATGGAGAGGGTGACCTCGCACGAGAGTATTTTGCAGCGAAGAGAATGAAGTTGATAGAGAGAGGATTCTGTGTACTGGAGGAATTTGGAAGTGACGAATGCATGTCATATGAGGCGAAGAAGAGGGGGGTGGTGTTGGATGAAGATGTGACAGAGAGTATGTTGGAGTTCCTTCACAAGTATTTCTTGGAACAGCCGGACCTCAAGTTCTAGGAGAACCACAAGAGATGGAACCCTATCATCAATGTGGGAGATGGGAAGGACGCGGGGGATAGGATGCAGGGCATTGAGCGGTACATTACCACGAAGAAGGGGATTGTGGATTACATGGAATCGGATGAGAAGAATGTGATGATGGTGAGAAAGAGGGCGTTTTTGGATGCTAAGTTTCAGCAGATAGCAGCCGCTCTCCGCCATTGTAACAACATTAGGGCGAAGAAGACGATGTATGCGCCGGAAACAGGAAAACGTGTGTTGTGTACTGGGGAGGGATGCCCGAGGCAGGTGTTGCACACCGATTTCCGAGCCTTGACGAATGTGGAGAAGAACAATGGGGAGATTCCAGGATTCTTCATGATGGCCTCCGGGGGGAGCTCTTTTATGATATGGGTATGCGAGAGGTCACATAATATGCATGTGACGGATGACAAGAGTTTGAAGAGGCTGTCTCGTACGATGGTTGTGAAGAAGTTCAGGGTTCCACCGTACTCCATGTTGATTGGAAGGGGAGATGTGTTTCATGCTGGGGCTGGGTACATGGATGCGCTGGTGAAAGAGAATCGTCTACGGTATCATATTTACTTTGTGCCCGAGGGATACAAGCTCCCCGATGCGGTGCACAGGGAGCCTGCTTTTCGGCTCAAATTCTTAGATGAAGAATTTGGACTCGGGGAAGACCCGAACGACCAGCTAGACGAGGAGGAAAGTTCTGTGAGTAACTTTGAAATGGAGGAAGAGGAAGTTGGAGAGGAGGATTACGAATAGGAAGATGACGAGGTACAACGCTACAAGGCTGATAACACGGATGGAGACTACGAGGAGGGAGCGATGATAATGAATTATGAGGAGGACTAGATAAAACATGTAGGGCGTGTAGTGTTATGTGTGTGAGAGTGAGGTGACTTGACTAGTACTGAGAAATGAACGAATGTTTCGATATAATGTGAGCATAAAAGGATTGTTGAAGAAAGAAAATGAGTTACAAAGCGTGGGGTAGGGAGAGAGAGTATTGTGCGTAGATATCTTTTTTACAAAATGAGACCAAAGTAGTACTGGTACTAAAATAGAATGTCTTTTCTAAGGACATTGACATAGTTGGTGTGAAAAGGGGCAGGGTCAGCCAAGCCCGCTCTCTGGGTATTCTCGGAGGAAAGGTAGAAGTAAGCATTTCTGTATTCGTACTCAGAGAATGAGGCGTGGAAGGAAGTAAGAGTGCTGCCGTAGGCGAGGAGGGATTTTACTGTGGAGGGGATATTGTAGGAGACAGCTGTGTTGGAGGAGACTATGCCGAGTAGTTCCTTCATTATCGTTGAGACTGTGGTATTGTAGCGGGTGGCCACGTCATGCATGGTAATGGAGCCGTGGGATGAACCAACTAGGTTTAATGAAGAGATCCAGACGAGCTTTTTGTAGTAGGATTTAGAGAAGGCGTCTTCGTCAACGATATTGCAAGTGAGACCTGCGTTAAAAAAGCGTTGAGCTAGTGCGAAAGCCCATTTTCCGGTGACAGTTTTGAGGCCGTTGGGAGTAAGAAGGGTGACGCCATCCTGTGGAGGTGCAGCGAGAGTGGGTACGGTGATGTAAAGAACTGCTCGTGTGGTGTGATGAAGACCATGTTTTAAAAGAATGGGAAAAATGTGGCCGTTCTGAATGAAGACCAAGTCTTTTCTGCGAGATGGAGGGCAGGAGAGAATTACTGTTTCCAACAAGTTGCTCCTGCCGCAGAAGAAAATGGGACCTTGCGGAATGCTGTCTGCGGCTATGAAATCTTGGAGTGAAAGAATGGTATCTTCAGGGGCACCGTGGTCGTAGAGCATGGAGCCAATGCGGCCTCTGCATACAACAATAGCTAGGGTGTGGGAGGAGCGGAGAGAAGAGGAAGGCGAGGTCACTATGTCGAGTTTGTTGGATGCTGTGAGGAGATATTGTGCTACAGGAGAGGAAGGGAGAGATGCTTAGGTAGAGAACGGCGTTGCCGATGTATACATCGGTAAAGTGGTTTCAGAGGAAAAGATAGTTTTAATGACTAAGTAGTTGAAAGAATGAGGTAGGTGGGTATGAAGGGATTAGGACTGATGAATGTGTTTATGAAGAGAGATGTGTCGAAATGAAGTATGAAGGGGAAGATTTAATGGTAAGGAGTTAAGGAACGGGCGCTGTGGATTGGTTTTGTGGGATGGTAATGAAAGGAAAAAACGAAAATATGGAAATATCTGGAAGAAATGGAGTTTTTGGGGAATGGCAGGAAATTGAGGTAAAGAAAATTGTGATACAAATAGGCCTGCGGAGTAGAGGGGTGTGTGGCCACGAGTGTAACGACTGTGATCAGGGGTGGCAAGGAGGAGAGTTGTTGTAAGTCGCTCAGGCCTGTTCAACTCGTTTATCGCCGGACGCCGTCTTTTCTCGGGATGTCAAATGGATACGTTCGTGACGAGGAGCTAATGAGCTAATTGCTCTGCTACATAGGACGGAAGTGCCAGAGACGCCGCTGCGGAAGGAGGTAGGGGGTACTGAGGGGGTTTGTGTGAGTCAGAGAGTTTGTAATGGGATGGAGGAGGCGGTGGAGGTGATGGGGATGAAGATGAAGATGGAGGAACGGAGAGAAGGTTTATGGAGGAGATGGAGGAACGCCTGACGAAGCTTGGGGGGAGTTTGAAGGAGCAATTTGATGACATGCTGTCCGAGATGGTGGCAGACATGGGAGGGGCGGTGCTGAGTGTGTCGGAGGTTGGGGTGCCGATGGAATTGATTTCGACGATTCGGAAGAGGATGAAGTTGACTGGGTTGGGGGCTGTGAGACATGTGAATAGGATGTTGGAGTGCGTGGGGATAGAGATGGGGAGTGTGCGAAAGGAGAATATGGGGCTGAAGGGTAGGGTTGGAGTGTGGGAGTAGCAAGTGGGACAGGTGGAGAAGGCGTGCAAATTGCTGATGAAGTTGAAGGAAATGATGAGGGGAGGGGCAGCAGAGGTGGGAGAGGGAGCAGGTAAAGGGTCGTTGGTGACGCCTGGTTCTCGGGGTGGGCGGGGGAGTTTGAGGGAGAGGTGGGGAGGAGAGAAGGAAGGAGAAGGTGTGGGGGGCCGACTGAAGAAGAGGAGGAAGGGTGGGGTGATGGTGGACGAGGATGGGAAGGTGGTTGTGCCGCCGCAGCTGCCGGGTGGCGCGCCGTTGGCGGGTTTCGGGAGTGCGGCAGCGGTTGCGAGGACGGCGGAGCGTATATTTGAGGAGCAGGAGAGGAAGTGGCTGGGAGGGGTTGGAAGCCGCTTTGGAGCTAGGAGGGTGTACCAGAATGGGGAGAGTTGTCCGTCGGACTTCTTTAACTTCACGTTTAAGGAAACTGAGACTCAGGATCCGAATGAAGAGTTGGAATAAACCAGCGTTGGTGACCCGAGAGTAAATTTTTTGAGTGATTTTGACGACTGCGACGAATGTGAGGTAACAGGCAGTGGCGCACGAACTGCAAACTAGCTACAACTTCAACAAAATGGAGTTCAACTGCGGCACGTGGAAATGCGATTTCCAAAAAAAAATTTTTGCCTTGCCAACTAGCGCAATCTGCGAAATTGCTAGTTTTTTCGGACTTTTATTTTCATAACTAGCCATCTAGCATACTAAATTAGCATTCCGAGGACACCGACGTACGCCCTCATCTCATATGCAACCTGAATTGGGCACCTAGGCACCAACTCTTTCTCCCCAATTACAAACATGCTCCCCTTTCTACTTTCTCTCACCGTCTCAGTCCTGTTCTTCCAGCTTCTACCAACGTTTTCCGTGTCGAAACAAAGTTCAGACGCCTCCAACTTTGCATAATGAAGAATCCTATCATACACAGCCCTTGCGAATCCAAAAAAACATTCTTCCACTCCAATACCATACTTTCGACGCCCTCTCACCTTCATTCCTCCACCACCTCGCTTTCTCCCCTTCACTGCCTCCCGAAGACTTTCGATCAACACATTTTGCCGTTTATTTTTGTCCCTCAGCCGTGCCAGCTCTTCTTGCGTCGGCTTCAAACTCACCATCAATGTATAGTGATCTTCATTCATATTTTCTAACTGTCCCTTCAGTGAATCCACCCTCTGAAGCAGTGCAGACCGTGACAATAGGCTTAAGTTCTCCTCATTCTCTTCCCGTTCCCTTGTAGATCCCCATTCATCTCCTCGAATTCTACCTCCGCTTTCTCTACGACCGCCGTCACTTTCGTCTCCCACATCCTTCGCAAGTAAAACGGTGTTGCGCCTTACACGCATCTCTTGGGGTGTTAGTGGCGCCGTCTCTACGACACTCACTTCCCCACGCCATTCTGTTTGTACGTTGTCCTCCCCTTCGAAATCCCTCTCAACCACTGCTGCTGTCCTTCCGACAATTTCCTTGGTTGATCCACCACTTCTACGTCGTACCACTCTCCCGTCCGCATGTTCTCGTCGCTTACCTCCCCCCTTTTCCACAACTTCAACACCCACCAATCCATGAACCACACTCCCTATTCTTCTCTCACTACCCTCCCCTGTTTCATATTCTGCCATTCGCCGCACACGCCCCACTCCTTCTTCCTCCCGGTTCGCATTCTCTTGCTCGAAACCAATGCTTTCCTTCTCTGGCACTCTATTTGGCGTCACAACAACCAAACTCTCCACTCCTCGCGTCCTCGCCGGGTGACCACACTACACTGTCTCCCTTTCTCCTTCCACCTCTTCGGGTACCCCATCACCGTTAGTTCCCTTTCTTCCTCGAAGACCCCTACTACCTAATATGGTACTACTCCTTGCTATCGTTCTGTCCTCGACACTCGTACGACGCTCTTTACCCTTCACTATCATATCCCCGCTATCGGTCTCCTCTAAAACTTGCGCAGTCTCTGGGCCTCTTCTACGACCATCTCTCGCCCGACCACCGCGCAGAATCTTCTTCGGCATACCTCGCTGCGCTCCTATGCTTTTCTTGGGACTAACTTCCTGATCTCGTGCGTTCGCAATAGGTTTCGTCACCACAATGCTTACCGTTCGCTCCGTTCGCTCCGTTCGCTCCGATGGTCCTACACCGACGCTCCTCGCTTCACCGTCGCTCCTTGCCGCACCGTCGCTCTTCGCCGCACCCTTCCTCCCCTTCCCACGTAAACCACTTTGAGTCGCACGCGTACTACGAGCGGTGCGAACTTCGCCACTCACCGTTTCGCTACGGCTTCGGCTCTTTGACGCGCGACCGCTAACTTCCTCCGCATTCACAAACCTCGTATTACGTTTCGCCATATACAATCCGAACGATTCCTCGCGGTGGAAGCTGGGCTCACGACGTCTTCGCCGCTGACCGTGATTGAAGGTCACTGGAATCGGAACTGCTCTGCTGTCGACGTGTTTGGCACTCGCCGTGATCGAACGTCCCCGATCGAATGCACACCCCCAATCGAGGGGAGTGTGGTGGAAATCACCGAGTGCGGTTTTTTATTCCCCGATTCCGAAACGATAAAATTACACCTAAATCTCCATTTCTGAATAGTGCTCATAACGTTAAAAACGTACAAGGTTTCGCATCATATTCGATGCCCTTCACTACCTTTTATGTATCTACGTACTTCCATCTTGCACTTGAGCTAAAGTGTTTTGTTTCTAATTTGTGCTCAACGCCGAAGTTGGAATGCAATAAGTTTCACTTCATTATCGAGATTTAGGGTGTTGTTTTACATGTAGCTAATTTACTACACGTTCTGATCGATTACTATTCTAGGATTTGCCGATGTACCCCAGCTATTCTCTACTCCATAATCCGCAAACAACTCCTCTCCCACTTCCAGTTTCCGAAGTGCTCGCACCGCAAGCATTTGGTATTCTCGTAGTTGATGCGGGGTGCCTCCTGTATTTGGAGTTCGAATGACCCGCACATTTGCAGTCCTTCCTTTCGTCATACCATCCGCAACTGCATCAATGTCCTTATCGCCTTCCATATATTTGGGATCATTAATCGTTCCACCCAATAAAAAAGGAGCGGGGACAATCCATACAGGTATTAAACTTACTCCTTGTCTTCTTTCTGGGAGGTTATGGAATATATCGCCGCGGACGTTAAACTACATCGCATACTTCCGAAAGCGTTTGGAAGTGGCTCCCAATAAACCTTCACCATATTTCTTGTGTACCTCTTTTCTCTTCGTTACGTCATGGTACACCAGTGTTCCATATAATTAACATATCTCTTCATTTTCCATGAATCGGCGTGTGGTGAACACCCCCACTCCTACGCCAGGGTGGCGAATCGTCGACTTCCCGATACGACAACCGCACATCGTCGCTTCCAGTTCCAACAATGCATTCCAATCCCGAAGCCCCATCTTTCCTCGCAAATTCTTCGGCCATTCGTGAAGGGCCTTACGCCTACCAGTCGTGACCAAGCTCTCATCCCGCCACATTGACGCAAGAAAGTCCACAATATACGTAGGAAACTTTTGATGCTAAGGGTAGCTGGATGGAGCCTTCCATGATCTCGATGGGCGGACATTCCACTTTGGAAATAAGTTCAACACCCTTATCATAGCATTCCGAACTTCCTGCGTTACCTGGATATCCGTCTAATTTTCCAGGACGCACAATGAGAATTGAATAATTGCGGCGTGCCTAGCATGGGCAAAGCAGTCAGGTTCCGGCTCACACCGGATGAACCTATGATGCTGTTGTAACTCCATGCATGCCATTGCTGTCGAAAACGTCCCCGCAAACAAGTCGAACACAATATCTTCAGCCTGGGAAAACCAACTGATTAGCTCCTTCAACCATGGCCTAGGTTTCTGTTCGGACCTCACCTTTTGTAAAACGTAGCGCCCACCTTCCTTTTTTCTCTTTCACTGAAGAGTCTCCCCATTAGACATGGGGGGTACCTGGTCAATGACAATGTGGTACCCCGGGTACCTCGACTGCACGAAATTGAAGTTCTCATAGTTCACCATCACATGCTGCTGCGCGTAGCTGAGACCATTTTGAACTCCATGTACAGCATACTCTATTGCAGGGAAAAGAGAGCATGACCTACCTCCAGGGTTACGCATCGGGTTGCCTTGCGACCGTACAAAGTGCATTGGGACCTAGTCCACAACAAATGAAAGCCTTGGTACTCCGTTTTCGTCTTTTGCCCCAATGGCAGAAAGTACATCTCTCCATTGCTGGACTTGCTCGAAAGCACTAAAGATCACGAAATGGCCTCCAGGATGTAGCAGTCTTGATAGAAGCTTTGCAGCCTTCTTCATGTCATGAGGGCTCAGTACATCGTACCAGCTGTTGTTTAGGTTCTTGTTCCCTCGGATGTTATACGGAGGGTCCATGAGAACCAGTTGAACTTTTCCTAACGGAGACACACCATTTCTGCGCAACGTCTCGTCCATTTGTACCATATCCTTAAACCCGCAATTGTACAAGCGAAAGTACTTATCCATCTCCTCCTCACAACTTCGGAAAGCCATTTTGTCATCCAACGACGCAATGGATGGTGGAGGTATTACGCCTACCCCAGACGCTTCGTCACCAGTACTTCCTTTCCCAATGTTGGCCACTATGTTCGTATCACCATCTCTTTCTTCGCCTCTCCCCTCCTTCGGCTCTGCTGGTTGCTCAATTTCCTCCACCTCCTCCACATCATCTTCAATTTGTATGGCACGTTCTGGTTTGGATATCGGCGTTACCCCCCTACCAGGGACGTCCACTGATTTTTTCAGTTTCAACGGGCTTATGGCCTCCATGACGGAGGACACAAGCGAATTCGAGAAGCTATCGAATCTCTGAGCAAACGCCCGTGATGGGTCTCTGGTAAACGTCTTCAGAACTGTCCATCGTCCTGGTTCGGAAATTGAGAAGAACTGCTCATTCACAATAACCTTGTTGAGGTCCAAAATGAACTCCTTCGCAAGCATTCGGAGGGCAGCATCGATGTCTTGCGGTAAATTCCATGCCCACGCGATGACCTCTGTTTCAATAACAGTTTCACCTTTGCTCGGTAGCAAGCGATGGTCGTTTTCCCGGTGGAAGAACCCCTCTGCCCTCGTGTCAATCGCTTGAAACTGCATTTTGTCGTACATGACTCGGATGAATGGAAGAACCATGACCTCCACGGTAGAGAATCCCAGTAATTGAGAGAAACAATCCCATGCCTTCGTTATGAGCTGCACACCAAAGCCAACACGCTGAGCTTGGAGTTTGTTGGATATTTGGACATTCACAAAAGGTGTGTGATATCCCTTGTCTCCTCTCTTCCTCTTCTGGCCTACAACTCTTTTCTCCATGGAAACTTTCTGAATGAGCGAGAGAAAGAGAATCTTTTGGAAATGTGTGGCAACGCTTGTGACGAAGGGGGGGAACACCCGTCCCACTCGCTTAGGAGGTATAGTCATTGACTTGGAAAACTCAGTCAAAGTCACATTCTTCGGTATTATTTTAAAGTTCACCTCGGTATACGCATTCCAGAAGTCCCTTACACGCCAGTCCCTATCACCGTCCAAAATGTCCAATAACCTCGTTGAGAGGTATAGCTGACGATAAGACCCCTTCAGAGATACGACCCGTAGTTCACTGTCCGTAAACGTCGGATGTCCTGGACCCACAAGAATATAGAAGTGATTCTTGGCCAGCGGTAGGATGTTGCGATTCTTGATAAAGTAATCAACGAACTCGCCGTGTCCCACCTTCCTTGGCCGGTCTTCATCTCGCATTGTCGACGCGTAATGATCGCGGATTGCGAGGCATACTGTGACAAGCTCATCTCCGGCGCCATAAACTTTTCCAACCTTCGTATCGGAGCTTGAGGGTGCCGGTGACGTAGACCTCGATGCACTATGTGGAGCCATTTTATGCATGCACGGGAAGAGGGTGCATTGACGGGTTATGATTCAAATTTCCGGAGCGGACGGGAGATGGGAGCGAACGGGAGATGGCAGCGGACGGGAGATGGCAGCTGACGGGAGATGGCAGCTCAGGGGAGATGGCAGCGCACGGGAGATGGCAGCACACGAGAGGAAACAGCGCGCGGGAGACTGCAGCGGGCGGGGGATGACTGCCGACGAGATATGAAAGTGCGCGGAAGACGGGAGCGGGTGGGAGAGGATAGCAACGATACAGCAAGAACGAGGTTCTTTCAACACGACAGGGAGATGTGCAAGATGCCTGAGATGCACGTAAACTTGTATAGAGGTGTGAGGGAAAGCGGCGACACTCGAGGGATACGGAACTTCGTGATTGCAAACATATACGCGAAGTTATAGAGAACGGCCGTTAGGACAGCGGACCGTGGTAGCGTGGCGCTTCATTAGCGGACTGAGGAAGTGCCAAGACCCCCCGGTCTGCTGTCCTACGAAAAAAATATTTTATTTTCCATATTTTTCAACGACAGCCTGGGACAGCGGACCGGGGTGTCGTGGCGCTTCATTGGTGCACCGATGAAGCGCCACGATACCCCGGTCCGCTGTCTCAACGCGCCGTGAGTGATGAAGCTGGGGCCGTGGCACACGTGGCACCTCCGACGAGCCACAAGCGGTGAAATTCGCCGGCTGTCAACGCGCCGTGTGTGATGAAACTGGGGTGCTGGCATACGTGCCACCTCCAACGTCTCTGGGACAGCGGACCGGGGTGTCGTGGCGCTTCATCGGTGCACCGAGGAAGCGCCACGACACCCCCGTCCGCTGTCCCAACGCGCCGTGAGTGCCGATCGGCTGTCCCAGGATGAAACGAACATGGACCCCGACTCAAACGATTTCCTGCTCTCACTCTATGCAATACATCTTACTATGCCTACCCTATTCTTGACGGATGTCCTAATCCTAGCTTCAAAGCGCAAGCACCATAGAAATAGGGCATCCACTATAGAAAATAAAGATAGAAGATGTACTAACTTTATCTCATCTTATGGATGTCCTATACCTAGCCACGAAGCGAGAGGGTGTGTGAAAACCTCCGCAAACAGCACAGGAATACGACATGCTCTCTATAAAATTAATATAGAAGATGTACCAACTTCATCTCATATAACGAATGTCTTATTCCTAGCAAAAAAGCGAGAGGGTGTGTGAAAACCTCCGCAAGCAGCATAGGAACAGAACATCCTCTTTATAAATTAAGATAGAAGATGTAATAACTTAATCTCATATAACGGATGTTCTATTCCTAGCAACAAAGCGAGAGGGTTTGCCACCTTCTACGGAGATACATCGTTCTATTCCCGCAATCGAGACATACTTTCGGTTGTGGAAGAAGATGAATATATCCCGGTGGAAGGTGTGACCAGGAAAGTAGGGCGTGGAAGGTGTTGCGATGGGGAGTGGGGACGACTTTTATACAGCAGCACACGTGTGCTTGGGGTTGCTCGGATGAAATGTTGAAAAAATGAAATATCATCTTTGTCCAGCCCCTCGTTTCAAAAAAACTCAAAATCATTTTCTGGGACAGCGGACCGGGGTGTCGTGGCGCTTCATCGGTGCACCGATGAAGCGCCACGACACGCCGGTCCGCTGTCACAACGCGCCGTGAGCGATGAAGCTGGGGCAGCGGCACACGTGGCACCGCCAACGAGCCGTAAGCGGTGAAATTCGCCCGCTATCAACGTGCTCCGTGTGATGAAACTGGGGTGCTGGCATACGTGGCACCGCCAACGTGCCGGGGACAGCGGACCGGGGTGTCGTGCCGCTTCATCGGTGCACCGATGAAGCGCCACGACACCCCGGTCCGCTGTCCCAAAGTGAAAATTAGTGTGCCACAAATTTTATTTATTTCTTTATTGCTCAAACATTGTTGTACAAGTGTACTATAGATATTAGTAGCGTTAGTAGCTTCATGTAGATTTGTAAACGTCCCGCGAGTACGCTATAAAATTTTTAAATAGGCACTGTGTATAATTTAAACTAATACTGAGCGGACGCGCATCCGTGATGAAGTAGGCGGAAAGGAACGGGAGTGAAAGTTACAACTAGCTAACCGATCTCGCGAGCGTTCTCGGCGGTCTTAAACAACCTTTTCCATTCTATCAGCCGCGTGTAACCGCGATACCGCCTCGCAAGCATAAAAGGGGGCGAGATTCAAGACGAGCGAACCAAAGTGCAGGGGTGTTAGAAATGCCGCCCCTAACACGCGAGAGAGGGAGGGCAAAAGGCACTACGCCGCTTATCCCACCAGCCCAAGCAATCAGAAAGAAGTTTTCGCCCGCTGCTACGCCGGTAATAAAAGTCGGCGATGCGGTGCATTTGTTTGTGACGATTGGGAAAGAAAAGAGCAGGGTGAAAGTGGGAACCGCGGAGGTGAGAGTTGTGGGGTCCACCGGTGGTGCAGGGAAGGCTCTTTGCCGTTCGCTCCATGAGCATCTTTTAAGCGCGATTGCTCTAGAAGGAGAAGATTTGGTTGTGATCTGGAGAACGAAGATTATTACAAGTCATGGAAGCTCGAAGTACCCTTACCGTTTTCAAGGAAATGAAGACCCACCAAGTACGCTGAGCGAGTTGTTCTCAGCTGAGTTGTATGCGTCGGATACGTCGATGATGGACCGAATCGATATTCCGCAAAGTCTTACTCCAGGGTCCGGGGCTGGCAAATCTTCTACATCTCAGCCTGAGAAAGTGGTTGCTCTGGAGGTCGAGAAACCTGCTGAGGAAGCTTCCAAAACTCGAAAGAAGTCATCTAAAGGGATGAAGAAGCCCTTGGGAGCTAGCGTCAGCATCATAGAGGACTCCGACGACGATATTGTGGAGGTCTTTCAGACGAGTAAGGCTCCGCTTGCTGCCGCGGAGGAGGACTTGTTCGATGAAGGAGACAGTGTTCCGTTGGAAGAGGTTGACAACACCCGGTCTCTCAAGAAGATTTCCGTCGCCAACTATGTTCAACGCAGGTTGACGATGGATATCGAGATGATTGAAATCCCGAAGAAGACAGTTCGAAGTTTGAATCTGGGACACAAGGAGGCGACGATGATGAAATGTCGCAACTTTGGGTGGCTCCCGTCCGCAGGTTCGATTGATGTGGCATCTCTAAGGGAGTAGGCTGTGAATTAAATAGTTTTTGATGGGAAAATTGTTGTGCCCGTAACCCTCATAGACGGATATCACAGAATTCTTGTGCTACAAGACTTGCATGGGGAAGGCGGGAAGTGGGTGGATAAAGTCCGTTCTTTGGATGTTGTGCTGTGGGGAAGAAAGGATGGAAAGGCCCCACAATGAACAAGACACTAGGACTCGGTAATCTTCTGAACGAGATGAGTTCGAATGTGCTGAAGATGCCGTTTGCAGACAAAATTCATAGCATGGTATCTTTTGTCCAGAACGTCGTGGACGAGTCACATGTGGATGTGAAGAGTATAACTTCGAAGCAGCTAGCTGGTGCTTTGAAGAGAAGTAAGGCTATCGGAGACTACAGCGTGCGTCACTTGACTCGTTACGCGACATTGGCTCTGAAGTTTGTGGAATGTGAGGGGCTTTTGGAGTTCTTTGAGAAGGTTTGTGAGGAGGTTCCAGCCCTGACATTGAGGCATGTCTCGATTGAACTCCTGATGGGTCTCACCGATGGGCCGTTTCGATTTGTCGTACATTGCTTGCAATGGCATGTGGAACTGAGGTTGTCTTCTTCTACGAGAAGAAGACACGGTCGTTTTGAAGACATGAGGAAGCACTTCTTTCAATGTGCCATAGGTATGTACAACCTATGTAATGTCACTAGGAAAAAGAAGATTAGTGTTGAAGAAGTATTGCAGACAGTATTCAACTTAGGAGGAAAACATGTGTCTGTGATGGAATATCTGGGTATGCGGAAAGCAAAAATGGAACTTGGCTTTGCGAGGCGTTTATGGGGCGGGATGGTGTCTAGAAGGGTGCAGACCGCGGTTAAGAAGCTTCAAAAAGCTTTCAAAGTATCGCTTCAAACGTCAGAGGAGGTGAAGGAGGTGGAGGAGGAGGTGGTTGAAGTCGTGGGTTTAGGTGATGGTACGTCAACCGCAGCACCTAATGAGGCAGAAGAGGCTCTCATGTTGTTGGAAGCTTCCATGTAAGGGGACGACCCTGAACCAGAGCCAGCAGGGTTGAGGCGGAGCACACGGAAAAAGATTGCCCTGGGCCGGCGTGAAGAGGATGGGAGTAGCAAGGCTGGGAGCCACAAGAAGAAGAAGAAGAGGAGGTTAATTGACTTTACTGACGATGAGGATGAGGTAGAAATCCAACCTGCTCCGAAGAGGATCAATAAGGGAATCGTGAAGACCCCCTCTGGAGATATACCAATGGAGGTTGTTACTTTATTCAAGAATATGAAGAAGCCGGCATTGTAGAAGTTCTTCAAAGAACAAAAAATAAATTTGGTGTCGTCGAGCGAGAAAGAAAGTGGTGGCAGTGAGAACGATAGTAGGTTCGTCCAGGACGAGGAGAAAGTGGTGGAGGAAGGAACGATGCGTTAATTTGAAGATAAGAATCCCGAGCAACCTCCGAAAGAGATGAATAAGGCAGGTGGGTGGGCTGGTGGATCGGATGTGTCATGGACGAGTCTGCTAAATGTGCTACCGAGTGAGTGGCCGGGAGGGAAGAATGCAGTGAAACATCAGCACCCGTGGATGGAGATGATTCATTTGTGAAAGAAGCACAGGGCGGGATGTTTGGGGGTGGCGGATTTGAGAGCGGGCCATCACGCGGTGTACTGGCATGCCACCCGGAATGTGCACAAGGAGCTGGGT
The DNA here is from genome assembly GCA_030374805.1 of Gracilaria gracilis. Classification (NCBI taxonomy): domain Eukaryota; phylum Rhodophyta; class Florideophyceae; order Gracilariales; family Gracilariaceae; genus Gracilaria; species Gracilaria gracilis. The sequence continues at coordinate 241,519 of JARGSG010000212.1, read as the reverse complement.
AGCACGAAAGAACCAGTTCTTGGGGTGAAGCTTCCGTTGAAGGGAAAGGCGAGAAGGGAGGAAGAAGCTCTTTGGATGGCGGCGATGGAGAGGGATCACCTCGCTCGAGAGTACTTTGCGACGAAGAAAATGGAATTGATGGAAAGAGGTTTCTGTGTTTTGGACCACTTTGGAACTGATGAAATTATGTCAGAGGATGCGAAGAAGAGGGGCGTGGTGGTGGATGAAGATCTGATGGAAGGGTTGCTAGAGTTTTTTGAGAAGGACTTCAAGGAGCAGCCAGACTTGAACTTTGAAGAGAACCGAACGAAATGGAATCCCATCATCAACGCGGGGGAGGAAAGGATGCTGCGGACAGGATGAAGGGAATTGGGCGATATATTACGACCAAGAAGGGGATTGTTGATTGCATGAAATCTGATGAGAAGAATGTGATGATGGTGAGAAAGCGGGCGTTGTTGGATGCGAGGTTTAGGCAAATTGCATTGGCTCTTCGGTTTTGTAACAACAGAAAGGCGAAGAAAAGGATGTATGCGCCGCAGACCGGAGGGCGTGTGTTGTGTACGGGAGAGGGATGCCCAAGGCAGGTTTTGCACACTGATTTTCGAGGGTTGACGAATGTGGAGAAGGATAAGGGAGATATTCCGGGGTTCTTCGTAATGGCCTCTGGAGGGAGTTCATATATGCTATGGGGTTTTCAGAAAACGCACAATATGTATGTGACGGATGACAAGAGTTTGAGGAGGTTATCACGTAAAATGGTTGTGAAGAAGTTCAGGGTTCCGCCTTACTCTCTGTTTATTGGGAGAGGGGATGTGTTTCATGCGGGAGCTGGGTACATGGATGCGTTGGTGCAAGAGAATTGCCTGAGGTATCACATGTATTTCGTACCTGAAGGATACAAGCTCCCTGACGCGGTGGACAGGGAGCCAGCGTTTCGGCCAAAGTTCGTAGATGAGGAATTTGGGTTAGGAGAAGACCCAAATGACCAGCCGGACGATGATGAAGGTTTGAAGGAAGAGAGTGAAATGGAAGATATAGAAGATGGAGAGGACGAGTACGAAGAGGAAAATGAAGAGATGTCAGATGGCCCTGCTGAGAATATAGATGGGGATTACGAGGAAGGACAGATGATAATGGATGACGACGATGAGTAGGTATAATGTAGCACTTATACTGTTGTGTTTATTTGTGATAGAAACTTGACATTAAAATTGAAGAGTTGATTTGTTTAAGCGGCAACTTAAGAAGAATTGGAGAACAAAAACGGGTTGTGTGTGTAGTTGAAACGAGTACGAGGTTTACAATTTGTTCTAATTACTAGAGAATGTGATGTCTAAGAAAATTGATATAGTTGGTGTGGAAAGGGACAGGGTCCTGCCTTCCGGCTAGTTTTTCATCTGCGAAGGTGGGATAGAAGTAAGCATTTCTAGATTCATACTCCGAGAAAAAAGCTGGGAAGGAAGTAAGGGTGCTGCCGTATTCCAGAAGTGATTCCACTGTAGAAAAGATATTGAAGGAGAGACCTGTGCTGAAGGTGACTATGCCTAGAAGCTCCTTCATTACAGTTGAGACAATAGTTTGGTACTTGGTAGCCACTTCATACATGGTAACGAATCCAAATGAAGAACCGACGAGATTGAAGGAAGAGATCCAAACGAGCTTTTGGTAGTAAGACTTGGAAAAGGTGTTTTCGTCGACGATACTGCAAGTGAGACCTGCGGTCCAGAGGCGTTCAGCTATTGCCAGAGCCCACTTTCCGGTGGCTGTGGTTAGACCATTGGGAGAGAGAGGGGTGACACCATCCTGTGGGGAGGCGTCGACAGTGGGAACGGCGATTTAAAGAGCGGCTCGTGTGCAGGGGTCAATTCCATGTTGGGAAAAGATGGGAAGAATGTGACCATTCTGGATGAAGACCAAGTCTTTTGCTCGTCGTGCTGGACAAGATAGAATTACTTTTTCGAGAAGGTCGTTCCTGCCACAGAAGAAGATTGGACCTTGGGGAAGGCACGCTGCGGAAATAAAGTCTTCGATGGAGAGAAAGGTGTCCTGAGGGGAACCATTGTTGTAAAGCATGGTGCTAGTACGGCCTCTACCTACGACAACAGCTGGGATGATTGTAGAACGGAGAAAAGATGAATGGGAGCTCATTGCGATGAGTTTGTTTGATTGAAGGTATGGGCTGTTGGAAGGTGTCGTCTGCTGGTAGCTGTGAAGGAAAGTGGTCTACATTCCAAGGAGTGGGGAAAGCTGTAAGTACACAACTGGGCTGTTGTTGTGGTCATGGAAAAAAGTGTCCAGGAGATAAGGGGATTTGTATGATTCGGGTATGGAAAGAAATGAGCAGCAGGGCTGCAGTGGAGGTAGGGTCGAAGAGTGTGTTTATGAGAAGGTATGTAGTGAAATAAAGCATAGAAAGTAAGATTTTATGCTACCGTTGGTACTTGAGAGGTGGTGCATCGTGGGTTTCATTGGAATATGGTATGGACTGAGGTTGGGAAAATGTGGAGATTTCTAGGAAAAGAATGGAAATTGTGTGGAATGGCGGGAATTAGGAGCGGATTTGAATGGGGTACAAAGGGTTGTGCAGCGCAAGTGGGCGTGTGGCCGATAGTGCCACGGGTGTGCGGAGTGGGGGGGAGTGCTGCAACTGTTGGGTTCATCTCGCTTGTTCTTATCTATCTTCGTTATCGTGAACCGCCATTTATTTCTGCGATGTCGAATGGGTACGTCGAGGACGAGGAGCTAGTGGCTCTGCTTCACCGGACGGAGGTACCAGAGACACCACCGGGAAGGAAAAAGGAGGGTGAGGACAAGGTTTGCATGAGGGAGAAGGAGGGAAGTAGGGATGGAGAGGGAGGTGGGGGTGATGGGGGTGAAGGGGGTGGAGGGAATGGGGGACCGGAGAGGAGGTTTGCGGCGGAGATGAAGGAGCGGTTGAGGAGGCTTGGAGAGGATCTAAAGGAACATTTGGACGAATGGCTTTCTGAGATGGTTGGTGAGATGGGAAGGGCGGTGCTGAGTGTGTCGGAGATTCGGGTGCCAATGGTTTTGATTTCGACGATTAAGAATAGGATAAAGTTGGCTGGAATGGGGACGGGAGGCATATGAGTGGGATGGTAGAGTGCGTTTGGAGGGAGCTGGTGACTCTGAGAAGGGAGAATATGGGGCTGAGGGGACGTGTGGAGGTGTTGGAGACGCAAGTGGGACAGGTGGAGAAGGCGTGCCAATTGTTGTTGGAGGTGAAATAACTGGTGAAGGAAGAAGGAGTTGGGAGGGAGGTGGGGAAATAGAAAGGGTCACCGGTGAAGCCTGGCTCTCGTGGTGGGCGTGGGAGTTTGAGGGGGAGGAGCGGAGAAGGGGATGGAGGGGAGGTTGGGGGAAGTTGGCTGAAAAAGAGGCGAAAGGGTGGGGTGATGGGGGGCGAGGATGGGGAGGTGCGTGTGCCGTGGCAGCTGCCGGGTGGAGCGCCACTAGTTGGGTTTGGTATTGCGGCGGCGGCTGTGCGAACGGCGGAGCGCATACTGGAGGAGCAGGAGGAGAAAAGGCTGGGAGGGGTTGGAAGCCGGTTTGGGGGCTAGGAGGGTGTACGAGAATGGAGAGACTGTTCCGTTCGAGTTCTTCCACTTGACATTTAGGGAAACTGAGACTCAGGATGCGAATGCAGGGATGGAATAAGGGAGCGCTGGTGGTTGGTTCGTAATTTTTTAGAGTGTTTTTGACGAGTGTGGTGAATGTAAAGTTACTAATGGTGGCAGGGGAACTGCAAACTAGCCTTCAACTCCAGTAGCTGAAGTTTGAATTGCACTGAACGGAAACCTAATTTCCAAAAAAAATTTTTTTGCCTTGCCAAATAGCGCAAACTGCAAAAATGCTAGTTTTTTCGGACTTTTATTTTCACAACTAGCGATCTAGCATACTAAACTATAATTCAGAGAACACCGACGTGCTTTCACGCTGCACATTGCTGTCGTGCGGCGCATGCAAGCAATGACTTGATTCCGCACGACGCGTGCAGGTCTGGACGCACGGCGCGTATGCAATCCGCTACCTGTTGGGTCTGACGACCAAGAAGCTTTATTGAGGCCGAACGACCATAGAGGGGTAACTACTCGGTACGGCGATATCGGCGAACCGCGGAGGCTGCGCCGCCACAATCAGCTTCTTCACCCACAGGGGAACCAAGCCTAAGGAAAGCTGGGCCTCCACCGAGTAGAGAAGCACCGTCGCTTTCTTGAGATACACCATCGTTAGCACTGTCACCCGCATCGGGATCAGCTCCAGCTGCACCTCCTACCTCAGGCACGTTCTGTTGGATTTTTTTTTAAATCCACTTCTGTTTTATTTTTAGTGTTCTTAATATTCCATGAAGAGCAGCAGGGTAACATGAAGAGCAGCAGAGTAACGTTGGATGTTGACCTAGTGCTGTCACTGAAACCAAAAGTGCAGGGGAGCATGGGCTGTTTTGGAGGGTGCTGCTGGAAAAGCGCATATGCGCGTGTGTGCAAACTCAACATGAAACTGGCTTCTGATTGGCTACTGCAAATGTGCATATGCAACGTAGTGTGTACAAGTGTTATGGCATTACTGGGTTGTTCTGGGCTACAGGTGTGTAGCTAGCACAGATGGTATGTGTTGACGTTGGGACATGGTCGAGTGCCTGTCAGTCCTTCAGGTTGGACTCGGAATACTTAAAAGCAAAGTTGCGGGGGACGATGGGCACTTTTGGGCACCCTCTTCGCAAAAGCGCATATGCGCCTCTGCTCAACCCCAACCTGAAACGCCAATAGAATTGGCTACTGCAAATGCCCTTGTGCAACGTGGTGTCTACAAGTGCCATGGATTGTATGGAGAGTTATCGTGGTATGGGCCAAGTGGAGCTCTGTGATTGGACGAGGCTTAGAGTAGTAGACTGACTATGCAGATAGCGAGGATGTGCTTTTCTAGGCTGGAATGGGCGGTTTTGTATGCAATATGCGATTCTGGGCTGCGCAAGGTTGGAGTGCCACCATGCAAATTGATGATTTTTTTAGATCTGGTTCTGAATCGAAGGAATGGCAATGGATTTGTAGTGTTGGTTGGTTTAGTTATTTGAAATTGTTGTACTCTGGTTTGCGCGCGCTTTTCGTGTACAACTGCACACACGTGCAACTCCTAACGACCGCCGTCGTCGCTTGCTGCGACGACGGTGAAGCGCGCGCTAGGGTATTTGTTGGTTGCGATCGGCGACCCTCGAGTAAGTGGGTCGACCAAAGGCAGTCAACCTTCACTTGTTTCACTTTCTCTTTCTTCCATATCCATCTCTACTTCCCTTTCTACCCTACCTGCGTGTGTATCGTTGGGTTATGGGCCCAGAGCGTCGACAACTTGCGGACGTCGCGCTCATTTCTTACTTACTACTTTTCTTTGGAAGTTTTCCTATCTGCGTTAGAGTACCCCGCTGTTTTCTCTCTGGCGAATGGTGAACACATATCGAGTTTGTTAGTAACCCGCTGGCTAGAGACAAGGGAGACAGTGAAGTCCTGCTCTGCGTCCGTGGAGTACGAGGGTCGATGAAACGGGCTTGGAAGCGTAGGAGCGACCGTACTGCGCCCTCTCAATTCTCAATCAATTGCTGTTTTATTTATAGTGTTCCCAATATCCCATGAAGAGCAGCAGGGTAACACTGTCAAGGTGTAAACTAACTTGGTCAATTACAAACCAACGCATTCATTCTTACTACTTATAGCACAGAATTACAACTGTGCTTCTTCCAGTACCTCTAGTATTTCGGTCGCCTCCTGCCCCTCTCCAGGTGACCAATCTTCCATTCCAAGTAGTACTTTCAGTCTTCAGTACTTCCAGTACTCCTGTCGAAGTACATCACGTGCCCAAACAGGGTTCACTGGGAACTCATTGAAGTACCATCGGATACCCATCATTCTGTGCGAAACTTTTCGCAACCGAAGAACGGGTGGGTATTTTCCATTTACCGCACACGGGATTTTGCGAACGAGTCTTACCGAGGCAAGTTTCTACTCCCCATCCCGTATATTTTCTATCCCCGTTGTACATAAATTATCAATTTCAGCTCGCAGTGCCAAAATTGAAGGATGTGCATTGTACAGCGACAGCTGCCGACATGCTCGGTTCAGCTTTAACTGTCGCGGTCTTTGTTCCAAGTCAAGGTTCAATGCCGTTTCACGACACGATTGATAGTGCCGTAGACGCTTGGAGGCGAGCACAATTCGTTGCAGAGCCGCAGAGTCTAATCGACAAAGTACACGCATCATCGGCACCCGATATGTTCCAAACCAAGATGCCGTTTTTCCAAGAATCAGTTTGAAGAACTTTGCTTCAAGCTTCACTATCGCCATTTCTACATGTGGTGTGAGCGGTACAAGATGCAACGCATATTCGTAAATCGACCTCACAAATGCGCGGTACAAACTCATACAGCTGCGCGTATCGAATCCATTCCGGTGCAGACCAGCACCGGCTAGGCTTCCTTATCGACGTTGAGCATTTTGTACCCGTTCCATGGGCTTCTCGGGTGTTACTCCACTGGTGTTTAGAGACACCCCCAGACATACTGCACTACGTACCACGCTCAGCTCATCACCAGCAAGTATGAATATTGTAGAGTGATTTTGGTTTGCAGGCAGTCGCAGTACCATCGAATTGCCGTTTGCAGTGTTACACGGCATTTGCATTTCTTTGCCCCAACTAATGCATATGTCTAGTAGTTGTTGCAGCCCGCTATCGGTCTTCGCCATCAGAATCACATCGTCGGCAAATGCACTTGCACCTCGATCCGACACATGCTATGGCACCTCCTGCACTCGATACAGCATGGAATCAATATACATGTTGAACAATGTACAGCTGAATGGGTAATCTTGGGGGACTTTAGGAGTCATTTGTACTTGCTCATCTTTCCAATTTCCATTTATAAAAGCGTTGACTCGTTGCAGCAGCAAAGTAGTCATTGCCGCATGCTTCGTGTTGATGTATGGATGTGGTCGAGTGCCTGTCAGTCCCTCAAAGGTGCTCTAAGTACTTGGAATACAAAGTTGCAGGGGAGCATGGGCACTTTTGGGCACCCTCATGAGAAAAGCGCATATGCGTGTCTCCGCGAACCGAACGTGATACTGCAATATGATTGGCTACTGCAAATGGCTACATGCAACGTGGTTTGCACAAGTGGAACGTGTTGTATGGAGCGAGAAGGGCAGATGGAACAAGTGGTACGCTGTGATTGGCTGCAGCCTATAGGTGGTGGCCAGTTATGCGTTAGCGGAGTATCTGTTATTATAGGCCATTGTGAGGGGTTGTGCAATGTATGCGATTCTGGGCTACTATGAAGGGTTTTGGAGCGAATGTGCGATTCTGAGCGGCGCGAGGGTGTTGGCTGTGCCAGACCGAAATTGTCAATTTTTTAGAGCAAGATATGGATCATGGAGTTGGCAAACCATTGGATTTGGCACGATTTGATTTAGTTGTTTGAATTCGTATTGTGTTTTGCGCGCGCTTTGGCTGTCAAAGTGTACACTTTGACAACGTGTGCAGTTATGTCGCTGGATGCGACGGCGGCGGCGCGCGCTAGAGTATTTGTAGGTTGCGATCGCTGCCCGATCACTAAACTCGGGAAGAAGGTGGCCTACCCCCTTTGTTTGTCTTACTCATCTTCTTCACTACTTTCCCCTTTCCTTCTCTAACCTGCGTTCGTTGCGTCAGGTTATGGGCCCAGAGCGTCGACTATTCGCAGACGTCACGCTCTTCTAACTTTTCATTTGGATTCTAAGAAGTTTTCCTATCTGCGACAGGTACGCGCATTGGGCGACCGAGCGAGCGAGCGCGAAGGACCGCGCTGATTTCCCGCAAGTGACTAGCAGGAGCTAACTGGTGAACGCATATCTTTGGCTACTAACCTCCCTTGGACGTCTCGTACGGATTGTAAAGCCCCTCGCTCTGAAGTGCGCAGAGCAGGGTAGGTCAAGAAGATATCGCATCTCACCTGGAGAGAGTAACCAGGGATCAGAGGTTCGGACCTCTAGGGTAACCGGAGCTAGATAACTCCTGCCAGTGGACCCGCTGCTTCTTTCTTCTTCTTCTTTCTTGTTTCCGGGTTTGAGTTCTGTCTCACCCGTGAGTATACTCCAGGCGTCGAGTACCCGAACTCCGCCTGTGATCGCGTACGGGACGCGTCCCGACGAGCGTTGTAGACTTCGTTACACGGTCTCCGCTGGCGCCCTCGCTGTTGAGTGTCGAGAGTACTCCACTCCAGCCTCTACCCTCTTTGTGTAACATAAGCATTGAGTCCCTCACACTCCTTGTATTGTTGTTTGTCAAAAGTTACTTTTGTTTCTCTCTCCTGTTTTCTACTTGGTTTCCTGGATCTGGTTGTATTCGGAACGAGTCTTTCACAATGTCAGACTCGGAAAAGGAAACTGAGACCAACTCTGGTGTGAAGATTCCCCGCTTCCATGGCAAGCGCGGTGAGGATTACGCACTCTGGCGGCATCGTCTTCGTGCCGCATGTCGCATCAAAGGTGTCTGGAATGTTGTTAACACTGATGCTGAGCAGTCTGTATCCACTGATACCACTGGTACGGATGGTCAAGGATCTTCTGCAGAGGGCATTCGCTCATTGTCTAAGCGTGAGAAGGCCTGTGGGATCATCATATGTGCACTTGGCGAAGCTCCTCTACGTGTGGTAATGGACGTGGATGATGATCCGGCACGAATGCTCAAGATGCTTGATGCGCGTTATGCATCTAATCGAACGGTTTCTCGGATCGCGGTTCAGACTCAACTGTTCCGTATGTCTTACAATGGACAGAACATGTCTGAGTATGTCGATCAATTCACTGCATTGTTCTCACAGTTGGATCGCATGGGCAAGGATGCCGCTATTCCGGAATCGCATAAGGCTCCTATGCTTTTGGCTTCTATTGATCCGCAAAGTTCTTTGGAGTCTACCGCTGCGGCGTTGCGCACCAAGGAAATATCCGAACTGACTTGGAATTATGTTGCTACCACACTTATCGATGAGTACAATGCACGTCGTATAACTTCTGGACGTAGTCGCAGTCGCAAGAGGAATAAAGGAAAAGGTTCTGGAAGGCAGTCTGGTACCTCTGCAAGTGCAAATCATCGAGATGGAAATGACTCTGATGATGCTCCTACTAATCGTGCACTGGCAGCTGGTAGCACCAATGGTCATCACTGCGATTTTTGTGATCGTGATGGACACACTCAGGACCGATGCTACATGAACCCAGACAATCCGGACAACCATTTACCGAAGAGTATCCTGGACAAGCTTACATTGAAGTCAAAAGATAAGCCGAAGACCTCTTCAAAATCATCTGGCAAATCGTCCAAGATCGAAATAGCTGGCATGTCTATGGAGAAAGCAACGGTTCTACCACCCACTCAAAGAGACATGGACACTTACGCAGATAGTGGAGCGACCTCGCACTACTTCCATTCTGCTTCCGCATTCATTCCCAGTACACTGCATGATGTGGAGAAGCGTGTTATACAGCTTGCAGAAAAGACATGTGTGTCTGCAACTCAGCGGGGAGATGTGATTCTGCCTTTCGAGAATGTGAATTTACGTCTGAGTGATGCACTCCTGGTTCCTTCAATGGAGTACAACTTGGTTTCTGTAGGTTGCTTAGCCGACAAACAGATTGAGTCACGTTTCCATTCTGCAGAAGTTCGTCTGATTCATGACAATGGTTTCCACATTGGGTCAGGAAAGCGCGATAAACGTTCCGGACTGTACACTTTGCCGGAACCGGTAGCGCATTTCACTCATGAACGAGCTCTTACTTCCAGCCAGGTTGATTTGGATTGCGCATTGAAGGCCTCGATGACTGCTTTGACACAGCTATGGCACCGAAGACTTGCACATATGAACCCCAGAGACTTGCAAGTTGTTCACAAACATGCAGATGGTGTGCCAAGTCTTGCGAAAATGGAGGAGGTCTGTCGGTCATGCCGTCTTGGAAAAGCACACAAACTACCGTTTCCTGGTTCATTTAGTCGTGAATCGTCAGTTGGTGACAAAGTGCACACTGACATCATCGGTCCCCTCACCACATCGTTTCCGGACAGGTTTAAGTATGCGTCAGCATTCGTGGATGACCACTCACGATATGTTATCATTGGATTCATGAAACACCGCAGCCAAATCAGTGAGGTGTATGATGGTGTTGCGCAGAAGCTCAAGCAGCTTGGAGGAGTGGCGGTGAAGAAACTGCACTCGGATGGCGCTAAGGAATACATTGCATTACAAGATAATCCAGAAAACGCATTTGAAGACACTTCCTTTTCACCTCCGTACACTCTGGAACACAACGCCATAGCTGAGCGCATCAATCGCACTATGGAGGAAGCAGCTCGGGCTATGCTCATTCAGGCCAATCTACCGGAATGTTTGTGGGTCTTTGCGTTGAAACATGTACAGTTTGTGCGGAACCGTGTTCCACATTCAACTACTGGAAGCACTCCGTACTCGTTGATGACGGGAAATAGGCCGACATTGAAGCACACCCGTGTGTTTGGATGTGCAGCTTTCGTACTGAAGATGATCGAAGGAACCATGTTCGAGTCTCGTGCACTTGAGGGGGTGTACTTGCAGACTCTTGAGCATGGTGTATTCGATGTACTTGTCAGAGATGATGATGGCCTACCGCGCATCATGCACTCACGTCATGTCACATTTGATGAGAATTCATTCCCTGGTGCCGAGTACTTGGAGGAGTTTATGGAGGATGAATGTGCATCTGACACAGACTACAGTTCTGAGGCTGCGCCATGCTCCGACTCCGACGGCTCTTACCCAGATGATCCTGGTGACGAAGTAAATGTGGATGACATTTGTGACAGTACGAGTGGCCCCGATGATGAATCTGGCCCAATTGCCGAAGAAGCATTACCTGCACCAAGTAATGAAAGCAGTGATGATGGTGTGGACAATGCTGAAGGTGATGGCTCTGCTGATGAAAGTGACCACCACCCTGCGAACGACACAGCGCACGAGCCCACTGGTGACACGGACGACTCTACCGAACCACCACGATACCCGCAACGCACGCGTCGTGCACCCCGGAGGTGGTACATGGCTGCGTCTGCAACCACATCTGCAGTTCAGGTTACCACAAGTGATGAACCTACGCTGAAGGAAGCAATGTCCGCGACGCCCATCGAGCAGAGCTTATGGCGAGCAGCCATTGAAGATGAACTCGCATCACTTGAGTCAAAGAATACTTGGAAAGAGGACAAGTCTCCATCGCAACAACCACTGCCCCACGCACATTGTGCTCAAGGTCAAGCGTAATGCAGATGGTTCGGTGAAACGCTTCAAGGCTCGAGTCGTGGCCGGTGGTAATCACCAAACTTTTGGTGAGAACTACATGGAAACGTACGCTCCAGTGGTTTCGTTTGGCATAGTACGTTTCTTCCTCTACTTGACTCTATGCTTGCAGATGTATATTGCTCAGGTGGATGTGAAGACTGCATTTCTCAACGGCGATCTCGACGAGGATGTTTGGGTAATGTCACCACGCGGTGTTTCTGGAATTGGCTCACGATGCTATAAGCTTCAAAAGGCAATGTACGGGCTAAAGCAAGCACATCTAGCCTGGCACACCAAGTTGACGGGCGATCTGCGAGCCATTGGATTTCAAGAGTTGCCGAGTGCTCATTGTGTGTTTCGGCGAGCCAGTAAACACAAAGGCTACGCGTACATCCTTGTGTATGTGGACGATCTGCTAATCTTTACTCCATCTGCAGAAGAACGGTCTCGGATTTTGGAGGAGCTTCGGAGCCTGTACGAGATCCGTGTTGAGAACAAAGTAACTCTCTACCTGGGTGTGGAACTCACTTGGAGCATAGACGACGATGGTCGTTTAACTGGGATGCAACTTGCACAGCCGTTGTATATCGAAGGAATGCTTCGACGCTTTGGTCTTGACAGGAGCAAACCAGCTCGCAGCCCCATGGTAGAATCTTTATTCATAGGACTTGCGGAGGAGGAAGACAAATCCCCTCAGGATGTGCAGCTATACCAGCAGATGATCGGGTCTCTGCTGTACTTGGCACTTCGCACACGCGTGGACATTCTCGCACCAGTACTCATTCTTGCACGTTATCAAAGCAACCCAACACCATACTGTCACAGGGCAGCGAAACGGGTTCTGCGCTACTTACAAGGAACTTGCAAACATGGGTTGAATTATCACGCTGGCTCCCTGAACATGGAAGCGTATGTCGATTCGGACTATGCCGGCGACAAGTCCGATCGGAAGTCCATGTCGGGATACATGATCAAGTTTGGGTCCGCCGTGGTATTCTTTGGTGCAAAGAAACAAGCTTCAGTTGCATTGTCTACTGCAGAGGCTGAGTACTACGCTTTGACCATGGCAGCGCAGGAGGTTGTGTGGATGAAGCGTCTACTATCTGAACTTGACTTGGACGTCGATGGTGCAGTTCCTCTACACTCGGACAACCAGGTTGCGATCGACTGGAGTGCAGGAGAAAGATGCCCATCGGGTCGCGCCAAGCACATCGATGTGAAGCTGCACTTTATTCGGGAACTGGTAAAAGAGTCTGTGATTGATGTCAAGTACATTCCAACTGAGTTGAATGATGCGGACATTCTCACGAAGCCCTTAGGTCCATTGAGTATTCAGGCCATCATGAAAAGGATTGGACTTGGTCAGGAACTCGAGGAGGAGTGTTGATGTATGGATGTGTTCGAGTGCCTGTCAGTCCCTCAAAGGTGCTCCAAGTACTTGGAATACAAAGTTGCAGGGGAGCATGGGCACTTTTGGGCACCCTCATGAGAAAAGCGCATATGCGTGTCTCCGCGAACCGAACGTGATACTGCAATATGATTGGCTACTGCAAATGGCTACATGCAACGTGGTTTGCACAAGTGGAACGTGTTGTATGGAGTGAGAAGGGCAGATGGAACAAGTGATACGCTGTGATTGGCTGCAGCCTATAGGTGGTGGCCAGTTATGCGTTAGCGGAGTATCTGTTATTATAGGCCATTGTGAGGGGTTGTGCAATGTATGCGATTCTGGGCTACTATGAAGGGTTTTGGAGCGAATGTGCGATTCTGAGCGGCGCGAGGGTGTTGGCTGTGCCAGACCGAAATTGTCAATTTTTTAGAGCAAGATATGGATCATGGAGTTGGCATTGGATTTGGCACGATTTGATTTAGTTGTTTGAATTCGTATTGTGTTTTGCGCGCGCTTTGGCTGTCAAAGTGTACACTTTGACAACGTGTGCAGTTATGTCGCTGGCTGCAACGGCGGCGGCGTGCGCTAGAGTATTTGTAGGTTGCGATCGCTGCCCGATCACTAAACTCGGGAAGAAGGTGGCCTACCCCCTTTGTTTGTCTTACTCATCTTCTTCACTACTTTCCCCTTTCCTTCTCTAACCTGCGTTCGTTGCGTCACTTCGGTTGTAACCTCGATGCGCACACTTGCGACAATAGTTTTCCGTTCACTTTGTTGTACGCCTTCGTTAGATCCAGTACTGCCACACGCGAGTGCCTGTTTATGATGATGTTATTCAGCTCCACAATCGACTGTTCCGTTCCATTGTACTTTGAGAACCCATACTGATACTCATGAAACTCGATATAGTTCACCACAATCGAGTTTAATGCAGCCGAGATTGCTTTACGCAAGTGCGACAGAACAGATATCGGTCGGTAGTTGGATGGTACCGAGATGTCGCCTTTCTTGTATATGGGAGATATACGTGTCTGACGCAACGCTAAAGGTATATATGCCAACTTGCCGCACGCCCGTCACAGCTTCAGAAGCGTAGACGCGCACAAAGTTGGACTGACCTGTAGCATTTCCGACGCCACGTTATCACGTCCAATCGACCTTCCCTTCTTCACATCCTTGATCGAATTTTCCAATGCAATTTAGAACGAGTCCGGAACGTCAAATGAGACTGCTTTCACCCCACATTCTGGTGGCTGGTACTCGGCAATAAACTCAGCATAGTCCTGTGGGTCTAATGGATGGATTTCCACGTTCCAGTGCCCGTGCGCTATGTTGAGATCGTAATTTCATCACCGAGTTGATTCGATTCACTGTTTGAGATGCTGTTTTGTCCTCGGCAGTGTCAAGAAATTCGTCCAACAGTTTTCTCTTCTTTGCCCGACAACGACGTTTAATGAATCGGTCAATCACCCTGTACAAATTCCACATTTGAATTTTGCCACTTCGTTTCCACCGTTTGTAATACGTAGATCGCACACGACTCAACTCGTCAAGACTAGAATCCCAGAAAAAGCGATATCGGTCAGGACGCATTGATACGGAAGTGATCCAGGGGCTACTGATTGTGTCCACAATTTGGCAACAAGCATCCTCCAGATCCTGTTTTGAGGTTGCGTGGTCTAAACGTGAAGCCACATTAGGCAAATTGGTTTTGTATTATGTCTGAGCGTCTTCTATTTTGTCTACGCATTTGAGTTGCGCCCTCGAAATCTTCGGTTTTTGCGGTGAGAATTTAGTTGTCATCCAGTCAATGTCTGCAACAACCATGTTGTGATCTGTTGATGTATGGATGTGGTCGAGTGTCTGTCAGTCTCTCAAGGGTGCTCCAAGTACTTGGAATACAAAGTTGCCGGGGAGCATGGGCACTTTTGGGCACCCTCATGAGAAAAGCGCATATGCGTGTCTCCGCGAACTCAACGTGATACTGCAATATGATTGGCTACTGGAAATGGCTACATGCAACGTGATTTGCACAAGTGGAACGTGTTGTATGGAGCGAGAAGCGCATATGGTACAAGTGGTACGCTCTGATTGGCTGCAGCCTGTAGGTGGTGGCCAGTTATGCGTTAGCGGAATATCTGCTATTGTAGGCCACTGTTAGGGGTTTTGTGATGTATGCGATTCTGGGCTACTATGAAGGGTTTTGGAGCGAATGTGCGATTCTAAGCTGCGCGAGAGGGTTTGCTGCGCCAGAACGAAATTGTCAATTTTTTGGAGCCAAATATGGATCATGGAGTTGGCATTGGATTTGGCGTGAATTCTTTAGTCGTTTGAATTCGTATTGTATTTTGCGCGCGGTTTCGCTGTCAAAGTGTACACTTTTCCAGCGTGTGCTGTTATGTCGCTGGCTGCGACGGCGGTGGCGTGCGCTAGAGTATTTGTAGGTTGTGTTGGATGTCATGCTGTCACTGACATCAAGCTGTTCACATGTGACAAGTGTAGAATGGTACCTTGGTATGTGAAACTATGACTGATGTCGTTCTGTAGCTCAACTGTGTTGGATGGTGGAAGAGCCACCAATGGATGAACGTGTCAGATGTGGGGCTGTGTCCAATATCAAGCTGTTCAGATGAGTTCGTACAGACAGACTGTACACCAGGACACGTTGTCTAGAGTGGTCGAGGTGCACAGTGTGCACATGTAGCAATGTGGATACTTGGTACATGGTGCACGAGTGTTGACACTGTTGAGTGGTTGACATCATGTTCGGGTAGTGCTGCATGCACATGTGTGTTTCTGGATGCATAGAACTTGTTGGCTGTGTTTGGTTCACGTCATATGGTTTACAGGTACTTGTAGCTGACGTGTGACTTGGTGAGCCTAGATATACACATTATGGCGTCGGGTACTGATTACAGGTTGCAGGCAACAGGTGCGGGTGTTTGTGTATGGATTGTCGTGGTCTGGTTCTTATGGTGCGTCGTCGTATTGTGTGTATACACTGTCATGGATACACATGATTGTACATTGTTGTACATTGTTGTGCAGTATTGTACGGAATGGTTTTGCACTGCTGTGCACTGTTGTGCCTTGTTAGTTGTAAGCTGTCATGAATTGTGGCAGCGTTACTATGTCATGCTAGAAGATGATTGGTAGTATTGAGTGTCCCTGCTTAGTGGCTTAGGTTTTACTCAGAGTTGGAGTTGTTCGGTGTGTTGGATGTTGACTTAGTGCTGTCACTGAAACCAAAAGTGCAGGGGAGCATGGGCTGTTTTGGAGGGTGCTGCTGGAAAAGCGCATATGCGCGTTTGTGCAAACTCAACGTGAAACTAGCTTCTGATTGGCTACTGCAAATGTGCACATGCAACGTACTGTGTACAAGTGTTATGGCATTACTGGGTTGCTCTGGGCTACACGTGTGTAGCTAGCACAGATGGTATGCTGGACAGTATGCACAGTTATGTACGTGTACATGTTGAACACATTGATGCAACTTGGTGCACTATGGTGATGAGTCAGGTACAGTGATGAGGATTACACGAACACTGTGGTAACATGTTGTAGAACTTATGGCATTGAGTGAATTTGTGGTTACGTGGTACTTGGTGAGCTGAAGCATACACATATTGGTGTGGTGTACGGAATACAATGTATTGGCACAATGTGAATTTATGCATGGTCATCGTTATGTGTAGGCACGTAACTTGTTGAGTAGGCACGAAATTTATGGTGCACTGTTATGCACTGTTGTGCACTGTTGTTCCTTGTTGGTTGTAAGCTGTCATGAATTGTGGCAGTGTTACCATGTTATGTCAGATGATGATTGGTAGTATTGAGTGTCCCTGCTTAGTGGCTTAGGTTTTACTCCGAGTGGAAGTGATCGGTAGTGCGACGACGTACTGCTATGCAAGTTGTGACAGAAGCACCTCCAAGTAAATCCAAGCCAGAGCTGGCGAACTTCCCTTGCATCTCCTCAACTTCTCTTTCTTATCTATAACCTCCATCACGGTGGTGCAACGAAGAAGTGCTATATAAGTTGTGAGCTACGCACCTCCAAGTAAATCCCAGCCAGGGCTGGCGAACTTCCCTCGCGTCTCCTCAACCTTCCCTTCCAGCTATAACCTCCATCAGGTTGGGATCGCTGCCCGATCACTAAACTCGGGGAGAAGGTGACCTACCCCCTTTTCTTGTTTTACCCATCTACTTTACTTCTTCTTCCCTTCTCTTCTCTAACCTGCGTTCGTTGCGTCATGATCCGAGACCGCATCCCACGATCCACTTGCTGTTGCTACATTTCGAACAGACATTCGCTTCGAGATGAAGAAATCCACTACACTCGAACCATTTGAGGTGCGAAATGTTGGCGTCAACTCGGATAGAGCCCTCAGCAAAAGGTCCCATTTGCGGATCCACGCTTGGAGTCGACGACCAGGCCTGTTGGTTCGTTGATCCCAGTCGTCATGGTGGGCATTCCAGTCGCCAGCCAGTAACGTCGGACCACAGATCGAAGACTTCAATCGCTCGAGGAATCCCTTTATGTCCTCATCTGAAGCGCTCGGACTAAGATATACTCCTATCACATTGAGATCTGGGCGAACTCTCAGTGCCAGGATTTGGTATGCCGCGGTACTGTATTTGACCACGACCTTCGTACAGAAGCGCTGATGATGGAAAATCGTGATCCCTCCTCTCGGCGCTCGACTCCTGTACTCCGCTTCCAGCGCCACACTCACATGTGGCAATGCCAACGACACCTCATCGGAGGGACGTTGCCATGTTTCCACAACGCACAGAAAGTCTAATCCTAAAATTTTCCATACACGGTGGACTTCGGCCTCGCTATGTGCCAGACCTCTCACGTTGAAAGTACCAACTCGGATCACAATACCTCACCATTTTGGTGACCATCATGTAGAATTGGACCGGTTTGCCTCGTAGTCGACGGCACATTAATGCTAACGGAGAACACATTTCGTACCAATCTGTTCGGGCGACGCATTTCGTGGTCATAAGTGGGAGCACCATCGTGGTCTCAATCCGATGACAGACCCTCACTAGAAGTCTAAAGCGGTTCTAATGGGCTCGTTTGGGCCCCTTTCATAGTGATATCTTTCGGATAACTCCTGTGTTACCTTCACTTGGGGCGTGTACCAATGCTTGGACCACGCTGACGTTGTGCGAGTTGCTGCAGTCTGCAGGCGATATAGCGCCTGCTCCAGGTTTTTCTGTCGTCGTTCGGCCTTATTCATCATCTTTCGTGATGACATGGCATTCGAGGTGGCGGCGAAGTTAGGCATGTGCGTGTACCCGGCTGCCCGCATTCCTGCAACCAGTTTGTGAGCAACGTCAGACGCAGTCACGATTTCCAATATCGAACGTCCTATGAAGGACAGAGCGATGACGCAACGGCTTGGGAGACCACTGCGAAGGTGTCCCATGAGAGGCCGGTAAGGGCCGCGCGGTATGCCACGGAAGTACTGCGCTTCCATTTTCGGGGGCCGAGATTGAGATGTCGGCAGTGGAGCATATCCTCCAGACTTGAGGTTTTGAGCTATCTTAGCCATTCGAGTAAGAAACTCAGGTGGTAACTTGTTCAATGACCGAGGCTGGCCTTCTCTTGCAATCTGCGCCCAAGTCTTTACATCAGTATTTGTTCCAGTCCTTGCTTCAGGGACAGGGTTTTTCTGCGGTTAAGCTCGTCCAGTGTTGGGCGGAGCCGAGTTAAGTAGCTGTCTGTTAACGGCCGTCTTCACACGCCGTGCTTCAATTTCTGTAGCACGTTGCTTTTGCTTCTGTTGCAGTACCGTTGCATCGTTGCGAGAGAATTGCAGCTGCTGGGTGAGCCAGTCAACTTGATCCTCTAGTGTCTGGCATCTCCTCAAGATCCCTCAAGTTACCCTGCTGCTCTTCATGGGACATTGGGAACACTATAAATAAAAAGCAATTGATTGAAAAAAAAAAATTGAAAATCCTCAAGATCGACTCCCATTGCTGTTTTGGTATCTGTAAGCCGGCAACAGGTGCGCTAGAGGGCGTGCTGGCGTGGCTGAGAAGGTACTTGGCATGTGGTGATGGCGTAGGAGGGGATGCGACTGACGGCTGAGAGCTGTTCCTTGGGCTGCTCGGCGCCAGAAATGGTCGAATTTGTTGGATGTTGACCTAGTGCTGTCACTGAAACCAAAAGTGAACGGGAGCATGGGCTGTTTTGGAGGGTGCTGCTGGAAAAGCGCATATGCGCGTTTGTGCAAACTCAACGTGAAACTAGCTTCTGATTGGCTACTGCAAATGTGCACATGCAACGTACTGTGTACAAGTGTTATGGCATTACTGGGTTGCTCTGGGCTACACGTGTGTAGCTAGCACAGATGTTATGCTGGACAGTATGCACAGTTATGTACGTGAACATGTTGAACACATTGATGCAACTTGGTGCACTATGGTGATGAGTCAGGTACAGTGATGAGGATTACACGAACACTGTGGTAACATGTTGTGGAACTTATGGCATTGACTGAATTTGTGGTTACGTGGTACTTGGTGAGCTGGAGCATACACATATTGGTGTGGTGTACGGAATACAGTGTATTGGCACAGTGTCAATTTGTGCATGGTCATCGTTATGTGTAGGCACGTAACTTGTTGAGTAGGCACGAAATTTATGGTGCACTGTTATGCACTGTTGTGCACTGTTGTTCCTTGTTGGTTGTAAGCTGTCATGAATTGTGGCAGTGTTACCATGTTATGTCAGATGATGATTGGTAGTACTGAGTGTCCCTGCTTAGTGGCTTAGGTTTTACTCCGAGTGGAATTGAGCGGTAGTGCGACGACGTAGTGCTATATAAGTTTTGACAGAGGCACCTCCAAGTAAATCCGAGGTAGAGCTGGCGAACTTCCTTTGCATATCCCCACCTTCCCTTGGCATCAACCTTCCCTTCCCAGCTATAACCTCCATCAGGTTATGGGCCCAGCCCCGCTGCCCTCTGCCGTTATCGTTCGTCTCTCGCCGCTCTCCCACACCGCCGCTCACCCGTTTCGCTGTTTTTCTATCACCGTCTTCTCGTTGCGTCGGGTGTGTTGACCGTGTTGTCAGTTGGTGTTGGTATTCTTTTTACGGTTTGCGTTCCTCCCTGAGAGCGTTGTTTTGGTAGTGGTTCGACGTTGACTCTCTATCGTGATTGTGTTTGGGTGCCCGTTGTTGCCCTCGTTGTCGATCGCTATCCGATTTGTTTGGTCTCCCTCTATTGTTTTTGCGGTTGGGATCCCCGCGAAGTGTTTGCGGGTTCTGATCCGAGAGGTTGAGACCAATTTAATCGAAGTCGGGGCACTAGCTTTGTGCTCAGCAGTTGTTGTTGAAGTCCGTGCACTACGTGTGTGCTCGACATTTTTGGTCATCACTGCAATACCTGTGCGACGAACGGTTGATCCGAGTAATCGGGGACAGGAGCCAGGCGGCTTGAACCAAGGCGGACGTGCTAACCAGCGGGCTCCACCGGTTCTTTTGGGGGGATAACGATGTTGTACCGCGAGTGCTAAAGCTAACGGGGTGCTGTGGCGTACTGCACTTTGGTTGTGGTGTTTGACTTTTGTTTGTTGAACCTGACTGTGTGTTAGGTGCTTGGACGGCGGTGAAGGCATCCATAAGGAGCTTTTGATCCGTGCAATTGACTCATTGGCTTGTCAAGTGGGCTTTTAGTACGGGGAGGCAACGTATCGAAGGCTGACCTCCCATTGGGATCAGGCCACTTGTGATCTTCATTGATTGCTCGCTAGAAGCGTCCCTTGGGTGTCAAAGTAGCTGCTTTTTCAAGGTCGCGCAAGTTCTTGCAAGAGATCAGAGAGGGTTTTACTTGGTGAAGGCATATCTTCGGCCATTAACCATCCTCTGGACGTCTCGTAGAGAGCATCGCGCCTTCTCCTTGAACGCGGGAGAGGGTTGACTGCAGAAGTCGTTTCCAACCCGGACGGTCTCCGGAGGTCAGGGGTCCGACTCTCTAGGGTACCGGGAATAGTATTTCCTGCCAGTGGGCCCGACTATTGAAGTTTTATTTGTTTTTATTGTTGTTGTTGTTATTCTGGTTGTTTGTTTGTTTGCTGTTGTGGTTTGCTGTTGTCCTGTTGTGTCTGCCATTTCTTTCATCTGGGATCGCTTTTAATCTCACTTTGTGGCATGGACTCGTTCACTGGGATCAAGATTGAGAAGTTGGGTGAAGATAACTTCCATATCTGGAAGGAGAAAGTTCAGCTTGTGCTTGCGCTTGTTGATGTATGGATGTGGTCGAGTGCCTGTCAGTCCCTCAAAGGTGCTCCAAGTACTTGGAATACAAAGTTGCAGGGGAGCATGGGCACTTTTGGGCACCCTCATGAGAAAAGCGCATATGCGTGTCTCCGCGAACCGAACGTGATACTGCAATATGATTGGCTACTGCAAATGGCTACATGCAACGTGATTTGCACAAGTGGAACGTGTTGTATGGAGCGAGAAGGGCAGATGGAACAAGTGATACGCTGTGATTGGCTGCAGCCTATAGGTGGTGGCCAGTTATGCGTTAGCGGAGTATCTGCTATTATAGGCCATTGTGAGGGGTTGTGCAATGTATGCGATTCTGGGCTACTATGAAGGGTTTTGGAGCGAATGTGCGATTCTGAGCGGCGCGAGGGTGTTGGCTGTGCCAGACCGAAATTGTCAATTTTTTAGAGCAAGATATGGATCATGGAGTTGGCATTGGATTTGGCACGATTTGATTTAGTTGTTTGAATTCGTATTGTGTTTTGCGCGCGCTTTGGCTGTCAAAGTGTACACTTTGACAACGTGTGCAGTTATGTCGCTGGATGCGACGGCGGCGGCGCGCGCTAGAGTATTTGTAGGTTGCGATCGCTGCCCGATCACTAAACTCGGGAAGAAGGTGGCCTACCCCCTTTGTTTGTCTTACTCATCTTCTTCACTACTTTCCCCTTTCCTTCTCTAACCTGCGTTCGTTGCGTCAGGTTATGGGCCCAGAGCGTCGACTATTCGCAGACGTCACGCTCTTCTAACTTTTCATTTGGATTCTAAGAAGTTTTCCTATCTGCGACAGGTACGCGTATTGGGCGACCGAGCGAGCGAGCGCGAAGGACCGCGCTGATTTCCCGCAAGTGACTAGCAGGGGCTAACTGATGAACGCATATCTTTGGCTACTAACCTGCCTGGGACGCCTCGTACGGATTGTAAAGCCCCTCGCTCTGAAGTGCGCAGAGCAGGGTAGGTCAAGAAGATATCGCATCTCACCTGGAGAGAGTAACCAGGGATCAGAGGTTCGGACCTCTAGGGTAACCGGAGCTAGATAACTCCTGCCAGTAGACCCGCTGCTTCTTTCTTCTTCTTCTTTCTTGTTTCCGGGTTTGAGTTCTGTCTCACCCGTGAGTATATATACTCCAGGCCTCGAGTACCCGAACTCCGCCTGTGATCGCGTACGGGACGCGTCCCGACGAGCGTTGTAGACTTCGTTACACGGTCTCCGCTGGCGCCTTCGCTGTTGAGTGTCGAGAGTACTCCACTCCAGCCTCTGCCCTCTTTGTGTAACATAAGCATTGAGTCCCTCACACTCCTTGTATTGTTGTTTGTCAAAAGGTACTTTTGTTTCTCTCTCCTGTTTTCTACTTGGTTTCCTGGATCTGGTTGTATTCGGAACGAGTCTTTCACAATGTCAAACTCGGAAAAGGAAACTGAGACCAACTCTGGTGTGAAGATTCCCCGCTTCCATGGCAAGCGCGGTGAGGATTACGCACTCTGGCGGCATCATCTTCGTGCCGCATGTCGCATCAAAGGTGTCTGGAATGTTGTTAACACTGATGCTGAGCAGTCTGTATCCACTGATACCACTGGTACGGATGGTCAAGGATCTTCTGCAGAGGGCATTCGCTCATTGTCTAAGCGTGAGAAGGCCTGTGGGATCATCATATGTGCACTTAGCGATGCCCCTCAACGTGTGGTAATGGACGTGGATGATGATCCGGCACGAATGCTCAAGATGCTTGATGCGCGTTATGCATCTAATCGAACGGTTTCTCGGATCGCGGTTCAGACTCAACTGTTCCGTATGTCGTACAATGGACAGAACATGTCTGAGTATGTCGATCAATTCACTGCATTGTTCTCACAGTTGGATCGCATGGGCAAGGATGCCGCTATTCCGGAATCGCATAAGGCTCCTATGCTTTTGGCTTCTATTGATCCGCAAAGTTCTTTGGAGTCTACCGCTGCGGCGTTGCGCACCAAGGAAATATCCGAACTGACTTGGAATTATGTTGCTACCACACTTATCGATGAGTACAATGCACGTCATATAACTTCTGGACGTAGTCGCAGTCGCGAGAAGAATAAAGGAAAAGGTTCTGGAAGGCAGTCTGGTACCTCTGCAAGTGCAAATCATCGAGATGGAAATGACTTTGATGATGCTCCTACTAATCGTGCACTGGCAGCTGGTAGCACCAATGGTCATCACTGCGATTTTTGTGATCGTGATGGACACACTCAGGACCGATGCTACATGAACCCAGACAATCCGGACAACCATTTACCGAAGAGTATCCTGGACAAGCTTACATTGAAGTCAAAAGATAAGCCGAAGACCTCTTCAAAATCATCTGGCAAATCGTCCAAGATCGAAATAGCTGGCATGTCTATGGAGAAAGCAACGGTTCTACCACCCACTCAAAGAGACATGGACACTTACGCAGATAGTGGAGCGACCTCGCACTACTTCCATTCTGCTTCCGCATTCATTCCCAGTACACTGCATGATGTGGAGAAGCGTGTTATACAGCTTGCAGAGACATGTGTGTCTGCAACTCAGCGTGGAGATGTGATTCTGCCTTTCGAGAATGTGATTTTACGTCTGAGTGATGCACTCCTGGTTCCTTCAATGGAGTACAACTTGGTTTCTGTAGGTTGCTTAGCCGACAAACAGATTGAGTCACGTTTCCGTTCTGCAGAAGTTCGTCTGATTCATGACAATGGTTTCCACATTGGGTCAGGAAAGCGCGATAAACGTTCCGGACTGTACACTTTGCCGGAACCGGTAGCGCATTTCACTCATGAACGAGCTCTTACTTCCAGCCAGGTTGATTTGGATTGCGCATTGAAGGCCTCGATGACTGCTTTGACACAGCTATGGCACCGAAGACTTGCACATATGAACCCCAGAGACTTGCAAGTTGTTCACAAACATGCAGATGGTGTGCCAAGTCTTGCGAAAATGGAGGAGGTCTGTCGGTCATGCCGTCTTGGAAAAGCACACAAACTACCGTTTCCTGGTTCATTTAGTCGTGAATCGTCAGTTGGTGACAAAGTGCACACTGACATCATCGGTCCCCTCACCACATCGTTTCCGGACAGGTTTAAGTATGCGTCAGCATTCGTGGATGACCACTCACGATATGTTATCATTGGATTCATGAAACACCGCAGCCAAATCAGTGAGGTGTATGATGGTGTTGCGCAGAAGCTCAAGCAGCTTGGAGGAGTGGCGGTGAAGAAACTGCACTCGGATGGCGCTAAGGAATACATTGCATTACAAGATAATCCAGAAAACGCATTTGAAGACACTTCCTTTTCACCTCCGTACACTCTGGAACACAACGCCATAGCTGAGCGCATCAATCGCACTATGGAGGAAGCAGCTCGGGCTATGCTCATTCAGGCCAATCTACCGGAATGTTTGTGGGTCTTTGCGTTGAAACATGTACAGTTTGTGCGGAACCGTGTTCCACATTCAACTACTGGAAGCACTCCGTACTCGTTGATGACGGGAAATAGGCCGACATTGAAGCACACCCGTGTGTTTGGATGTGCAGCTTTCGTACTGAAGATGATCGAAGGAACCATGTTCGAGTCTCGTGCACTTGAGGGGGTGTACTTGCAGACTCTTGAGCATGGTGTATTCGATGTACTTGTCAGAGATGATGATGGCCTACCGCGCATCATGCACTCACGTCATGTCACATTTGATGAGAATTCATTCCCTGGTGCCGAGTACTTGGAGGAGTTTATGGAGGATGAATGTGCATCTGACACAGACTACAGTTCTGAGGCTGCGCCATGCTCCGACTCCGACGGCTCTTACCCAGATGATCCTGGTGACGAAGTAAATGTGGATGACATTTGTGACAGTACGAGTGGCCCCGATGATGAATCTGGCCCAATTGCCGAAGAAGCATTACCTGCACCAAGTAATGAAAGCAGTGATGATGGTGTGGACAATGCTGAAGGTGATGGCTCTGCTGATGAAAGTGACCACCACCCTGCGAACGACACAGCGCACGAGCCCACTGGTGACACGGACGACTCTACCGAACCACCACGATACCCGCAACGCACGCGTCGTGCACCCCGGAGGTGGTACATGGCTGCGTCTGCAACCACATCTGCAGTTCAGGTTACCACAAGTGATGAACCTACGCTGAAGGAAGCAATGTCCGCGACGCCCATCGAGCAGAGCTTATGGCGAGCAGCCATTGAAGATGAACTCGCATCACTTGAGTCAAAGAATACTTGGAAAGAGGACAAGTCTCCATCGCAACAACCACTGCCCACGCACATTGTGCTCAAGGTCAAGCGTAATGCAGATGGTTCGGTGGAACGCTTCAAGGCTCGAGTCGTGGCCGGTGGTAATCACCAAACTTTTGGTGAGAACTACATGGAAACGTACGCTCCAGTGGTTTCGTTTGGCATAGTACGTTTCTTCCTCTACTTGACTCTATGCTTGCAGATGTATATTGCTCAGGTGGATGTGAAGACTGCATTTCTCAACGGCGATCTCGACGAGGATGTTTGGGTAATGTCACCACGCGGTGTTTCTGGAATTGGCTCACGATGCTATAAGCTTCAAAAGGCAATGTACGGGCTAAAGCAAGCACATCTAGCCTGGCACACCAAGTTGACGGGCGATCTGCGAGCCATTGGATTTCAAGAGTTGCCGAGTGCTCATTGTGTGTTTCGGCGAGCCAGTAAACACAAAGGCTACGCGTACATCCTTGTGTATGTGGACGATCTGCTAATCTTTACTCCATCTGCAGAAGAACGGTCTCGGATTTTGGAGGAGCTTCGGAGCCTGTACGAGATCCGTGTTGAGAACAAAGTAACTCTCTACCTGGGTGTGGAACTCACTTGGAGCATAGACGACGATGGTCGTTTAACTGGGATGCAACTTGCACAGCCGTTGTATATCGAAGGAATGCTTCGACGCTTTGGTCTTGACAGGAGCAAACCAGCTCGCAGCCCCATGGTAGAATCTTTCTTCATAGGACTTGCGGAGGAGGAAGACAAATCCCCTCAGGATGTGCAGCTATACCAGCAGATGATCGGGTCTCTGCTGTACTTGGCACTTCGCACACGCGTGGACATTCTCGCACCAGTACTCATTCTTGCACGTTATCAAAGCAACCCAACACCATACTGTCACAGGGCAGCGAAACGGGTTCTGCGCTACTTACAAGGAACTTGCAAACATGGGTTGAATTATCACGCTGGCTCCCTGAACATGGAAGCGTATGTCGATTCGGACTATGCCGGCGACAAGTCCGATCGGAAGTCCATGTCGGGATACATGATCAAGTTTGGGTCCGCCGTGGTATTCTTTGGTGCAAAGAAACAAGCTTCAGTTGCATTGTCTACTGCAGAGGCTGAGTACTACGCTTTGACCATGGCAGCGCAGGAGGTTGTGTGGATGAAGCGTCTACTATCTGAACTTGACTTGGACGTCGATGGTGCAGTTCCTCTACACTCGGACAACCAGGTTGCGATCGACTGGAGTGCAGGAGAAAGATGCCCATCGGGTCGCGCCAAGCACATCGATGTGAAGCTGCACTTTATTCGGGAACTGGTAAAAGAGTCTGTGATTGATGTCAAGTACATTCCAACTGAGTTGAATGATGCGGACATTCTCACGAAGCCCTTAGGTCCATTGAGTATTCAGGCCATCATGAAAAGGATTGGACTTGGTCAGGAACTCGAGGAGGAGTGTTGATGTATGGATGTGTTCGAGTGCCTGTCAGTCCCTCAAAGGTGCTCCAAGTACTTGGAATACAAAGTTGCAGGGGAGCATGGGCACTTTTGGGCACCCTCATGAGAAAAGCGCATATGCGTGTCTCCGCGAACCGAACGTGATACTGCAATATGATTGGCTACTGCAAATGGCTACATGCAACGTGGTTTGCACAAGTGGAACGTGTTGTATGGAGTGAGAAGGGCAGATGGAACAAGTGATACGCTGTGATTGGCTGCAGCCTATAGGTGGTGGCCAGTTATGCGTTAGCGGAGTATCTGTTATTATAGGCCATTGTGAGGGGTTGTGCAATGTATGCGATTCTGGGCTACTATGAAGGGTTTTGGAGCGAATGTGCGATTCTGAGCGGCGCGGGGGTGTTGGCTGTGCCAGACCGAAATTGTCAATTTTTTAGAGCAAGATATGGATCATGGAGTTGGCATTGGATTTGGCACGATTTGATTTAGTTGTTTGAATTCGTATTGTGTTTTGCGCGCGCTTTGGCTGTCAAAGTGTACACTTTGACAACGTGTGCAGTTATGTCGCTGGATGCGACGGCGGCGGCGCGCGCTAGAGTATTTGTAGGTTGCGATCGCTGCGCGATCACTAAACTCGGGAAGAAGGTGGCCTACCCCCTTTGTTTGTCTTACTCATCTTCTTCACTACTTTCCCCTTTCCTTCTCTAACCTGCGTTCGTTGCGTCAGCGCTCAAGGATCTCAAGAATCACCTCACCAGCTCTCCACCAACCGATCCCGAAGAATTGTCCAAGTGAGAAACTCGCGACTCAAAGGCCAGAGCCATCATTGGACTTACGCTCAGTGACGAACATTTGGATCATGTGCGCGATGTGGAGACTGCTGCCGATGTGTGGAAGGCCATATGCAATGTTTTCCAGAGGAAGACTCTTCTCAACCGAATCAATGCCAGACGTGCTTTTTACACCGCCAAGATGCGTGACGACCAGAAGATGTTGCAATTCATCAATCATGTTCGTCACTTGGCTTCTGATCTCAAGAGCATGGACGTCAAAGTTGAAGAAGAAGACATTGCAATGGCTATCTTATGTGGACTTCCGGAACGTTTCGAGCACCTCATTGTCGCTATCGACACCACGATCGGAGATCGCGAGCTCAGTTTGGAGTTCGTGAAGAGTCGTTTGCTGCAAGAAGAACAGCGAATGAATGATCGTGCCAAGGAGGAATCCGGAAGTGACGCAGCTTTGGTCGGGCGTCAGAAGTCATTGAAGTCAATTATATGTTACTATTGTGGCAAGAAGGGTCATATCCAGAAGAACTGTTACAAGAGACAACATGATGGGACTAACAAGAATCAGGTTGATGCTGCTCACCCCAGTGTGAATACCGGTCTCAGCTGTGAGCTTGGTGCGAGTGGCGACGATTCTGACTTTGTATGTCTCATTGCGACAGGTACCGATAAGGCTACTAACAGTGACTGGATTATTGACTCTGGTGCGACTGCACACATGACGTATGATGACTCAATGTTCCAAACGTATGAGAGCAAGGTGTCCTCTGGCGTGAGTATCGGCAATGATTCCAAACTAGAGTCTGTGGGTCGCGGTAGTGTGGAGCTTGATCTGACTGTGGAAGGCGCCAAACGTAAGTGCAAACTGAAACAGGTAATGCACGTGCCATCCTTACGGTACCACCTGCTTTCAGTGTCAGCGATCTGTGATCTGGGCTGCAAGGTAGTGTTTGAAAGAGAGAAGGTATGTGTTTACAAAGGGTCGAAAGTGGTTGCCTCCGGGTGCCGTTTTAAAG
Organism: Gracilaria gracilis; assembly: GCA_030374805.1. Taxonomy (NCBI): domain Eukaryota; phylum Rhodophyta; class Florideophyceae; order Gracilariales; family Gracilariaceae; genus Gracilaria; species Gracilaria gracilis. The sequence goes on along the minus strand of JARGSG010000212.1, from coordinate 212,979 downwards.
GCCTGTACTACCTTCGCACTGCAGCAGAACAGCGTACAGATGTGGACAGCGCCCTTGTGTCAGATCTGTCTCTTTGGCATGCTAGAATGGCTCATGTGAATGTGGAAGGCATTAAGCAGATGGCTCGCAATGTGTTTGTATCAGGGCTGAATGTAGATTTGGCACAGAAGCTGGATGTGTGTGGCTCGTGTGTAGTAGGAAAGGCCACCCGTGCTCCGACTCCCAAGCAAGGGGGAACGAGCAGAACACGTACTGGACCTTGTCCACTCGGACGTTTCAGGTCCAGTAAGTGTGAAATCCTTGGGAGGCTCGCACTACTTTGTCATCGACGACCACAGCAGGTATTGCTTCTTGTACATACTCAAAACCAAAGATGAAGTGTTCCAAATGTTCATGAGGTGGCTCAAGTTTGTGGAAAACCAGACTGGGCGAAAGTTGAAAACCATCACCGCACGTGAGAGTGTGCTACGTGCATTGCGCACTGACAACGGTGGTGAGTATCTGTCCAATCGTTTCCGCAAAGAACTCGAGCGCCAAGGTATTGAACATCAGCGAACAGTGCCGTACAATCCACAGCAGAATGGGCTTGCCGAAAGGTTCAACCGAACAGTCATGGACTTGGTCAGATCGATGTTGCACCACAAACAACTGCCAAAGAAATTTTGGGCTGAAGCCTTGAACGTAGCAGTGTATGTACGCAACAGAGTGACCTGCAAAGCCCTTCCTAGTAACTCGACTCCATTCGAGCTGTGGCATGGTCAGAAGCCTGATGTGAGCAATCTGCGTGTGTTTGGGAGCCGATGCTGGTACAAAGTTGTGGATCACAAGCTGAAGAATCTGGAGGACAGAGCAAAGACAGCCATCTTCATTGGGTACACTTCTGGGTCCCACGGGTACAAGTTGTGGGATGGTAAGAAGAGAAAGGTGATTGTGTCAAGAGATGTGAGGTTTGACGATTCTTCGGGCTTAGAAGACCATGAGAACTTTGAGGAAGAGGACTATGCTGACATGGAGTTGAGTGACATGTCTAGTCCGGATAACACCTTCAAACTCTGACACATCCAGTCACTCCAGTGCAGATGATCCTTCCGCACCTGTGCCTGATGTCCATGATGCGTCTGAGAGTACCAGTGATGGTTTCACATCAGTTCCACATGTTGAGCCTGAAGGGCAAGAGACACAGCCTGTTCGTAGACCCACACGTGAGAGTAAGAAGCCTATGCGTTGGTGGGGTGGAACTGCTCTTCTGACAGCCAGTGATGACACTCCTTCTTCTTATAGTGAAGCTGTGTCACGTCCTGATTCCGAAGCATGGAAAAAGGCAATGAAGAGCGAGTACCAGTCACTGATAGAGCATGACACATGGGATCTAGTGCCTAGGCCAGCAGACAGCAACGTGATTTCGTCCAAGTGGGTGTACGTTCAGAAGTATGAATCTGCACCATCTGGTGAACCAACTGTGAGGTACAAGGCTCGTATGGTTGCTAGAGGATTCCTGCAGATTGAAGGTGTGGACTTCTTAGAGACTTATGCCCCAGTGGTGAAGTTCACTTCGATCAGGATGATTCTGTCGATTGCAGCTGTGCGAGACTTTTATTTGCACCGGATGGATGTGAAGACTGCGTTTCTGAACGGCGACCTGGAGGAGACAGTGTATATGGAGCAGCCAAAAGGTTTCATACAGCAAGGGAACGAAGACTTGGTGTGTCGTTTGAAGAAAGCCATCTATGGGCTTAGACAAACACCAAGGCAGTGGCATGCAAAGATATACACGTTACTTGTTGATGAAATGGAGTTGAAGCCCAATGACGCAGATGAGTGTGTGTACACCGGGATAATACTGGGATTTGTGGTTATCATTGCTCTATACGTGGATGACCTGCTGATAGCAAGTCCGAGCATGGAGACCATGAATCGTGTAAAGGCAGAGCTGTCAACTCGGTTCCGCATGAAAGACCTCAAGGAAGCTCGTATGGTTCTCGGATTCGAGATCCACCGTGATCGAGCTAAGCGACAGCTGTACCTGACTCAGTCTGCGTACACGCAAAAGGTCTTGGAACGTTTCGGCATGCATCAGTCTAAGCCAGTTGACACTCCGATGGAATCCGGTGTGGACTTGTCTGTTGTTGAGGAGGTACTCACGGATGTTCCGTATCGTCAGGCGATTGGCAGTCTCATGTATTTGTCTGTGGGAACTCGTCCAGATATCTCATACGCAGTGTCCAAACTTGCAAAGTATGTGGAGGAACCTGGGGAGACTCACTGGAAGGCAGCCAAACGTGTGCTTCGCTACCTCAACGGTACTTGCTTCTTTGGACTCACCTACGGCTCTACCACTGATCTGGAACTGCACGGCTATGTGGACTCTGACTGGGCAGGCGATGTTGCCAACCGCAAGTCTACCAGTGGATATGTGTTCATGATGAGCGGTGGTCCAGTGTCCTGGAGTTCACGGCAGCAGGAGGTGGTTGCGCTCTCAAGTGCTGAAGCTGAGTATGTGAGTCTGTGCTCTGGTACCAAAGAAGCAATCTGGCTAAGGCGACTTTGGAACGGCATTGCCATTGTGATTGGAGTTGAGGTGGACGGGTCTGTCAAAGTCTTGGTTGAACCGACGCCTGTGTATGTTGACATCCAGGGCTCCATCGACCTTGCTCGAAATGGTGTTGTGAACAAGCGAACGAAGCACATCGACATTCGGTTCTACTTTACTAGAGAGGCTCAGCGTGACAAGTCCATCGTGCTGTTCTACTGTCCAACTGATTCCATGGTTGCCGATATGCTAAACAAGCCTCTTGCCCGCGTGAAAGTCGAGAAGTTTCGCAAGGAGTGTGGAGTACAGCACCTAGAGCTTTGACGTCAGTGACAGAGGGGGAGTGTTGGATGTTGACCTAGTGCTGTCACTGAAACCAAAAGTGCAGGGGAGCATGGGCTGTTTTGGAGGGTGCTGCTGGAAAAGCGCATATGCGCGTTTGTGCAAACTCAACGTGAAACTAGCTTCTGATTGGCTACCGCAAATGTGCGCATGCAACGTACTGTGTACAAGTTTTATGGCATTACTGGGTTGTTCTGGGCTACACGTGTGTAGCTAGCACAGATGTTATGCTGGACAGTATGCACAGTTATGTACGTGAACATGTTGAACACATTGATGCAACTTGGTGCACTATGGTGATGAGTCAGGTACAGTCATGAGGATTACACGAACACTTTTTTTTTTCAATCAATTGCTTTTTATTTATAGTGTTCCCAATGTCCCATGAAGAGCAGCAGGGTAAAACTGTCAAGGTGTAAACTAACTTGGTCAATTACGAACCAACGCAATCATTCTTACTACTTATAGCACAGATTTACAACTGTGATTCTTCCAATACATCTAGTATTTCGGTCGCCTCCTGTCTCTCTCCAGGTGACCAATCTTCCATTCCGAGTAGTACCTTCAGTCTTCCGTACTTCCAGTACTCGTGCCCAAGTACATCACGTGCCTCCATTGGGTTCGCTGGGAACTCATTGAAGTACCATCGGATACCCATCATTCGGTGCGAAACTTTGAGCAACCGAAGAACGGGTGGGTATTTTCCATTCGCAGCACACGGGATTTTGCGAACGCGTCTTGCCGCATTATCTCGACATTGCAACACACGAACACTGTGGTAACATGTTGTGGAACTTATGGCATTGAGTGAATTTGTGGTTACGTGGTACTTGGTGAGCTGGGGCATACACATATTGGTGTGGTGTACGGAATACAGTGTATTGGCACAATGTGAATTTATGCATGATCATCGTTATGTGTAGGCACGTAACTTGTTGAGTAGGCACGTAACTTGTTGTGCAATGTTGTGCACTGTTGTGCACTGTTGTTCCTTGTTGGTTGTAAGCTGTCATGAATTGTGGCAGTGTTACCACGTTATGTCAGATGATGATTGGTAGTACTGAGTGTCCCTGCTTAGTGGCTTAGGTTTTACTCCGAGTGCAATTGAGCGGTAGTGCGACGACGTAGTGCTATATAAGTTGTGACAGAAGCACCTCCAAGTAAATCCGAGCCAGAGCTGGCGAACTTCCTTTGCACATCCCCACCTTCCCTTTGCATCAACCTTCCCTTCCCAGCTATAACCTCCATCAGAATTATTTCATGAAATCGCAAACCGCCAAAAGAGCGATGGCAACCTTTGACGGAGCAGCGCACAGTGGGTCCAAACATAGAGTTACCATTCAGAGTGAATGAATTCTTAGAATGGCAGTTTGGGCATTTGATGAGCGTTCGACACGCTCCAAAGGTGGTCCTCGCCTCGTCCCGGGTGCACACAGGCTGAGGGTCGTTGCGGTCAGGGATCGGCGATACTTTCTTCCGAATGGTCCTTGATAGACCTGGTTTCCAAGATTCGGATTCAGGTTCGCTACTACCATCAAGTGGGAAGCGAATGCCTTCCATGGTCTCCCCGGGGTCAGCCAAAGGGCTGAAACGGTTCTCTATCTAAGAGGACGTGGTTTGGTGGGAAGTCATTTTTCAATTTTTTTTGAAAATTTTTATAAAGTTTTTTGCCTTTTTTTTGTTATGATGGCTCTTATGGCTTCTTGATGCGCTTTTCACGTGTTCTGCGACTTTTCTGTGTTTTCAATTTTTTCGAATTTTTTGCGCTTTTTTGGACTTTCTCTCACGAAACCTGCTAAACTCTACACCCAGTAACTGCAAATAGCGTGGGTCACACTATTTACGGAAGCAACTCTAGAGAGGAGAAAACAGAAGATAACGTGGGCCACGATATAATGGGTACCACTTTAATTACGGTTCGAATTCAAATAATGTGGCCCACAACAATTGTAAAGAATGCAAATAGTGTGGGTACAGCAGGGCCAAACCGTGATGCAGACCTCCACTTCAACCAACAACTGCCGCACCATTGAAGTGAGCCCGGTGTGCTGAAATGATCTCCTGTAGCTTTGGGAACAGCTGCCGCTCCTCCCACAAACCGTTCAAATTGCAAGCCAAACCTGTACGTATCATTGCTTTTCGTGCGTATGTCAATCCATCAACATCTCTTTGACGATTCATGTCTCGTACAGCAAGCGCAGCAAGGTTCAAGAAGAACCCCTTTCCCGGACTGGGAATCTTTCCCGACGTTGACCAAGATCCTTGACGTACCATCTCCATCCTGTGCTTCTCCCACCGATTGTTCCAAGCCAGCTTTATCTTTTGTATTACAAAAGAATCAGCTGGCTGCACCAGGTCAGTGGCGTTTGGCGGAAAGTACCTTATCTCCGTGTTTACGCCTTCACATGCAATTGAGAGATCTTCAGTCGGCGTATGGCCGCTACAATTGTCCATGAACAGTATGCGTTTGCGACCCTCTGGGAGAGCACCAATACACTTTTTCTCGCGTAGCCATTCTGGCATGATCGTACTATCCATCCACCCCTTCGGGCCGCTGCGATAAGATACGCCACTAATGTCATCCCGAACTCCACGAATTGGATATGATCTCGCCTTGTTTTGGAAAATCATCAGAACGGGTTCGATCCTTGCGTTCGAACCCCCACTAATGCGCACTAACATCGTCATTCCTTCCCCACCGGAAACGACGTCAGTGTATTTCACGTCCTTTTCTCCACAAAACCCGAGAGTTGTACCGTTGTCCATGTTGATCATAAAGTGCGTCTCGTCTGCATTTTCAACATCTTCTTCTTTCCAGGCCCCGCTGCGAAATGCACGTGAGATCTCACCCAGATGGAAGGCTACCTGCTTGTGAATTAATTCTGTTTTCTCTGGAGAGAGGATGCATTTTCCCGTATGCCTTCTACTGACGATTCTGTACCTCTCCATGAAACGTTGTACCCATCTCCTGTTAATTGTATGCATAATGGGCTTATTTTGGTTGTCATCGATCATGTGTTGGTTATAAGATGGAGATTCAGATTGTTGGATCAAATGCAACGTCATTGTTTCTAGTGTTCGCCAATTAAACTTGACTCCAAGTCTGCGGAGGCGGTCAAATTCTTTGAGCATATCGAAGTGCAATGCTGCCACCCATGGTCTCTGCTTTCGTCCTCTGCCACCTCGTGCTTTCAGGTTTACGCGTTTTACTCCTAAATGCGTCATCCTTGTTATGGTTGTGCACGAGCCCCTCATCTGACGCAAGCCATCCTCACTGACATATTCATGACGTGTCCGCCACAACCTGCTGGCCTTTTGAAGATTTGCTTTGTCGGAGCCTTTGAACAGAGATGGAAAGTGACGCACTGTTTTTGATATGATCTTTGCATTACCAGTCTTGTTACTTTCGTCTACCATCCAAGCTGCTATTTTGCTACGATCTGAAATGGTGAGCACGTTGTGAACACTGCGGCCACTGGGCAGTTTTGGAGGGTTTTCATGGTGGTTAACACTGTCGGAATGGGTTTGGCCTTCGATTGCTGGGGAAGGGATGGCTGTAGATGGTGGAAGTAAGGCCGATGTTCTTTGGAACGCGGCGAGAATTGGAGAAGTGGATAGTGGAACAAGCATGGCGTTTGATGCTCATGAGAGCTACCGAAGGGTCTGTGTCTTTCGAGGAGTTGTCTTGATGAAATACAAAATGCTCCCGCCTAAACTGTGGTTGCATCCGATACCCACATTAATTGTAACCAACACGCGATCTTGGCATACTGGATTTATTGTGGGCCACACTAATTTTGTTACCACAATAATTCTTCACCCACGCTATTTGCAGTTACTGGGTGTACTTAAACTACTTTGCATTCGTTCTGCACTTGTCCAGGGGCAATGCGAGCCGCTCCGAATAGCTCAGCGTCGACATAGTTACTTTCCAGCTTCGATCCAATCTGGTCTCAAATGATTGGTTTTATGTGCCCACGGCCGGCGGCTTTGACACGTTGCAAGATATTTGTAACTTTTGGACGTTTTGCGAAATCGTCGTTTTTGGGGTCGTTTGAGGGGGGTGCCCCGGAAGGGTCAAAAACGGCGATTTGTTGATGAACTCCGGAGGCTCGTCACTTCTAATCCAGTTACTTGCCGGAAGCGATCTGTAGCTCGTTTGAAAGATAAAACGCTTCTCTACAGAGTCGAGGCGCCTCCGACAAAAATTTGACAGAGCCCACCCAGATCGGCGTTGAATTTTTTCAGATGCCTGAAATGAGGTTTTTTGGGGGGTAGCCCCACAGCAGTCAACTCTGGACCACTGCCTTCGTGTCTATGGAGCGGGTACTACACCCAGAGGGTTCACAAACCTAAGGCTGGGCGGTGGCAGCCGGGCCACCTGTGAAAGTCGTAACACAGGGCTTCGGACGCTCCGACACAAGTGCTCCCACTTGGCCGTCACTGCGTAGCGAACGCGACCACTCCGGTGCAGTCTTGGGTGCCTCTGTGGACGAATCGAGTTGAGTGTCAGTTCTAGGAGAATTGGCTAGTAGATGACCTATAGTCTGATCCCGACTAGTAGGGCGCAGATTGCAAGAGAAGGCCAGCCTCGGTCATTGAACAAGTTACCACCTGAGTGTCTTACCCGAATGGCTAAGATAGCTCAAAACCTCAAGTCTGTAGGATATGCTCCACTGCCGACATCTCAATCTCGGCCCCCGAAAATGGAAGCGCAGTACTTCCGTGGCATACCGCGCGGCTCTTGCCGCCCTCTCATGAGACACCTTCGCAGTGGTCTTCCAAGCAGTTGCGTCATTGCTCTGTCCTTCATAGGACGTTCGATATTGGAAATTGTGACTGCGTCTGACGTTGCTCACAAACTGGTTGCAGGAATGCGGGCAGCCGAGTACACGCACATGCCTAACTTCGCCGCCACATCGAATACCATGTCATCACGAAAGATGATGAATAAGGCCGAACGACGACAGAAAATCCTGGAGCAGGCGCTATATCGCCTGCAGACTGCAGCAACTCGCACAACGTCAGCGTGGGCCAAGCATTGGTATACGCCCCAAGTGAAGGTAGCCCAGGAGTTGATGCACAATGAGCAGCCAAGTGCACAGAACCAAAAAGTGAACCCGACTGCTCAACAACCGGGGAAAGTCGGTCGTGACTCTTCCAATGCAAGTCCTATGGTACTTAAGGGGACTCGTACGAAAGCTGCCCATCCGATCGACCGCCCTGCACCATTGCGTACACATATTAGGTTCGCAGAGGCATCCCAATCAACTCTAGCGGTCATCAATGCCCATACGAAAATGAGAACTCATGTACGTTTCGCCGAAGAGTCAACCGCGTCCATCGTTGAAAGAAGGGTTCCAACGATAGTTCAGCGCACTGATCGGACGATAGACGGCAATACTGGGCCTGGGACGAATGTCCACTTTGTGCCAGAGGAAGCAGGAACAACAGAATCTCCACAGCCTATGAGCATTTCTAACGATATGCACGCAGGTAGGGTAGAAAGGGAAGTAGGTAGAGATGGATATTGAAGAAAGAGAAAGTAAAACAAGTGAAGGTTGACGGCCTTGGGTCGACCCGTTTACTCGAGGGTCGTCGATCGCAACCTACAAATACCCTAGCGCGCGCTTCACCGTCGTCGCAGCAAGCGACGACGGCGGTCATTACAAGTTGCACGGGTGTGCAGTTGTACAGTAGACCCTTGGTATACGGGTACCGCGTAAGATGGATATCCAGCATATTAGGATATGGTAGCCATCTACGCGAGCGAGAACCCGCTTTGGGTAGCTTTAGCAATGATTGCTTAGGATACGGATATAGAAATAATGTAGGAGAACTGGAAAAAGCAAATGCTACGTAAAACAGAGGTTTTATGGTACAATGCCCCCTTGTTGTAAGGATATATTATTTAATTATAAGGAGTTTCTTCCATGTAGTTCATAAATTTTTTCCGCAATAGCCACCAACAGCGGTTGCACATAAACGGCTAAAACCCAATAATTATGAAAAAGACTGTCGAAGAAGACAGAAACACTACGTTGTTGGAAGAGTTGGGAATTGAGGACAAGCTGAGGTACTTGGCTGTTGTGCTTCTTGCTTTAGAGGAGGAAAAGGAAGGTAACAGTCAAGCTGTACTACTTCTAAGAAGAACGCAAAGTTTGTTACTCATTCGACGTATTTCCAATATGACGTTGTCTCGCATAACGTCATTCTTTGGGGCTCAGTAGGAGCTCGAAACTCTATGCTAGACTACATCAAGACTTCCCTCGTTTTATCCCTAACCGCCTTAGAAGGATGCGAATGCTGTCTATGCTCCGCATCTTTCTAACAAGGGTTTACTGTACATGGAAAGTGCGCGCAAACTGGAGTACAATAATTTCAAATAACTAAATCAATCAACACTACAAATCCATTGCCAGTCCTTTGATTCAGAACCAGATCTAAAAAATCATCAATTTGCATGGCGGCACTACAACCGCCTTGCGCCGCCCAGAATCGCATATTGCATGCAAAACCGCCCATTCCAGCCTAGAAACGCACATCCTCGCTATCTGCATAGTTAGTCTACTACTCTAAGCCTCGTCCAATCACAGAGCTCCACTTGGCCCATGCCACCATAACTCTCCATACAATCCATGGCACTTGTAGACACCACGTTGCACAAGGACATTTGCAGTAGCCAATCATATTGCCGTTTCACGTTGGGGTTGAGCAGAGGCGCATATGCGCTTTTGCGAAGAGGGTGCCCAAAAGTGCCCATCGTCCCCTGCAACTTTGCTTCCAAGTAGTCCGAGACCAACCTGTAGGACTGACCGGCACTCGACCGTGTCCCAACGTCAACAATCCTCCTCGAGTCCCTGTCCAAGTCCAATTCGTTTGATAATTGCAAATATTCTTGCAGGGCTCAGCGGTTTGGTTAGGATATCAGCATCCTTTAGCTCACTAGGAACATAGTCCACACCACTGACATTGTCCTTCACCATATGTCTGATGAAATGAAGCTTCACGTCAATGTGTTTGGCACGTCCAGAAGGGCATCGCTCACCAGCAGCCCAATCTATGGCACATTGATTGTCCGAGCGAATGGGGACCTTCTCGTTCACATCAAAGCCGCTCTCCCGAAGCACTCGCGATATCCAGGTAACCTCTTGAGCAGCCATGGTCAACGCATAGTACTCCGCTTCTCCGGTGGAGAGCGCAATCGATGCTTGCTTTCTCGCACCGAAGAAGCAAAGGGCTGATCCCAGTTTGATCACATATCCGGACATTGACTTACGATCAGTAGTGTCACCAGCATAGTCTGAGTCCACAAAGCCGTTCAACTCCAGAGATCCAGGTCGGTAGAGCAACAATGGCCAACCGACCCACGCAGGTACCGTAGTACTCGCTTCGCAGCTCTGCGACAGTGTGCTGCGGGAGCGTTCTGGAATCGTGCAAGGATAAGGACTGGAGCAAGAATATCAAGTCGCGTGCGCAATGCCAAGTACAGCAAGGACCCAATCATCTGCTGATATAGTTGTACGTCCCTCGGAGTCTTGTCCTCCTCCGCGGCTAGTGATGAGAAAAACTACTCCACCATTGGACTAGAAGCTGGCTTGGAGTGGTGCAGTACGAATCGGCGTAGCACTCTCTCGATGTAAAGCGGCTGTCCAAGCTTAAGGCTCATAAGTTGGCCCTCAGAATCTACTGCCTAAGTCAGCTCAACGCCAAGGTAGAAGCTCACTCGATCTTGAACTCGAAGTTCATACAGTCCTTTGAGCTCCTTCAAGAGCGACGAACGTTGCGCAGCGGTTGGTGTGAAAACCAGGAGGTCATCAATGTAAACAAAGATGTATGCGTACACGTTGTGTCCAATGCGGCGCCTAAACACACACGGAGCACTAGGAAGTTCTTCAAATCCTAAGTCTTTGAGATCTTGACTGAACTTTGTATGCCAAGCCAGGTGAGCCTGCTTAAGTCCGTACATGGCTTTCACCAACTTGTTGTTGGATGTCATGCTGTCACTGACATCAAGCTGTTCACATGTGACAAGTCTAGAATGGTACCTTGGTATGTGAAACTATGACTGATGTCGTTCTGTACGCTCCACTGTGTTGGATGGTGGAAGAGCCACCATTGGATGAACGTGTCAGATGTGGTGCTGTGTCGAATATCAAGCTGTTCAGATGAGTTCGTACAGACAGACTGTACACCAGGACACGTTGTCTAGAGTGGTCGAGGTGCACAGTGTGCACATGTAGGAATGTTGATACTTGGTACATGGTGCACGAGTGTTGACACTGTTGAGTGGTTGACATCATGTTCGGGTAGTGCTGCATGCACATGTATGTTTCTGGATGCATGGAACTTGTTGGCTGTGTTTGGTTCACGTCATATGGTTTACAGGTACTTGTTGCTGACGTGTGACTTGGTTAGCCTAGACATACACATTATGGCGTCGTGTACTGAATACAGGTTGCACGAAACAGGTGCGAGTGTTTGTGTATGGATTGTCGTGGTCCGGTCATTATGGTGCGCTGTAGTATTGTGTGTATGCACTGTCATGGATGCACATGGTTGTACATTGTTGTACATTGTTGTGCAGTATTGTACGGAATTGTTTTGCACTGCTGTGCACTGCTGTGCACCGTTGTGCCTTGTTACTTGTAAGCTGTCATGAATTTTGGCAGCGTTACCATGTCATGTTAGAAGATGATTGGTAGTATTGAGTGTCCCTGCTTAGTGGCTTAGCTTTTACTCAGAGTTGGAGTTGTTCGGTGGCGCGTCGAAGAAGTGCTATATAAGTTGTGAGCTAAGCACCTCCAAGTAAATCCCAGCCAGAGCTGGCGAACTTCCCTTGCATCCCCTCAACTTTCCCTTCCAGCTATAACCTCCATCAGGTTATGGGCCCAGCCCGGCTGACTTTTGCCGATTTTGTTCGTCATGATTCCCTTACCGCCGCTCTCCCTCACCGCCAACCTTGTTATTCATCGCCGTTGTTGATGTTGCCGTTGTTTGTTCGATTCCGTATCTTGTGTTATTGGTTGGTTTCGTTGGTGTTGTAATTCCCTTTTTTCGATTGCGTTCCTCCCTGAGGGCGTTGTGTTGGTAGTGGTTCGATTTTGACTCTCTATCGTGATTGTGTTGGGGGCTCGTTGTTGCCCTTGTTGTCGATCGCTATCCGATTTGTTTGGTCTCCCTCTATTGTTCTTGTTGTTGGGATCCCCGCGTCGCGTTTGCGGGTTCTGATCGGAGAGGTTGAGACCATTTTTATCGAAGTCTGGGCACTAGCTTTGTGCTCAGCAGTTGTTCTCGAGGTCCGTGCACTACGTGTGTGCTCGGCATTTTTGGTCATCACTGCATTACCTGTGCGACGAACGGTTGATCCGAGTAGTCGGTAACGCAACGAACGCAGGTTAGAGAGGGAAAGGGGAAAGTAGTGAAGAAGATGAGTAAGACAAACAAAGGGGGTAGGCCAGCTTCGTTTCGAGTTTAGTGATCGGGCAGCGATCGCAACCTACAAATACTCTAGCGCGCGCCGCCGCCGTCGCATCCAGCGACATAACTGCACACGTTGTCAAAGTGTACACTTTGACAGCCAAAGCGCGCGCAAAACACAATACGAATTCAAACAACTAAATCAAATCGTGCCAAATCCAATGCCAACTCCATGATCCATATCTTGCTCTAAAAAATTGACAATTTCGGTCTGGCACAGCCAACACCCTCGCGCAGCTCAGAATCGCACATTCGCTCCAAACCCCTTCATAGTAGCCCAGAATCGCATACATTGCACAACCCCTCACAATGGCCTATAATAACAGATACTCCGCTAACGCATAACTGGCCACCACCTATAGGCTGCAGCCAATCACAGCGTACCACTTGTTCCATCTGCCCTTCTCGCTCCATACAACACGTTCCACTTGTGCAAACCACGTTGCATGTAGCCATTTGCAGTAGCCAATCATATTGCAGTATCACGTTCGGTTCGCGGAGACACGCATATGCGCTTTTCTCATGAGGGTGCCCAAAAGTGCCCATGCTCCCCTGCAACTTTGTATTCCAAGTACTTGGAGCACCTTTGAGGGACTGACAGGCACTCGCCCACATCCATACATCAACACTCCTCCTCGAGTTCCTGACCAAGTCCAATCCTTTTCATGATGGCCTGAATACTCAATGGACCTAAGGGCTTCGTGAGAATGTCCGCATCATTCAACTCAGTTGGAATGTACTTGACATCAATCACAGACTCTTTTACCAGTTCCCGAATAAAGTGCAGCTTCACATCGATGTGCTTGGCGCGACCCGATGGGCATCTTTCTCCTGCACTCCAGTCGATCGCAACCTGGTTGTCCGAGTGTAGAGGAACTGCACCATCGACGTCCAAGTCAAGTTCAGATAGTAGACGCTTCATCCACACAACCTCCTGCGCTGCCATGGTCAAAGCGTAGTACTCAGCCTCTGCAGTAGACAATGCAACTGAAGCTTGTTTCTTTGCACCAAAGAATACCACGGCGGACCCAAACTTGATCATGTATCCCGACATGGACTTCCGATCGGACTTGTCGCCGGCATAGTCCGAATCGACATACGCTTCCATGTTCAGGGAGCCAGCGTGATAATTCAACCCATGTTTGCAAGTTCCTTGTAAGTAGCGCAGAACCCGTTTCGCTGCCCTGTGACAGTATGGTGTTGGGTTGCTTTGATAACGTGCAAGAATGAGTACTGGTGCGAGAATGTCCACGCGTGTGCGAAGTGCCAAGTACAGCAGAGACCCGATCATCTGCTGGTATAGCTGCACATCCTGAGGGGATTTGTCTTCCTCCTCCGCAAGTCCTATGAAGAAAGATTCTACCATGGGGCTGCGAGCTGGTTTGCTCCTGTCAAGACCAAAGCGTCGAAGCATTCCTTCGATATACAACGGCTGTGCAAGTTGCATCCCAGTTAAACGACCATCGTCGTCTATGCTCCAAGTGAGTTCCACACCCAGGTAGAGATTTACTTTGTTCTCAACACGGATCTCGTACAGGCTCCGAAGCTCCTCCAAAATCCGAGACCGTTCTTCTGCAGATTGAGTAAAGATTAGCAGATCGTCCACATACACAAGGATGTACGCGTAGCCTTTGTGTTCACTGGCTCGCCGAAACACACAATGAGCACTCGGCAACTCTTCAAATCCAATGGCTCGCAGATCGCCCGTCAACTTGGTGTGCCAGGCTAGATGTGCTTGCTTTAGCCCGTACATTGCCTTTTGAAGCTTATAGCATCGTGAGCCAATTCCAGAAACACCGCGTGGTGACATTACCCAAACATCCTCGTCGAGATCGCCGTTGAGAAATGCAGTCTTCACATCCACCTGAGCAATATACATCTGCAAGCATAGAGTCAAGTAGAGGAAGAAACGTACTATGCCAAACGAAACCACTGGAGCGTACGTTTCCATGTAGTTCTCACCAAAAGTTTGGTGATTACCACCGGCCACGACTCGAGCCTTGAAGCGTTTCACCGAACCATCTGCATTACGCTTGACCTTGAGCACAATGTGCGTGGGCAGTGGTTGTTGCGATGGAGACTTGTCCTCTTTCCAAGTATTCTTTGACTCAAGTGATGCGAGTTCATCTTCAATGGCTGCTCGCCATAAGCTCTGCTCGATGGGCGTCGCGGACATTGCTTCCTTCAGCGTAGGTTCATCACTTGTGGTAACCTGAACTGCAGATGTGGTTGCAGACGCAGCCATGTACCACCTCCGGGGGTGCACGACGCGTGCGTTGCGGGTATCGTGGTGGTTCGGTAGAGTCGTCCGTGTCACCAGTGGGCTCGTGCGCTGTGTCGTTCGCAGGGTGGTGGTCACTTTCATCAGCAGAGCCATCACCTTCAGCATTGTCCACACCATCATCACTGCTTTCATTACTTGGTGCAGGTAATGCTTCTTCGGCAATTGGGCCAGATTCATCATCGGGGCCACTCGTACTGTCACAAATGTCATCCACATTTACTTCGTCACCAGGATCATCTGGGTAAGAGCCGTCGGAGTCGGAGCATGGCGCAGCCTCAGAACTGTAGTCTGTGTCAGATGCACATTCATCCTCCATAAACTCCTCCAAGTACTCGGCACCAGGGAATGAATTCTCATCAAATGTGACATGACGTGAGTGCATGATGCGCGGTAGGGCCATCATCATCTCTGACAAGTACATCGAATACACCATGCTCAAGAGTCTGCAAGTACACCCCCTCAAGTGCACGAGACTCGAACTTGGTTCCTTCGATCATCTTCAGTACGAAAGCTGCACATCCAAACACACGGGTGTGCTTCAATGTCGGCCTATTTCCCGTCATCAACGAGTACGGAGTGCTTCCAGTAGTTGAATGTGGAACACGGTTCCGCACAAACTGTACATGTTTCAACGCAAAGACCCACAAACATTCCGGTAGATTGGCCTGAATGAGGATAGCCCGAGCTGCTTCCTCCATAGTGCAATTGATGCGCTCAGCTATGGCGTTGTGTTCCGGAGTGTACGGAGGTGAAAAAGAAGTGCCTTCAAATGTGTTTTCTGGATTATCTTGTAACGCAATGTATTCCTTAGCGCCATCCGAGTGCAGTTTCTCCACCGCCACTCCTCCAAGCTGCTTGAGCTTCTGCGCAACACCATCATACACCTCACTGATTTGGCTGCGGTGTTTCATGAATCCAATGATAACATATCGTGAGTGGTCATTATTGATGTTGCGACATGGTCGAGTGCCTGTCAGTCCCTCAGGTTGGTCTCGGACTACTTGGAAGCAAAGTTGCAGGGGACGATGGGCACTTTTGGGCACCCTCTTCGCAAAAGCGCATATGCGCCTCTGCTCAACCCTAACGTGAAACGACAATATGATTGGCTACTGCAAATGTCCTTGTGCAACGTGGTGTCTACAAGTGCCATGGATTGTATGGAGAGTTATGGTGGCATGGGCCAAGTGGAGCTCTGTGATTGGACGAGGCTTAGAGTAGTAGACTAACTATGCAGATAGCGAGGATGTGCGTTTCTAGGCTGGAATGGGCGGTTTTGCATGCAATATGCGATTCTGGGCTGCGCAAGGCGGTTGTAGTGCCGCCATGCAAATTGATGATTTTTTAGATCTGGTTCTGAATCAAAGGACTGGCAATGGATTTGTAGTGTTGATTGATTTAGTTATTTGAAATTGTTGTACTCTAGTTTGCGCGCGCTTTCCGTGTACAACTGCACACACGTGCAACTTGTAACGACCGCCGTCGTCGCTTGCTGCGACGACGGTGAAGCGCGCACTAGGGTATTTGTAGGTTGCAATCGACGACCCTCGAGTAAACGGGTCGACCCAAAGGCCGTCAACCTTCACTTGTTTTACTTTCTCTTTCTTCAATATCCATCTCTACTTACTTCCCTTTCTACCCTACCTGCGTGCGTAACGTTAGGTTATGGGCCCAGAGCGTCGACAACTTGCAGACGTCGCGTTCATTTCTTACTACGTTTCTTTGGATTCAAGAAGTTTCCTATCTGCGTTAGAGTACCACGCTGCTTTCTCTCTGGCGCATGGTGAACACATATCGCGTTTGTTAGTAACCCGCCGGCTCGAGACAAGGGAGACAGCAAATCCTGCTCTGCGTCCGTGGAGTACGGAGGTCGATGAAACGGGCTTGGAAGGGTAGGAGCGACCGTACTGCGTCGAAAGACCGAGCTACTTTCTCGTAAGAGACCAGCAAGGGTTTAACTGGGGAACGTGTATCTCGACTAGTACCCTCCTTGGGACGTCTCGTAGGGACTAACAGCGCCTCGCTCTGAAGTACGCAGAGCTTGGTAGGTGATCAAATCGTGCCTCACCCGGGGAGAGTAACCGGGGACCAGGGGTTCGGACCCACAGGGTAGCGGAGGTAGTTTCTCCTGTCAGTGCGCCCGCTTTAGAAGTATCATCATCATTCCGGGTTCGAGTTGTACCTCACCCGTGAGCTTGCTCCAGGCGTCGAGTCTCCGAACTCCGCCTGTGATCGCGTACGGGACGCGTCCCGACGAGCGTTGCAGACTACCCCACAGTCTCCGCTGGCGTCCTCGCTGTTGATTGTTGAGCTTGACTCCACTCCAGCCCCTCCTTTATTTGCTTGTGGGGAAGTGGCATTGTATCCTTCACTCTGCCCTTTCTGTTCCGGGTTGGTTGTCTCTCACCCGTGAGTATACTCCAAGCGTCGAGTTCCATTCCGCTTGTGATCGCGTACTGGACGCGTCCAGACGAGCGTTGCAGACTTCGTTACAGATTCTCTGCTGGCGTCCTCGCTGTTTAGTGTTGAGTCCTTACTCCACTCCAGCCCTACCCTTTTTTGTGACGGAAGAATTGTTTCCCTCACGCGGCTTCTCTCATTCCTTCGTTTCTCTTCTACTTGTGAAATCCCTTGTACTGGAGGTTGATAACTCTGTTTTGGAACATGTCGGACTCGGAAGTTGAGTCTGAAACCAACTCTGGTGTCAAGATCCCACGCTTTCATGGTAAGCGTGGGGAAGATTATACCCTTTGGCGCCATCGCCTTCGTGCCGTATGCCGAATCAAAGGTGTCTGGAACGTTGTGGTATCGAGTTCAGAGCAATCCTCAACAGCTGCTACTACCCAAGATACGGCTCCAAGTAGCTCTCAAAGCAGCTCTCGTATCATGGCGAAACGGGAGAAAGCATGTGCTATCATTATTTGTGCACTTGGTGATTCTCCTCTACGAGTTGTAATGGATGTTGATGATGATCCGGGACGCATGCTTGAACTGCTCGATGCACGCTACGCCTCCAATCGCACAGTCTCTCGGATCGCCGTACAAACGCAACTATTCCGTATGTCGTACAGTGGTCAGAACATGTCAGAATATGTGGACCAGTTCACTGCCCTGTTCTCGCAGTTGGATCGCATGGGCAAGGACGCTGCTATTCCGGAATCTCACAAGGCCCCGATGCTACTTGCCTCTATTGACCCCAGCTGCTCATTGGAGTCCACGGCAGCCGCACTTCGCACCAAGGACATATCTGATCTTACTTGGGACTATGTTGCAACAACTCTAATTGACGAGTATAATGCACGACAGATGGTTTTGGGAAGTTCTGGTCGCACTCGCACTCGCAAGAAAGGCAAGACCAAAGGCTCTGGAAGCTTCAAATCCTCTTCCGGCCCTGTCAGTCTGGACCACAAGGACGGTGACAACTCAGATGGTCACACCCACAACGAGTCTTCGGGGCGTGCGTATGCTGCCGCTACCAGCAATGGTTACCATTGTACCTTCTGTGATCGTGATGGACACACTGTTGATCGATGTCACATGAACCCTGACAACCCTGACAATCACTTTCCCAAGAGCATTCTTGACAAGTTGAAGGTGAGGTCTAAGGATAAACCAGGAAGTTCCAAGCCATCGACAAGGTCGTCCTGAAAGTCCTAAAAGATTGAAATCGCAGGAATGTCCGTGGAGAAGTCTACCGTACTCCCACCAGCAGAGAGGGTTATGGACACATATGCAGACAGTGGTGCAACATCGCACTTCTTTTTCTCCAAGTCTGTATTTGTCCCCAGTTCGTTGCATGAAGTTAACGAACGAACCATATTGCTGGCTGATAAGTCTACTGTGACTGCTACACAACGAGGTGATGTCATACTACCGTTCGAGAATGCGAACTTGCGTCCCACAGATGCACTCTTGGTTCCTGATCTCGAATATAACTTGGTGTCTGTGGGACGTATGGCTGATAAGGTCATCGAGTCTTTCTTCCGTGCTCGCGATGTGCGTCTCACGCATGTTGATGGGTTTGTTATTGGATGCGGTCAAAGAGATAAACGGTCAGGTTTGTACACTCTGCCTGATCCACTCACGAAAGTTAACTCTAGGCATGCCCTTTCTGCACGCGACAATGACTTGGCTCAACTATGGCGTCGACGACTTGCGCATATCAACCCAAGAAACTTGCAGGTTGTGCACAAGTATGCCAATGGAGTGCCGAAGCTGGCTCAAATGGAGGAGGTCTGTCGCCCATGCCGACTTGGAAAGGCCCACAAACTTCCGTTCTTAGGCAAGTTCGATCGTGCCACTGGTGTCGGAGACATTGTGCACTCTGATATCCTAGGGCCCTTGCTCCCGTCATTTCCAGATCACTTCTAATACGCGACAGCATTCATTGATGAACACTCTAGGTATGCATTAATAGGGTTTATGGTACACCGAAGTGAACTTGCAGAAGTATATGCGGCTGTAGCACAGAAGCTCCAGCAGCTTGGGGGAGCTCAAATTGCCAAAGTGCACTCAGATAATGCGGACGAGTACATTGCTCTGCAGGAGAACTCTGCAAACGGTCTCCAAGGAACCTCGTTTTCACCTCCGTACACCCCTGAGCACAATGCAATAGCAGAGCGCATTAATCGCACAATGGAGGAAGCTGCTCGAGCGTTGTTGCTGCAGGCCAATCTGCCAGAATGTTTATGGCCGTATGCGTTGAAGCACGTTATATATGTGCGCAACAGAGTTCCCCACTCTACCACTGGATCCACTCCGTACTTTCTTGTAACTGATTCCACACCTTCTTTGAAGAATGTTCGAGTGTTTGGGTGTGCGGCGTACGTACTAAAGATGAACCCGGACACCAAGTTCGAGTCTCGTGCACTTGAAGGGGTGTACTTGCAGACTCTTGAGCATGGTGTCTACGATGTTCTAGTAACAGATGAAGATGAGATACCACGTATTATCAAGTCTCGACATGTGACGTTTGATGAGTCATCCTTCCCTGGTGCGTCCTATCTGACGGGCTACATGGATGATGAGATCGCTTCTGATGAAGACTTCAGTTGCAACTCGGAATGCAAGAGTGACAGCGAGCACTCCGTTGAGATTTGCATTGACGAAGTTGTCGACGATTCTGTTTGTTCTGAACTACAGGAAAGCCATTTACCTGAATTGCACACTGATAGTACGGATGAAGCTGATGATTTCGATGATAATGAACTCACTGGTAGTGAGAGTGCTGACGACAACCAGGATGAACCCACCATGGAGGAGCCTAACGCGCCATTTGGCTCACAACCTGAGTCACGGTACCCGCGACGAACACGCCGTGCACCTACACGGTGGTGGAACATGGCTGGCGCTGCCACATCGCAAACAGTTGAAGTGACTACAAGTGATGAACCGACTTTGAAGAAAGCCATGTCTGCGTCTCCATTGGAGAAAAGCTTATGGGAGACTGCGATCGAAGAACAACTGGCCTCTCTTGAGAGCAAGGGTACATGGGTACCCGATCATTCTCCCGCATCGCAACCTCTGCCAACCCATATCGTCCTGAAAGTGAAGCGGAATGCAGATGGGTCGGTTGAGCGCTTCAAGGCTCGTGTTGTTGCTGGTGGAAATCACCAGACTTTTGGTCAGGACTACATGGAGACTTATGCACCAGTTGTGTCTTTCAACCTGGTTCGTATGTTCCTGTACCTTACCCTGTGCCTCCAGATATTTGTTGCTCAAGTGGACGTGAAGACCGCCTTCTTGAATGGGGAGCTGAAGGAGGATGTTTGGGTCACGTCTCCACGTGGTGTGCCTTGGCTGAAGCCATGCTGTTACAAGTTGGTGAAAGCCATGTACGGACTTAAGCAGGCTCACCTGGCTTGGCATACAAAGTTCAGTCAAGATCTCAAGGACTTAGGATATGAAGAACTCCCTAGTGCTCCGTGTGTGTTTAGGCGCCGCATTGGGCACAACGCGTACGTATACATCCTTGTTTACGTTGATGACCTCCTGGTTTTCGCACCAACTGCTGCGCAACGTTCGTCACTCTTGGAGGAGCTCAAAGGATTGTACGAACTTCGAGTTCAAGATCGAGTGAGCTTCTACCTTGGCGTTGAGTTGACTTGGGCGGCGGATTCTGAGGGTCAACTTACGTGCCTCAAGCTTGGACAGCCCCTTTACATCGAGGGAGTGCTACGCCGATTTGGACTGCACAACGCCAAGCCAGCTCCCAGTCCAATGGTGGAGTCGTTTTTCTCATCACTAGCAGCGGAGGAGGACAAGACTGCCAAGGATGTGCAACTATATCAGCAGATGATTGGGTCCTTGCTGTACTTGGCATTGCGCACGAGACTTGATATTCTTGCTCCAGTCCTTATCCTTGCACGATTCCAGAACGCTCCCACAGCATACTGTCACAGAGCTGCAAAGCGAGTACTACGGTACCTGCGTGGGACGTGTGACCATGGGTTGCTCTACCGAGCTGGATCTCTGAACTTGAATGGCTTTGTGGACTCCGACTATGCTGGTGACACTACTGATCGTAAGTCTTTTTTTTTTCTTCAATCAATTGCTTTTTATTTATCGTGTTCCCAATGTCCCATGAAGAGCAGCAGGGTAACACTGTCAAGGTGTAAACTAACTTGGTCAATTACGAACCAACGCAATCATTCTTACTACTTATAGCACAGATTTACAACTGTGCTTCTTCCAATACATCTAGTATTTCGGTCGCCTCCTGTCTCTCTCCAGGTGACCAATCTTCCATTCCGAGTAGTACCTTCAGTCTTCCGTACTTCCAGTACTCGTGCCCAAGTACATCACGTGCCTCCATTGGGTTCGCTGGGAACTCATTGAAGTACCATCGGATACCCATCATTCGGTGCGAAACTTTGCGCAACCGAAGAACGGGTGGGTATTTTCCATTCGCAGCACACGGGATTTTGCGAATGCGTCTTGCCGAGGCAAGTTTCCACTCCGCATCCCGTATTCTTCCTATTCCTTTTGTACACACATTATCAATTTCAGCTCGTAGTGCTGAAATTGAAGGATGTGCATTATACAGCGACAGCTGCCGACATGCCCGGTTCACCTTCAACTGTCGCGATCTGTGTTCCAATTCAAGGTTCAATGCCGTCTCACGACACGATTGATAATGCCGTAGACGTTTGGAGGCGAGCACAATTCGTCGCAGAGCCGCAGACTCTAAACGACAAAGTGCACGCATCATCGGCACCCGATATGTTCCAAACCGAGATGCCATCTTTCCAAGAATCAGTTTGAAGAACGTTGCTTCAAGCTTCACTATCGCCATTTCCAAATGAGGCGTGAGCGGTACAAGATGCAACGCATATTCGTAAATCCACCTCACGAATGCGCGGTACAAACTCACACAGCTGCGCGTATCAAATCCATTCCGGTGCAGACCAGCACCGGCTAGGCTTCCCAATCGACGTTGAGCATTTTGTACGCGTTCCATGTGCTTGTCGGTTGTTACTCTATTGGTGTTTAGAGACACCCCCAGATATACTGCACTACATACCACGCTCAGCTTATCACCAGCAAGTGTGAATATTGCAGACTGATTTTGGTCTGCAGGCAGTTGCAGTACTATCGACTTGCCGTTTGCAGTGTTCCACGGCATTTGCATTTCTTTGCCCCAACTACTGCATATGTCTAGCAGTAGTTGCAGCCCGCTATTAGTCTTCGCCATCAGAATCACATCGTCGGCAAATGCACTTGCACCTCGATCCGACACATGATATGGCACCTCCTGCACTCGATATAGCATGGAATCAATATACATGTTGAACAATGTACAGCTGAATGGGTCACCTTGAGGCACTCCAAGAGTCATTTGTACTTGTTCATCTTTCCAATTTCCATTTATGAAAGCATTGACTGGTTGCAGCAGCAAAGTAGTCATTGCCGCATGCTTCGGTTGTAGCCTGGATGCGCACACTTGCGACAATAGTTTTCGGTTAACTTTGTCGTACGCCTTCGTTAGATCCAGTACTGCCACACGCGAGTGGCCGTTTGTGATGATGTTACTCACCTCCACAATCGACTGTTCTGTTCCATTGTACTTTGAGAACCCATACTGGTACTCATGAAACTCGATATAGTTCATCACGATCGAGTTTAATGCAGCCGAAATTGCTTTGCGCAAGTGCGACAGAATAGAGATCGGTCGGTAGTTGGATGGTACCAAGATGTCGCCTTTCTTGTATATGGGCGATATACGTGTCTGCCGCAACGTTGATGGTAGATATGCCAACTTGCCACACGCTCGCCACAGCTTGAGAAGCGTGGAAGCGCACAAAGTTGGACTCACCTGTAGCATTTCCGATGCCACGTTATCGCGCCCAATCGATCTTCCCTTCTTTGCATCCTTGATCGATTTTTCCAATGCAATCCGGAACGAGTTCGGAACATCAAATGTGACTGCTTTTACCCCACATTCGGGTGGCTGGTACTCGGCAATAAACTCAGCGTAGTCCTGTGGGTCTAGTGGATTTCCACGTTCCAGTGCCCGTGCGCTATGCTGAGATCGTAATTTCATCACCGAGTTGATTCGATTCACTGTTTGAGATGCTGTTTCGTCCTCGGCGGTATCAAGAAATTCGTCCAACAGTTGTCTCTTCTTTGCTCGACAACGACGTTTAATGAATCGGTCAATCACCTTGTACACATTCCACATTTGAATGTTGCTACTTCGTTTCCACCATTTGTAATATGTAGATCGCACACGACTCAACTGGTCAAGACTAGAATCCCAGAAGAAGCGATAGCGGTCAGGACGCAATGATACGGAAGTGATCCAGGGGCTACTGATTGTGTCCACGAGTTGGCAACATGCATCCTCCAGATCCTCTTCTGAGGTTGCGTGGTCAAAACGAGAAGCCACATTAGGCAAATTGGCTTTGTAATATGTCTGAGCGTCTTCGATTCTGTCCACGCATTTGAGTTGCGCTCTCGAAATCTTCGGTTTTCGAGGTGAGAATTGAGTTGTCATCCAGTCAATGTCGGCAACAACCATGTTGTGATCCGAGACTGCATCCCACGATCCACTGGTTGTTGCCACATTTCGAACAGACACTCGCTTCGAGATGAAGAAATCCACTACACTCGAACCATTTGGGGTGCGAAACGTTGGCGTCAACTCGGATGGAGCCCTCAGCAAGAGGTCCCATTTGCGGATCCACGCTCGGAGGCGGCGACCATGCCTGTTGGTTCGTTGATCCCAGTCGTCATGGCGGGCATTCCAATCCCCAGCCAGTAACGTCGGACCCCGGATCAAAGACTTCAATCGCTCCAGGAATCCCTTTATGTCCTCATCTGAAGCGCTCGGACTAAGATATACTCCTATCACATTGAGATCTGGGCGAACTCTCAGTGCCAGGATTTGGTATGCTGCGGTGCCGTACTTGCCCACGACCTTCGTACAGAAGCGCTGATGATGGAAAAGCGTGATCCCAACTCTCGGCGCACGACTCCTATACTCCGCTTCCAGCGCCACACTCACATGTGGCAATGCCAACGACACCTCATCGGAGGGACGTTGCCATGTTTCCACAACGCACAGAAAGTGTAAACCTAGTACTTTCCATGCACGGTGGACTTCGGCCTCGCTATGTGCCAGACCTCTCACGTTGAAAGTACCAACCCGGATCACAACGCCTCACCATTCTGGTGACCGTTATGTGGAATTGGAGCGGTTTGCGTCGTAGTCGACGGCACATTAATGCTCACAGAGAACACATTTCGTACCAATCTGTTCGGACGACGCATTTCGTGGTCATAAGTGGGAGCACCATCGTGGTCCCAATCCGATGACAGACTCTCATTTGGAGTCTGAAGCGGTTCCAATGGGCTCGTTTGGGCCGCTTCCATAGTGATATCTTTCGGATCGGCGGTCACTGCTCCTGTACTTGCAGTGATTGCAGTGGTGTGGTGTGCCAATTCTGGGAGTTGTGGCACGTTATTTTCCGTGTTATGAGCATCATTGTTTGCCCCAGACACCGAAACGACACTTTGTCGAGTGTCGGTGGGCAACTCCGACGACTGCGATTGTTGTTCAGTTTCGATGATGTGGGATATCTGCTCAGTGTTCTGCTCGTCTTCTGGTGCATTAGGCTCTTCAGAGTCAGTTGAAATGCTCATAGGCTGTGGACATTCTGTTGCTCCTGCTTCCTCTGAAACAAAGTGGACATTCGTCCGAGGCCCAGTATTGCCGTCTATCGTCCGATTAGTGCGCTGAACCATCGCTGGAACCCTTCTTTCAACGATGGATGCTGTTGACTCTTCGGCGAAACGTACATGAGTTCTCATTTTCGTATGGGCATCGATTGCCGCTACTGTTGTTTGGGAGTCCTCTGCGAACCTAATATGTGTACGCAATGGTGCAAGGCGGTCGATCGGATGGGCAGCTCTGGTATGAGTCCCCTTAGGTACCATCGGAATTGCCTTGGAAGAATCACGGTCGACTTTCCCAGGCTGTTTTGCAGTCGGGTTCACACTTTGGTTCGGTGTACTTGGCTGCTTATTGTGCATCAACTCCTGTGTTACCTTCACTTGGGACGTATACCAATGCTTGGCCCACGCTGACGTTGTGCGAGTTGCTGCAGTCTGCAAGCGATATAGCGCCTGCTCCAGGTTTTTCTGTCGTCGTTCGGCCTTACTCATCATCTTTCGCGATGACATGGCATTCGAGGTGGCAGCGAAGTTAGGCATGTGCGTGTACTCGGCTGCCCGCATTCCTGCAACCAGTTTGTGAGCAACGTCAGTCGCAGTCACGATTTCCAATATCGAACGTCCTATGAAGGACAGAGCGATAACGCAACGGCTCGGAAGTCCACTGCGAAGGTGTCTCATGAGAGGGCGGTAGGGGCCGCGCGGTATGCCACGGAAGTACTGCGCTTCCATTTTCGGGGGCCGAGATTGAGATATCGGCAGTGGTGCATATCCTCCAGACTTGAGGTTGTGAGCCATTTTAGCCATTCGAGTAAGAAACTGAGGTGGTAACTTGTTCAATGACCGAGGCTGGCCCTCTCTAGCAATCTGCGCCCAAGTCTTTACACCAGTATTTGTCCCAGTCCTTGCTTCAGGGACAGTGTTTATCTGCGGTTGTGCTCGTCCAGTGTTGGGCGGAGCCGTGTTAGGTGGCTGTCTGTTAACGGCCGTCTCGACAGATCGTGCTTCAATTTCTAGAGCACGTTGGTTTTGTCTCTGTTGTGGTACCGTGGCATGGTTGCGAGAGGACTGGAGCTGCTGGGTGAGCCGAGCAACTTGATCCTCTAGTGTCTGGCATCTCCTCAAGATCGACTCCCATTGCTGTTTTGGTATCTGTACGACGGCAACAGGTGCGCTAGAGGGTATGCTGGTGTGGCTGATGGGGTGCTCGGCAACCGGTGAGGGCGTAGGAGCGGATGCGACTGACGCCTGGGAGCTGTTCCTTGGGCTGCTCGGCGCCAGAAATGGTCGAATTATTTCATGGAATCGCGAACCGCCAAAGGAGCGATGGCAGCCTTTGACGGAGCAGCGCACAGTGGGTCCAAACTTAGAGTTA
Source organism: Gracilaria gracilis (assembly GCA_030374805.1). Classification (NCBI taxonomy): domain Eukaryota; phylum Rhodophyta; class Florideophyceae; order Gracilariales; family Gracilariaceae; genus Gracilaria; species Gracilaria gracilis. The sequence goes on along the minus strand of JARGSG010000212.1, from coordinate 186,798 downwards.
CCATTTAGAGTGAATGAATTCTTAGAATGGCAGTTTGGGCACTTGATGAGCGTTCGACACGCTCCAAAGGTGGCCCTCGCCTCGTCCGGGGTGCACACAGGCTGAGGGCCTTTGCGGTCTGGGGTCGGCGAAACTTTCTTCCGAACGGTCTTTGAAAGACCTGGTCTCCAAGATTCGGATTCAGGTTCGCTATTACCATCAAGTGGGAAGCGAATGCCTTCCATGGTCTCCCCGGCGTCAGCCAAAGGGCTGAAACAGTTCTCAATGTTAGAGGACGTGGTTTGGTGAGAAGTCATTTTTCAATTTTTTTTGAAAAATTTTCTAAAAATTTTTTGTCTTTTTCTTTGGTTTTGATGGCTCGTATGGCTTCTTGATGCACTTTTCACGTGTTCTGCGACTTTTTTGTGTTTTCAATTTTTTCAATTTTTTTTTGCGCTTTTTTTGGACTTTCTCTCACGAAACCTGCTAAACTCTATTTAAACTACTTTTTACTCGTTTTGCACTTGTCCAGGTGCAATCCAAGGTACTCCGGATAGCTCAGCGTCGATATAGTTACTTTCCAACTTTGATCCAATTTGGTCTCAAATGATTGGATTTATGTGCCCACCGCCGGCGGCTTTGACACGTTGCAAGATACTTGTAACTTTTGGACGTTTTGCGAAATCGTCGTTTTTGGGGTCGTTTGAGGGGGGTGCCCCAGAAGGGTCAAAAACGGCGATCTGCCGATGAGGTCCGGAGGCTTGTAACTTCTGATCCAGTTACTTGCCGGAAGCGATCTGTAACTCGTTTGAAACATAAAACGCTTCTCTACAGATTCGGGGCGCCTCCGACGAAAATTTGACAGCGTCCACCCGGATCGGCGTTGAAATTTTTCAGATGCCTGAAATGAGGTTTTCTGGGGGGTAACCCCACAGCAGTCAACTCTGGACCACTGCCTTCGTGTCAATGGAGCGGGTACTACACCGAGAGGGTTTCACAAACCTGAGGCTGGGCGGTGGCAGCCGGGCCGCCTGTGAAAGTCGTAACACAGGGCTTTGGACGCTCCGACACAAGTGCTCCCACTTGGCCGTCACTGCGTAGCGAACGCGGCCACTCCGGTGCAGTCTTGAGTGCCTCTTTGGACACACAGGTTTCCGCCCCGAAGCTCCGCTTCGACTTGTACCGCTCTGACTTCCCCCAATGGGTGCTGGCGTTCGCCAAGTTTCCCCGAGTACTCCTTCGGCTCTCCGGTTGCAATAACCTGGAGATTCCTGATTGAACAGGGCCTCAGTCCACCGTCCTTTGCAGGAGGGCGCGGCAGGATACTAGTCTCGTACGACTGCGTCCCTGGACCCCCTTGCACTCACGAACTCCCAGAAGAAAAAAAGTTGATCGTAAGTCAATGTCCGGATATGTGATCAAACTGGGATCGGCCACTTGCTTCTTCGGTGCAAGAAAGCAAGCATCGATTGCGCTCTCCACTGGAGAAGCGGAGTACTACGCATTGACCATGGCTGCTCAAGAGGTTACCTGGATATCGCGAGTGCTTCGGGAGAGCGGGTTTGATGTGAACGAGAAGGTCCCCATTCGCTCGGACAATCAATGTGCCATTGATTGGGCTGCTGGTGAGCGATGCCCTTCCGGACGTGCCAAACATATTGACGTGAAGCTTCATTTCATCAGACATATGGTGAAGGACAATGTCATTGCAGTGGACTATGTTCCTAGTGAGCTAAACGATGCTGATATCTTAACCAAACCGGTGAGCCCTGCAAGAATATTTGCAATTATGAAACGAATTGGACTTGCACAGGGACTCGAGGAGGAGTGTTGATGTTGGGACATGGTCGAGTGCCTGTCAGTCCCTCAGGTTGGTCTCGGACTACTTGGAAGCAAATTTGCAGGGGACGATGGGCACTTTTGGGCACCCTCTTCGCAAAAGCGCATATGCGCCTCTGCTCAACCCCAACGTGAAACGGCAATATGATTGGCTACTGCAAATGTCCTTGTGCAACGTGGTGTCTCCAAGTGCCATGGATTGTATGGAGAGTTATGGTGGCATGGGCCAAGTGGAGCTCTGTGATTGGACGAGGCTTAGAGTAGTAGACTAACTATGCAGATAGCGAGGATGTGCGTTTCTAGGCTGGAATGGGCGGTTTTGCATGCAATATGCGATTCTGGGCTGCGCAAGGCGGTTGTAGTGCCGCCATGCAAATTGATGATTTTTTAGATCTGGTTCTGAATCAAAGGACTGGCAATGGATTTGTAGTGTTGATTGATTTAGTTATTTGAAATTGTTGTACTCTAGTTTGCGCGCGCTTTCCGTGTACAACTGCACACACGTGCAACTTGTAACGACCGCCATCGTCGCTTGCTGCGACGACGGTGAAGCGCGCACTAGGGTATTTGTAGGTTGCAATCGACGACCCTCGAGTAAACGGGTCGACCCAGAGGCCGTCAACCTTCACTTGTTTTACTTTCTCTTTCTTCAATATCCATCTCTACTTACTTCCCTTTCTACCCTACCTGCGTGCGTAACGTTAGTCATCCACGAATGCTGACGCATACTTAAACCTGTCCGGAAACGATGTGGTGAGGGGACCGATGATGTCAGTGTGCACTTTGTCACCAACTGACGATTCACGACTAAATGAACCAGGAAACGGTAGTTTGTGTGCTTTTCCAAGACGGCATGACCGACAGACCTCTTCCATTTTCGCAAGACTTGGCACACCATCTGCATGTTTGTGAACAACTTGCGAGTCTCTGGGGTTCATATGTGCAAGTCTTCGGTGCCATAGCTGTGTCAAAGCAGTCATCGAGGCCTTCAATGCGCAATCCAAATCAACCTGGCTGGAAGTAAGAGCTCGTTCATGAGTGAAATGCGCTACCGGTTCCGGCAAAGTGTACAGTCCTGAACGTTTATCGCGCTTTCCTGACCCAATGTGCAAACCATTGTCATGAATCAGACGAACTTCTGCAGAACGGAAACGTGACTCAATCTGTTTGTCGGCTAAGCAACCCACAGAAACCAAGTTGTACTCCATTGAAGGAACCAGGAGTGCATCACTCAGACGTAAATTCACATTCTCGAAAGGCAGAATCAAATCTCCACGCTGAGTTGCAGAGACACATGTCTCTGCAAGCTGTATAACACGCTTCTCTACATCATGCAGTGTACTGGGAATGAATGCGGGAGCAGAATGGAAGTAGTGCGAGGTCGCTCCACTATCTGCGTAAGTGTCCATGTCTCTTTGAGTGGGTGGTAGAACCGTTGCTTTCTCCATAGACATGCCAGCTATTTCGATCCTGGACGATTTGCCAGATGATTTTGAAGAGGTCTTCGGCTTATCTTTTGACTTCAATGTGAGCTTGTCCAGGATACTCTTCGGTAAATGGTTGTCCAGATTGTCTGGTTTCATGTAGCATCGGTCCTGAGTGTGTCCATCACGATCACAAAAATCGCAGTGATGACCATTGGTGCTACCAGCTGCCAGTGCACGATTAGTAGGAGCATCATCAGAGTCATTTCCATCTCGATGATTTGCACTTGCAGAGGTACCAGACTGCCTTCCAGAACCTTTTCCTTTATTCTTCTCGCGACTGCGACTACGTCCAGAAGTTATATGACGTGCATTGTACTCATCAATAAGTGTGGTAGCAACATAATCCCAAGTCAGTTCGGATATTTCCTTGGTGCTCAACGCCGCAGCGGTAGACTCCAAAGAACTTTGCGGATCAATAGAAGCCAAAAGCATAGGAGCCTTATGCGATTCCGGAATAGCGGCATCCTTGCCCATGCGATCCAACTGTGAGAACAATGCAGTGAATTGATCGACATACTCAGACATGTTCTGTCCATTGTACGACATACGAAACAGTTGAGTCTGAACCGCGATCCGAGAAACCGTTCGATTAGATGCATAACGCGCATCAAGCATCTTGAGCATTCGTGCCGGATCATCATCCACGTCCATTACCACACGTAGAGGAGCTTCGCCAAGTGCACATATGATGATCCCACAGGCCTTCTCACGCTTAGACAATGTGCGAATGGCCTCTGCAGAAGATCCTTGACCATCCGTACCAGTGGTATCAGTGGATACAGACTGCTCAGCATCAGTGTTAACAACATTCCAGACACCTTTGATGCGACATGCGGCACGAAGACGATGCCGCCAGAGTGCGTAATCCTCACCGCGCTTGCCATGGAAGCGGGGAATCTTCACACCAGAGTTGGTCTCAGTTTCCTTTTCCGAGTCTGACATTGTGAAAGACTCGTTCCGAATACAACCAGATCCAGGAAACCAAGTAGAAAACAGGAGAGAGAAACAAAAGTAACTTTTGACAAACAACAATACAAGGAGTGTGAGGGACTCAATGCTTATGTTACACAAAGAGGGTAGAGGCTGGAGTGGAGTACTCTCGACACTCAACAGCGAGGGCGCCAGCGGAGACCGTGTAACGAAGTCTACAACGCTCGTCGGGACGCGTCCCGTACGCGATCACAGGCGGAGTTCGGGTACTCGACGCCTGGAGTATATATACTCACGGGTGAGACAGAACTCAAACCCGGAAACAAGAAAGAAGAAGAAAGAAGCAGCGGGTCCACTGGCAGGAGTTATCTAGCTCCGGTTACCCTAGAGGTCCGAACCTCTGATCCCTGGTTACTCTCTCCAGGTGAGATGCGATATCTTCTTGACCTACCCTGCTCTGCGCACTTCAGAGCGAGGGGCTTTACAATCCGTACGAGACGTCCCAGGGAGGTTAGTAGCTAAAGATATGCGCTCACCAGTTAGCCCCTGCTAGTCACTTGCGGGAAATCAGCGCGGTCCTTCGCGCTCGCTCGCTCGGTCGCCCAATGCGCGTACCTGTCGCAGATAGGAAAACTTCTTAGAATCCAAATGAAAAGTTAGAAGAGCGTGACGTCTGCGAATAGTCGACGCTCTGGGCCCATAACCTAACGCAACGAACGCAGGTTAGAGAAGGAAAGGGGAAAGTAGTGAAGAAGATGAGTAAGACAAACAAAGGGGGTAGGCCACCTTCTTCCCGAGTTTAGTGATCGGGCAGCGATCGCAACCTACAAATACTCTAGCGCGCGCCGCCGCCGTCGCATCCAGCGACATAACTGCACACGTTGTCAAAGTGTACACTTTGACAGCCAAAGCGCGCGCAAAACACAATACGAATTCAAACAACTAAATCAAATCGTGCCAAATCCAATGCCAACTCCGTGATCCATATCTTGCTCTAAAAAATTGACAGTTTCGGTCTGGCACAGCCAACACCCTCGCGCAGCTCAGAATCGCACATTCGCTCCAAACTCCTTCATAGTAGCCCAGAATCGCATACATTGCACAACCCCTCACAAAGGCCTATAATAATAACAGATACTCCGCTAACGCATACCTGGCCACCACCTACAGGCTGTAACCAATCCCAGCGTACCACTTGTTCCATCTGCCTCTCTCGCTCCATACAACACGTTCCACTTATGCAAACCACGTTGCATGTAGCCATTTGCAGTAGCCAATCATATTGCAGTATCACGTTCGGTTCGGGGAGACACGCATATGCGCTTTTCTCATGAGGGTGCCCAAAAGTGCCCATGCTCCCCTGCAACTTTGTATTCCAAGTACTTGGAGCACCCTTCAAGGACTGACAGGCACTCGACCACATCCATAAATCAACAGGATGCATAACGACCATCTAGCAACTTGAGCATACGAGTCGTGTCGTCATCGACGTCCACCACAACACGTAAAGGGGCGTCTCCAAGAGCACAAATTATTATTTCACAAGCCTTTTCACGTTTTGAGACATTGCGCGCGGAGTCTGCTCATGATCTCGCAACATCCGTACCAGTAGTTTCGGTTGATATGGATCGTTCACCATCAGTATTGACGACATTCCAGACACCTTTAATGAGACATGCTGCACGGAGGCGGTGCGTCCAGAGTGCGTAGTCTTCGCCACGTTTACCATGGAAACGTGGTATCTTCACACCAGAGTTGGTTTCCGATTCCTTTTCCGAGTCCCACATTGCGAATTACTCGTTGTCCAATATAACCAGTTGCAGAAACCAAAGTGAAAACTGGAGGCAAGTAGCGAGAGAACCGATACGAAACAAGAAAGAAAAGAAGCAGAGTGAGGAACTCGATGCTTATGTTACACAAAGAGGGGTTTGCTGGAGTGGAGTAGTCTCAACACTCAACAGCGAGGGCGCCAGCGGAGACCGTGTAACCAGATCTGCAACGCTCTTCGAGACGCGTCCCGTACGCGATCACAGGCGTAGTTCGGGTACTCGACGCCTGGAGTATACTCACGGGTGAGACAGAACTCAAACCCGGAAAACAATAAACAAGAAGAAGAAGCAGCGGGTCCACTGGCAGGAGTTATCTAGCTCCGGTTACCCTAGAGGTCTGAACCCCTGGTCCCTGGTCACTCTCTCCGGGTGAGGTACGGTTCGATCACCTACCAAGCTCTTCGTACTTGAGAGCCCGGCGCTGTTAATCCCTACGCGACTTCCCAAGGAGGGTACTAGTCAAGATACCCCTTCCCCAGTTAGCCCTTGCTGGTCTCTTACAGGAAAGTAGCTCGGTATTGCGGCGCAGTACGGTTGCTCCTACGCGTCCAAGCCAGTTTCATCGACCTCCGTACTTCACTGATGGGAAGCAGGATTCTGCTGCGTTCCTGATCTCGTGCCAAGCGGGTGACTAGCAAACGCGATATGTCTTCACCACTCCGGAGGAACAACAACGGGTACACTTTTGCGCAATAGGAATAACTTCTTGAACCCAAACAGGAAAGTCAATAAAGAAAAACGCGTACGCCTGCTTACTTACTTAGTGTCAGCGTTCTGGGCCCATAACCTTATAATGTAAACGCAGGTTAGAGAGACGTAAGAAGAAAGACAATAGAGAAGAAAAATAGAAGGAGAACAAGTGAAAGGGGTAGGCCTCCTTTTTTTCGAGTTTACTCAACCGATAGTGATGGGAACCTACAAATACCCTAGCGCGCCTCGCCGCCGGCGCATCCGCCGCCGTCGCAGCATGCGACATCACGGCACACGTTTTCAAAGTGTACACTCGTACAACGGAAGCGCGCGCAAACATAATACGAATTCAAAACATCTAATTCAAACATTCGACTAATCCAAACAGCGCCAGATCTAAAGCCAGGTGGTTCCTTCAAACAATCAGATCCAAAACATCATTAATTTTGGCCTGGCGCTGCCAACCCCTCAGCGCAGCACAGAATCGCACATTCTGTGTTAAACCCCTTAGAATAGCATGCAAACGCATATCTGCTCCAAACCGCCCTACAGGGCCCATATGTGCACATACTCTGCTACTGCATAAGTCGCTACAAGACACGAGCTGCAGCCAATCGCTGCGCACCACTTGTACCTTCAGCACCTATTACTCCACACAGAACAGTCCACTTGTGCGCACCACGTTGCATGTCGCCATTTGCAGGAGCCAATAACACTGCAAGTTCACGTTGGGTTCACAAACACACGCATATGCGCTTTTGCTGCACCAGGTCCCAAAAGTGCCCATGCTCCCCTGCAAATTTGTCTTGCAGAGGTCTGAGAGGCACTCGACCACATCCATACGTCAACACCCGGACACCAAGTTCGAGCCTCGTGCACTTGAGGGGTTGTACTTGCAGACTCTTGAGCATGGTGTGTACGACGTTCTAGTAACAGATGACGGTGAAATACCACGTATTGTCAAGTCTCCACATGTGACTTTTGATGAGTCATCATTCCCTGGTGCGTCCTATCTGGCGGGCTACATGGATGATGAGATCTCTTCTGATGAAGACTTCAGTTGCAACTCGGAATCCCAGAGTGACAGCGAGCACTCCGTTGAGATTTGCATCGACGAAGTTGTCGACGATGCTGTTGGTTCTGAACTACAGGAAAGCCATTTACCTGAATTGCACACTGATAGTACGGATGAAGCTGATGATGTCGATGATAATGAACTCACTGGTAGTGAGAGTGCTGACGACAACCAGGATGAACCCACCATGGAGGAGCCTAACGCGCCATTTGGCTCACAACCTGAGTCACGGTACCCGCGACGAACACGCCGTGCACCTACATGGTGGTGGCACATGGCTAGCGCTGCCACATCGCAAACAGTTGAAGTGACTACAAGTGATGAACCGACTTTGACGGAAGCCATGTCGGCGTCCCCATTGGAGGAGAGCTTATGGGAGACTGCGATCGAAGAAGAACTTGCCTCCCTGGAGAGCAAGGGTACATGGATGGTACATGGATACCCGATGATTCTCCTGCATCGCAGCCTCTGCCAACCCATATCGTCCTGAAAGTGAAGCGGAATGCAGATGGGTCGGTTGAGCGCTTCAAGGCTCGTGTTGTCGCTGGTGGAAATCACCAGACCTTTGGTCAGGACTACATGGAGACTTATGCTCCAGTTGTGTCTTTCAACCTAGTTCGTATGTTCCTGTACCTCACTCTGTGCCTCCAGATGTTTGTTGCACAAGTGGACGTGAAGACTGCCTTCTTGAATGGCGAGCTGAAGGAGGACGTTTGGGTCACGTCTCCACGTGGGGTGCCTTGGCTAAAGCCCTACTGTTACAAGTTGGTGAAAGCCATGTACGGACTTAAGCAGGCTCACCTGGCTTGGCATACAAAGTTCAGTCAAGATCTCAAGGACTTAGGATATGAAGAACTCCCTAGTGCTCCGTGTGTGTTTAGGCGCCGCATGGGATACAACGCGTACGCATACATCCTTGTTTACGTTGATGACCTCCTGGTTTTTACACCAACTTCTGCGCAACGTTCGTCGCTCTTGGAGGAGCTCAAAGGATTGTATGAACTTCGAGTTCAAGATCGAGTGAGCTTCTACCTTGGCGTTGAGCTGACTTGGGCAATAGATTCTGAGAGCCAACTTACGGGCCTCAAGCTTGGACAGCCCCTTTACATCGAGGGAGTGCTACGCCGATTCGTACTGCACCACTCCAAGCCAGCTCCTTGTCCAATGGTGGAGTCGTTTTTCTCATCACTAGCCGCGGAGGAGGACAAGACTCCGAGGGACGTGCAACTTTATCAGCAGATGAGTGGGTCCTTGCTGTACTTGGCATTGCGCACGCGACTTCATATTCTTGCTCCAGTTCTTATCCTTGCACGATTAAAGAACGCTCCCACAGCATACTGTCACAGAGCTGCGAAGCGAGTACTACGGTACCTGCGTGGGACGGTTGGCCATGGGTTGCTCTACCGACCTGGATTTCTGGACTTGAACGGCTTTGTGGACTCAGACTATGCTGGTGACACTACTGATCGTAAGTCAATGTCCGGATATGTGATCAAACTGGGATCAGCCACTTGCTTCTTCGGTGCGAGAAAGCAAGCATCGATTGCGCTCTCCACCGGAGAAGCGGAGTACTATGCATTGACCATGGCTGCTCAAGAGGTTACCTGGATATCGCGAGTGCTTCGGGAGAGCGGCTTTGATGTGAACGAGAAGGTCCCCATTCGCTCGGACAATCAATGTGCCATAGATTGGGCTGCTGGTGAGCGATGCCCTTCTGGACGTGCCAAACACATTGACGTGAAGCTTCATTTCATCAGACATATGGTGAAGGACAATGTCAGTGGTGTGGACTATGTTCCTAGTGAGCTAAAGGATGCTGATATCCTAACCAAACCGCTGAGCCCTGCAAGAATATTTGCGATTATCAAACGAATTGGACTTGGACAGGGACTCGAGGAGGATTGTTGACGTTGGGACACGGTCGAGTGCCGGTCAGTCCCTCAGGTTGGTCTCGGACTACTTGGAAGCAAAGTTGCAGGGGACGATGGGCACTTTTGGGCACCCTCTTCGTAAAAGCGCATAGGCGCCTCTGCTCAACCCCAACGTGAAACGGCAATTTGATTGGCTACTGCAAATGCTCTTGTGCAACGTGGTGTCTACAAGTGCCATGGATTGTATGGAGAGTTATGGTGGTATGAGCCAAGTGGAGCTCTGTGGTTGGACGAGGCTTACAGTAGTAGACTGACTATGCAGATAGCGAGGATGTGCTTTTCTAGGCTGGAATGGGCGGTTTTGCACGCAATATGCGATTCTGGTCTGCGCAAGGCCGTTCGAGTGCCACCATGCAAATTGATCATTTTTTAGATCTGGTTCTGAATCAAAGGACTGGCAATGGATTTGTAGTGTTGATTGATTTAGTTATTTGAAATTGTTGTACTCTAGTTTGCGCGCGCTTTTCGTGTACAACTGCACACACGTGCAACTTGTAATGACCGCCGTCGTCGCTTGCTGCGACGACGGTGAAGCGCGCGCTAGGGTATTTGTAGGTTGCGATCGACGACCCTCGAGTAAACGGGTCGACCCAAGGCCGTCAACCTTCACTTGTTTCACTTTCTCTTTCTTCCATATCCATCTCTACTTCCCTTTCTACCCTACCGGCGTGCGTATCGTTACATGCTGTGGCAAGCACATCTCCGGAGCCATAGAGTTTTCAAACTTTCATACCGCAGTTTGAGGGTGCCGGTGATGTAGACCTCGATGCACTATGTGCAGCCATTTTATGCATGCACGGGAAGGAGGTATGTTGATGGGTTATGATTTGAATTTCCGGAGGGGACGAGAGATGGCGGCGGACGAGAGTGGGTAGCGGAGAGTAGAAAACAGCGCACGGGAGAGTGCAGTTGGCTGGAGAGAACTGCAGACGAGATATGGGAGTGCACGGGAGATGGGAGCGGGCGGGAGATGATAGCAACTATGCAGCACACAATGGGTTCTTTCAACACGACAGGGAGATGTTCACGATGCCTCAGATGCATATGAAGCAGTAAAAAGGTGTCAGGGAAGGCGTGGACTCTCGAGGGATACGGAACTTTATGAATGTCAACATATACGCGAAGTTGTAAGGAACGGCTGGTAGTACAGCGGACCGGGGAATCGTAGCATTTCATCAGTGCACTGATAAAGCACCACGACCCATCGGTCCGCTATCCCAAAAAATATTTTGTTTTCCATATTTTTCAATGACAGGCTGGGACAGCGGACCGGGGTGTTGTGGCGTCTCATCGGTGCACTGATGAAGTGCCACGACTCTCCGGGCCGATGTCCCAACGCGCCGTGAGTGACAAAGCTGGGGCGGTGGCACACGTGGCACAGCCAACGTGCCGTAAGCGATGAAGCTGGTGTGCACCACGGCCCGCTGTCAACGCGCCGGGAGTAATGAAGTTGGGGTGATCGCACACGTGTCACCACCAACGCGCCGTTAGCAGCAGACTGGGGTGTTGTGGCGCTTCCTCGGTGCACCGATGAAGCGCCATGGCACCCCGTTCCGCAGTCCCAATATATATTTTTGAATTTTTGAAACGAGTGGCTGGACAAAGATGATATTCCATATTCTCAACATTTTGCTTCCCAGCCACACGTGTGGCTCTGTATAAAATCCGTCCCCGCTCCTCGTCCCAACACCTTACACCCCCTACTTCCTGGGCACAACTTCTACCGGGATATGTTAATCTTCTTCCACAACCGAAAGTATATCTCGGGCGCGGAAATAGAACGATGTATCTCGTAGAAAGTGACAAACCCTCACGCTCTGTAGCTACGAATAGGACATGCATTAGAGGATGGAATAATATAAATAAAACAGCAATTGATTGAACAAAAACATTAGAGGATATAAAATTAGTTCACCTTCTTTTTATATCATGTAGGAGATGTCCTATCTCTTTGGGATTTGCGGAGGTTTTCGTACACCCTCACGCTTTGTAGCTAGAAATTGAACATCCGTTGAATGAGATGAAGTTAGTACATCTTCTATGTTTATCTTATTCTAAGGATGTCCTATTACTATGCTGCTAGTGGAGGTTTTCGCACACCCTCACGCTTTGTAACTAGGAATAGGACGTCCATTGGATGGCCAAAAAGTAGTGCATCTTCTAAGTTTATATGGTTCAATGGATGTGCTATTCCAACGCTTTTTACGCTTCGTAGCTAGGATTAGAACATCCCTAACATGATATAAAATTAGTACATCTTTTAATTTTATGTTATGAAGCTCATGTCCTAATCCTCTGCTGCTTGGGGCGGTTTTCGTACTCAGTCACAACCATTTGGCTACGAATAAGATAACAATAGTAAAAAGTTTTGCATAAAGTGAGGTGTAGGGAGTAGTTTAAGTTGCACTTAATGGAATTTTCACCCGGGGACAGCCGATCGCCACTTACGTTGCGTTTGGACAGCGGACCATGGTGTATTGGCTTTCCATTGGTGCACCGATGAGGCGCCACGCCACCCCAGTCCGTTGTCCTAACTCGCCGTGATTGATGAAGCTGGGGCGGTGGCTCAAGGAGCAACGCTAATGCGAGGTGAACGATGAAGCTGGAATGCCCCATTGCCCGCTGTCAACGCGTAGTGAGTAACGAAGTTGGGATGCTGGCATACGTGGTACCGCCAACGCGACATTGACAGCGGACCGGGGAGTCGTGGTGCTTCATCGGTGCACCGATAAAGCGCCACGACACCCCGGTCCGCCGTCTTAAAGTGATAAAGCTGGGGCGGTGGCACACGTAGCACAGCTAACGTGCCGTGAGGGGTAAAATCGGCCCGCTGTCAAAGTGCCGTGAGTCGTTAAACTGGGGTGCTGACATGTTGAATGTTGACCTAGTGCTGTCACTGAAACCAAAAGTGCAGGAGAGCATGGGCTGATTTGGAGGGTGGTGCTGGAAAAGCGCATATACGCGATTGTGCAAACTCAACGTGAAACTGGCTTCTGATTGGCTACTGGAAATGTGCACATGCAACGTAGTGTGTACAAGTGTAATAGCACTACTGGGTTGTTCTGACCTACACGTGTGTAGCTAGCACAGATGGGTATGCTGGACAGTATGCACGGTTATGTACGTGGACATGTTGAACACATTGAAAATACCCACCCATTCTTCGGTTGCGAAAAGTTTCGCACAGAATGATGGGTATATGATGGTACTTCAACGAGTTCCCAGCGAACCCTGTCGGGGAACGTGATGTACTTGGACACGAGTACTGGATGTACGGAAGACTGAAAGTACTACTTGGAATGGAAGATTGGTCACCTGGAGAGAGGCAGAAGGCGACCGAAATACTAGGGGTACGGGAAGAAGCACAGTTGTAAATCTGTGTTATAAGTAGTAAGAATGAATGGGTTGGTTCGTAATTGACCAAGTTAGTTTACTCCTTGACAGTGTTACCCTGCTGCTCTTCATTGGATATTGGGAACAATATAAATAAAACAGCAATTGAATGAAAAAAGAGACATTGATGCAACTTGTTGCGCTATGGTTTTCTTTCTTTTTTCAATCAATTGCTGTTTTATTTATAGTGTTCCCAATATCCCATGAAAAGCAGCAGGGTAACACTGTCAAGGTGTAAACTAACTTGGTCAATTACGAACCAACCCATTCATTCTTACTACTTATAGCACAGATTTACAACTGTGCTTCTTCCAGTACCTCTAGTATTTCGGTATGGTGATGAGTCAGGTACAGTCATGAGGATTACACGAACACTGTGGTAACATGTTGTGGAACTTATGGTATTGAGTGAATTTGTGGTTACGTGGTACTTGGTGAGCTGGAGCATACACAAATTGGTGTGGTGTACGGATTACAGTGTATTGGCACAATGTGAATTTGTGCATGGTCATCTTTATGTGTAGGCACGTAACTTGTTGAGTAGGCACGTAACTTGTTGTGCACTGTTGTGCACTGTTGTGCCTTGTTAGTTGTAAGCTGTCATGAATTGTGGCAGTGTTACCTTGTTATGTTAGATCATGATTGGTAGTATTGAGTGTCCCTGCTTAGTGGCTTAGGTTTTACTCCGAGCGGAATTGAGCGGTAGTGCGACGACGTAGTGCTATATAAGTTGTGACAGAAGCACCTCCAAGTAAATCCGAGCCAGAGCTGGAGAACTTCCTTTGCATATCCCCACCTTCCCTTTGCATCAACCTTCCCTTCCCAGCTATAACCTCCATCATGACATACATTTCACCGCCAATATGCCGCTCACAGCGGACCGGGGTGTCATGTTGCTTCCTTGGTGCAGCGATGAATCATCACGGCCCCCCGATCCGCTGCCCCAGGGCGAAGTTAGTCCGCCAAAAATTACATTTTTTTCTTTATTGGTCAAACATTGTTGTACAATTGTACTATAGATGTCACTAGCTTTTTGTAGCTTTGTAAACGTCCCGTGAGTATGCTTAAACATTTTACATAGACACAGTTGTAGTGCAATGCACTTTGGCCCCTTGGCAGGGATTATTTTAGAACTTTGGTGGCTAATTTAGGTTGATTTCGGGAAGCCGATTGTGCCACACGTGGCATCCAATTTGGATAGAGTTAGATATTCATTTTGGGCCACACAGTGTTACAGTACTTAGGCGGAGCGAGCTCGCGCTCGCTCCCTTGTCAATAAACTCAACCCGTGTTCGGCCCTGACTTTGGCGGTTTGCGCGAGTACTTTGCCTCCTTCTTGGAGAAGTCTCCGTTGGTACTGCTCAGTCATCCGACCGGCTCCACCAAGGAGAAGCGTTGGGACGCATTCAATATTGGTTTATTATTTGTTTTGGTCCACCTATTTATGTTTATTGTCTTACCTGCCAGGTACACCTCTCCGCTCCAGTATTGGGTGTTCTTTTGTTGCTTTTCGTACCACTCGTCTCATCAGTATTGCCATGCTCGTTGGTTTCCCTTTTTCTATCCGTCTCCGGATACCGCGCGCGGCACTCGCGTGCCACGTCTGCCGATACCATTGCTGGTCGCTTCTGGTCATTCCGTTACCGGACTCTTCGTTTCAAACCTCGTAGGTTTACCTGAATCCTCAGTGGAGTTACGCCCACATCTTGGGAGTCACGAGGGCTCTATGGCCGGACTAACTCTTCAGGGAGTGGATTTCGGACACCCATAGGGTTCGTCCCGTTCGCGGTTTTTGCTCTACATTTGGTCCCCCGACTTAGAATTCGGTAACTGGAATAACCAGCTTTGCTGGTTGGTTTGTGGTATCATCCCGATCGTTTTTATCGCGTGGCGAGTTGATTCCGATCCGGATTGTCTACTTTATTCGTTTTTGCCCTGTTAGGAATTCGTAACGTCAGCTCCACAGTAGTGGTCCACCATTCCAATCATTGTCGGTATGGCTGGCCCTTCTCAAAATTCAAAGGCAGGCTCCGATAAAGGTACGCGCCCACCGCGAGTGGCGGACACGGAACCTCGTCGAGGAATCACTACACCAGTTGAACTGGAGAGTACCCCAGATCAGCGTTCCGCAAGAACAATAAATTTTTAGGCCCTGAAGAAAATTTATTGAGAATCTTCGGCTTCCGTTTCGAACGTCACGTAGTCCCCTACACGCACCACAGAAAACAAACTATTCAACGTGTGAATGAATAAATGCCGGTCCGGTATACAGTCGCTTGGTAAGTTACCAGCGTAACCTGGAGCCCGGCAAGCTACCTCGCCCTGACTGTCTTAAGATTTGAAAAATGCAACTTGCAACTTTCAAGACTGGCGGACAACAAGGACCTCAAGTTGCAACAAAATTTCCTGTTGTAATCGACTGTGTAGGTGCGTTCCAAAAGGAGCGAAAGCGCTCAAGAACTCGAATGTATAAACGTGTATGGGGAGAGCAGTGGCGCGTCTCGGA
Organism: Gracilaria gracilis; assembly: GCA_030374805.1. Lineage (NCBI taxonomy): Eukaryota > Rhodophyta > Florideophyceae > Gracilariales > Gracilariaceae > Gracilaria > Gracilaria gracilis. Next base: position 171,139 of record JARGSG010000212.1, on the reverse strand, counting down.
TAGCTATTGTCGTTGTGTCCTTGTCGACGAAACAATTCATCTTCGTCTCCACGAAACAACAGCCCTTCTCCTCTACGGCACTAGTCGCCTACATCTTTACGCAGCACTATTCCTGGTTCGACAGTGAGCTACTCCTTCTCTTCTTTTGCGTCCCTGTTCTCCGGCTGATTTTAACCCTGTTCCATATTCTACAACTTCGACTCATCCATGAATTCAATGCATAATTATGTCTGTGAACAATGACACGGCCTCGAGGTCTCATTCATCGATATCACGCAAGGTCGGGCGTAAACGCAGCTGGTGGCCTGTGGAGTGCTTCTCGCTACAACCGGGTAGTGACAGTTCTTCAATGTCTGACAATCTCTTTACTACATGTAATGGTTGCCGTTGGCAAACTAAAGGAGTCACGCCAAACGCGACACAAGTTGGACAGCATCTTTTGCAGTGCTCTTTCACATCACCGGCAACACAAGCAAGACTTTTGAAGACTCCATCTCTTTTGCGCGCGTACCGTGACCTTGGCAGCTCGTCGGAGTGTTTTGGCATCCCAACAACCCCGGACAAGCGAAAAAGAATAGAAACTACCAACGGTGAAAGAAGCAAACTAACCCACCGTATTCCTTCTACTAATACTGAATCCAGCTATACAGAGCCTATTACGGCTATGGATGATGCGAAAAAGAAGTTGTACGCGAAGAGAACCCTTATGAATGAGCTTTTGACCCGCTTCGTTGTCCATCAAATACTACCGTTTATAGTTCTAAGCCGTGAGGAGGGCGAGAATGAACTGTTCGAGCTTATAAAGCTCTTAGATGCCCGTGTAATTGATGAAGTTCCAAACATCTCGCGTATGGCTGGGAAGAATCTCCAGGGGTTTTATGAATGACAGCTGAAGTCGGTCCGATCTTCCATTGCTGCGTCCTTACGTCAGACGTATGGGACATTAATCTTTGACGGTTGGACAGACGCCAGCTCGGAGAAGGTGGTGAACGTAATGATATGCATAGCGGGTGTTAACAGGTCAAGGCGAACTTATTTCCTACGTTCAGTATACACTATTTCGCAGAGTTGCGATGCCGTTCTTTACGCTGACGTTGTAGATTTGGTCTTCTCCGAGTTTGGTGATATGAAACGCATTTGCGCCGTCGTGAGCGACAATGCTAGTTCTTGCGTAAAGGCAAAGGATGAAATTGCACAAAAGTATAACCACATCATCGCCGGTCAAGACCAGACGCATGTGGCGAGTCTCTTGATGCAAGATATTGGGGAACTACAGTGGGTGAAAGACATGTTGGTGACGGTTTCTGGAGCGGTAAGTGACTTCAGAAAGCATTCAAATTTGTACTTCAGGTTTAAGCAGCTTAAAGAGAAGTTCAACAGCGATCTGAAAAATCAGAGATATTCGGGGGCCAATCGGGAGCTGGACCAGTATGGAAGGGTCTTGCCGCTTCGAACTGCAGTGCTGCCAATGAAAATGGCACCTACTCGCTTCGCGAGTCCCGAGGGAATGCTTCATTCATTTATCAGAAGCAGGACTGTGTACGAACGCCTGGTAGATTGTACAGACTTCTCTACTAATTTGTATGGGGGAATATGGGACTACAAATGGAATATATTCGAGACCACAGTGAGGAACAGTACCGTCTATGAGAAGGGCCTTGATATATACCATGTAATGCGATTATTGAGACAGTACTTGCGTATCTTCGATAAAGATAGCTCTGTTATATCCGAGGTGTACCCTGCAACAATGCAACTGGAACAACAGCTGCTGGGTCTCCCTTTAACCTCTTTCTTTACGCAGGCACGAAAGGACGAGGTGATTAGTGCATTCCGCCGTCGATTAAGCGCAACATTGAGGAAAGTTCCTCTTCTGACATCCATTCATTTCGTTTCCTACTTCTTGGATATTCGAAGCATGAATGATGACATGACTGCTCACAATGCGTCTATACTCAAGCATATTCTAGGCATCGTCACATACGACGTCTTTCCAAGGACAGAGAAGCTCTCTAGCTCTGGAGGGGAGGACGCCGCAGTTCACAAACTGTTCGAGGAGTTGTCCTTCGTACGCTTGTCCTGGAGGTCGCAGGCAGACAATCCTGGAGAGCGAGACGTCTTAATGGCATACAGGAATATTCCAGTAGTATACTGGATGGATTACAAGGAAAGCCCATGTTTAAAGGAATTTGCACAGCGCGTTTTGTCAGTCAGCTCCTCCTCGTCTTCTGTAGAACGGAGTTTTAGCCTCCAGGGACGGATTCGGACTCCGACCAGGAACCGATTGCACCCAGTGAAGGTCGAGAAGATGCTTTTCTGTGCCTTTAATCGAGCCCTATCCTCATGCAAGAAACGCGCTCGGAACAAAACATCCATATCGCACGCTACAAGTACTGCATTACAATCAGGGACAGCACCGACTGAAGAAACGTCCGCAAATTTTGTGTCCTACTTCGATATGGACAGTATTGTAGAGATATAACCGAATGAAGAAAATGAAGATGCCAGCAACGAAGGGGACTTACTAGATTGGGAAGACGTAGCGGAAGAGACCGAGGGACTCCCGGACGCAGGAGAAATGCGTAATCTTTTTCAATAGGCCAATCTGACGGCGACGGACTTAATGCTTTGGATTGCTTTCAATCTCAACTCTATCTAATAGCTGGTGTAGTTGCTCGCAGACATCGCGCGCTCGTTTCATCGTTCTAGTCTGTACAAAATGTTCGTAACACCAGTGATTTGAGAAGCCCGAATCACGCCATTGAGCATAGCATCGCAACAAGTACATGTGATCACCGTCTCCGCCTCTCGCAAACGCCACATGGGCACTTTCTGCCATCACCATCTTCTGCTTGGGTCAATAGAAAACAGCGTTGTTCACACTAAGCATGGAACAGATTATGGTCACTTCCTCGGAACACTTGTACTTCTCACTTGCAAGTAAAGCCTTTGCCATCATGGGTTCAAGAAAGAGCTCCGCCATTCTCCTTCCCAGTTTGGTTAACTTTCCTTTGTCATTCAGGGCACCCAATGCACGTAAATGTTCCAAGGAGCGGAGCAGGGCTTCCGGTGGTGGGGCGTCGATAAAGTCGAACTCGACCAGGTTCTCAATTCGAAGTGATAACAAGAGCAACACAAGCTGACTCAGATTGGTTCTAAGCAACTCTGGGATTGTGTTCTCATCCATTTCATGTGCATAGGACCATTTGGTGTACAAGCGAAAACATTTTCCCGGCTGTGTTCTTCCCGCTCGACCGGCTCTCTGCTTCGCTCCTGCCCTCGAAACAGGCACGACCAACAGACTCTCCATTCCAGTCTTGGGGTTATACGACTTTTGCTTACAGAACCCGGGATCGATTACATACACAATTCCTGGAATGGTGACAGAAGTCTCGGCGATGTTCGTAGCGAGTACAACCTTGCGCGCATTTTCCGGAGTCTCTTCAAAGATTTTTGCTTGCATCTCTGAAGGTAGCGTGGCGTATATTGGAGCAATGATGAGTTCATCAAGTTTGGACCCTAATCCTCTCGTACGCTCGTGTAAGATTTCTTCGGCGGCTTCAATCTCTTCCTGACCTGTCAGGAAAACAAGAATGTCGCCCTGAGGCTGAGATGCATGGATCTGAAGAACGGTGATACAGCTAGCTTCAACATAGTCTGGCTCAGGAGTTTTCGTATAGTACATGTCAACATCATATCGACGACCAGGTATCGAATACACTGGGGCATCATCGAAGTATGATGAAAACTTCGCCGTGTCCATTGTAGCTGACGAAATTATGATTCGCAGGTCATCACCCCGGAAGCGGGCAATATCCTTTATGAGCCCCATGACGATATCGGTGCTCATCGATCGCTCATGCGCTTCGTCAACGAGTATCACATTGTATGCTTTAAGATCTGGCTCTGACAAGAACTCGCGAAGCAACATTCCATCAGTGACGTATTTTATAACAGTCTTCTCCGAAGTGCAATCTTCGAAACGTATTGAGTAGCCCACTTCATTACCGAGCGTAACGCCCATTTCATGTGCGACACGAGCAGCAACTGACATCGCAGCCACACGACGCGGCTGCGTGCATACTACAGAACTGAATCCTTCTTCGACCAAGTACTGCGGAATTTGCGTGGTTTTGCCACTTCCGGTCTCGCTTTGCACGATGAGAACTTGATACTTTTTAACTGCGTCAATTAGTGCATTTCTATGTGCGTACATAGGCAAAGAACGTCTCTCTTGTTGAAGATGTTCTCTATCCTCTTGTCTCCTTCGGTGACGCTGCTGAGCAAGCGACTCATGCGTTCTCGTACCTGCCAAGCCCTGCAGTTTTGCAGGTATGTCGAAGTCAGGCGCATCTAGCAAAATTGAGTACTGCGACGAGTGAGCAGTGTGCTGCTGTGCGATGGTTCCCTTTTTGATCTGAGAGTCTTCCCAACGACGTTGGTCCGAGGTGGGATGGGCATCGAGAGAGGCGTGAGTATCTTCAGCGGCCGAATCTTGCACGCCTTTCAAGTCTGGAAGAGCATACGCCGGGGCGACATTTGAAGTGGAGGCACGCTGGGTGGCAAGCTCGTAGATCTGTTGCTTGAGCTCAAGATCTCGCCGTTCACGCTCCGTGAGTTCGTCATCGCGAAATAGAGTCTTCTCATCGATGATCTCTTCCCGCAGTCCAGTGAGCTGCTGGGCCTCACGACGAGCCAGGTAGTTGCGACGCGACTCCTTTCGCAGGTCATCTACGGACGGTTGTGACGGGGGATTAGACGGCGTGGACATGGCGACAAGGACGAAAACGCGCTGTAGGAACGCGAGAGGCAAATTTGAGCGGAGAAATGACTCGTCCGTGAAAAAATTGGAAGCGGCGACGTCGTCGGACGTGCGTTGCTGATGCGCAGCGCCTGTGGCACGCGCAGCAGATTTGTGCAGATTTGAGGCAGATTTAGGCGGCGTAGCGGCCGCCAATCATAGACACGCGCCACGCATGCCGACTCCGGTTCTCCGCCACGACGTCATGTTCGCCAATGCACTAAGCGATCAATCGCGTCGCGGACAGCCTGTCCGACCCTCAATCGAAACCATTAGTTAAGCGCAGCGGGCGAAGCGGGCTTTGAATCGTCAGCACTGCTGGACCTCAGCGTCAGCCTGCGATCGTCTTCTTGTCGTATCGGCCCTCCTCGAACAATGTCTGCCAGCTCGACTACACCGAGCACCCCCATCGTCGCTACAACCCGCTCTCAGCGCGCTGGATTCTGTGCTCACCCCATCGCGCGAAGCGTCCCTGGCAGTGCAGCGTTGAAGATTTGCCGCCTGATGAGCGTCCTGAGTACGATTCCAAGGACTACTTGGGGCCGGGAAACTTTCGTGTGAACGGCTCCGTGCAGAACCCCAAGTACGATACCACTTTCGTGTTTGACAATGACTTCCAGGCTTTGCTGGATAACACGCCGCACGGCGAAGTTGGCAGCGTAAAAGACAATGATCTGCTCGTCGCAAAAGCTGTGCGTGGAAAGTGTCGCGTCGTCTGCTTCTCTCCGAAGCTCAATCTCACAGTCGCCGAGATGACAGTCGGAGAAATCAAACATGTCGTCGATGCCTGGCTTAAGGAATATGACACCCTCTCCAAGTTGGACTATATCGGCCATGTGCAGATCTTCGAGAACAAGGGGCAGATGATGGGATGCTCAAACCCACATCCTCACGGCCAAATCTGGGCTTCGGAGTTTGTACCGGAGGAACCTTGCATTTTATTGGAGAACCTCAAGGCGTATCATGATAAGAAGGGTACCCATATGTTAGAAGACTATGTCAAGATCGAGATGGAAGCTAAGGAACGAATCGTCTGTGAAAATGACACCTTTCTTGCCGTCGTGCCCTTCTGGGCAACCTGGCCATTTGAGGTGTAGGTTTTGACCAAGAAACGCGTACCATGCCTCAAGAACTTCAACGAAGCCATGAAGAGCGATCTCGCCGATATCTATCGTCAGGTCTGTGCACGATATGACAACCTGTTCACCACCCTTTCCCTTACTCTATGGGTATTCATCAGTCACCTACTACCAATGGTACTGATCCCGCGAAGCGAATATGCGCACTTTCACATGCACTTCTATCTGCCTCTGCTTCGAAGTGCGACATTTAGGAAATTCATGGTTGGCTTCGAGATGCTTGGCGAATCACAAAGAGATTTGACCGCAGAGCAAGCCGCGGCGAGAGTGCGTGCCTGCTCTGAAGTGCATTATAACCATGCCCGAAAGAAGGTTGAAGGCAATGGTGACGCTTCTAAGTGAGAAAGCTGGCGTTGTGCCGCACTTGGGCCCAAGAGTTCTTGAACACCCTGTTCCACAGGCATAGTAACTTTTAAGCTTTGTCGTGTAAAGAAATCTCTTTCGTATTCGTATTCATTGAGCAATGTGATGAGCGATGCTGACAACGACATTGTGCCGGTCTCGTGGCGATAACCATCATGTTATCGCTTCTGTTTCGTTAACGCGATCTGGTTCTGTACTTTTTCTAAACTAGGTTCCTGCACCCAGAAGTCAATGGCTTCCATCACATGCCACTCTACTTCTTCCATAATCTTCCTATCTCCTCTCGAAAACGGCGCGAGGACGAAATCAGCCCATTCTTGAGCACCAAATCTCGGGGAACCAACGCCAACACGCAGTCTCACCTGACTCATTTCACCAACGTTCTGCTGAATGCTCTTCAATCCATTATGCCCTCCAGCACTTCCCTTGGCGCGCAACCTAAGGTCTCCAATTGGCAGGGACATATCGTCCACTACTACAAGCATTGCGGCCACAGGGGCGTTTAAATACTTGAGTGCTGCCCGCACAGCTCGACCAGATGCATTCATAAAGGTTGTTGGCTTGAGCAGCATGATTTTCTTGTTGTATAAATGAAATCGCGCAATCTCTCCCTGTACAATGTTTTCCTTTCTGAACTTTCCAGCAGCATGGCGGACGGCATACTGATCTAGTAAGCTGAAACTTACATTATGCCTGGTGTTTTCAAAACGGGGGCCTGGGTTTCCTAAGCCCACGACAAGGAGCGTATCACCGCGTTCTGGAGGTTTCGGTCGACCATTGGGGGTTTTTGGTGGTGGGGACGGCTGTTTTGACTCACTGGATGAACTGGGGATGCCTGTAGTTGAGCATCGCATCACCCTTTACCCCGCAGCATGAGTACAAAAACGGTAGCGCAGAGCTCCCAAAATGGGTGCAATGGGCAAAAATGCATTTCGGTATGACCGTCGCTTTCGTGTCTTTCTGTCGTCATCTTTCTTTCAATATCAATCTGTTAAGCATCTCGGCGCATTTGATGCAGCATTGTAGCTGTATCATCCTGTACATAATTTGCTGCTCTCCCATCCGAGTTACTTGTGAAACCAGAAGGCCGATCGAAGCGTCTACGAGGTTTTGAAGGTGCAGAACGATAGGTCGTTGGTTGGTCAAAGCGCTTCCAGCGCGGTATGAATCAGTTGCTCACTTCAGTTTGGCTACCTCGCTCTGGCAGTCGTAGTCCGTTATCGCTCTTCTTATTTTCAAAAGCAAGAACATGTCCGTCAATTGTCTCAGGTGAGTCGTGTCTATGCGAAAGCGAAAGGTTTTCTGCCTCTTTGTAACTCCTCGCAAAAATGGTCGAGTGTCGCCGAGCTGTCTCACTTGATTCTCGTCTCGGCAACAGCGATAGGTCTTCGGCCTTCTTGTCATCCTTCGCACAAGTAGACATTTGTGACTGTGCAGGTCCACGTGCTTCGCGTCTTCGTGGTTCCTTCCCTGGAACAGGTTGGCGATGCTGCTTTCTCATCAGCTTTGCCGCGCGTTCGGAGCTTTGCAGTTTCAAGAGCTGACGTTTCTGTTTTTTTATCTTAAATAAATATCCTCCGGGATCGTGACAAGCAGAAGAGAATGCTCGTCCAGGACATTTGCGTTTGGCGTGCAAGGAAAAGCCTCGAAGATATAGAAGGCTGTCCGTAGGAACATTGACGCTGGATGATTTGAAGAGACGTGTGTTGCACGATCGCGAAAATGGACGAGTCGCTTGAGATTTGGACACTGTACTTTCAGTGTTCTAGTTCTCCATTTTGTTCAAGCAGAGGAATCAGGTAGATTGGAAGTTGCAATAAATGCAATGTAGATTGGTTGTCCACGTCGAAGGTGGAAAGTCTTCACTGGAGACTTCGAGCAAGTCGTGATGTTATACAGATTGTACAGCAGCTGCTGCAAAGTTTACATCTTGGCTCGCACCAAGGATTCCCCGGCACCAGCTGCCCGGGACTTTGAAGATTGGCTCTTGAATCAAGAGCCGATGTTCACTGAAAAGAGCCTACTGAGCACCTATTTTGAGCGCTCTGACGCTCAGAGCGGCTGACGTTACGTCAGTGACGTAGCGACGCTGAGCGCGCGCTCTGGCGCTCAGAGCGGCTGACGTTACGTCAGTGACGTAGCGACGCTGAGCGCTGAGCTACGTATAGCGTCGGCGCCACTAACGAAGGCGCACTAGAGAGTTGGCATAGTTTTCTCCCCAAGTGCATAACTTCTGAGTTTTATAATTTTGCCAGAAAAGTGATGAAAACCGTTACAGAGCTCTGTGACAGACAAAGGTTTTGCACTTTTGTCTGTCACGGTACGATGGAGGAGAAAATTCTTGTGAGACGTGCGACGCTGCCCCAGATGTACCGGCTACCCCGCTTATGGGGAACGCTAATATATCCACCCGATTGGGTTCGGTTCTTGAAGAACTCAGAGAGTTGAAATACTACGTCAAGTTTCTGCAAAACTCAAATTCTGAGAATGTGACGGATATTGAAACATTTAGAGTGAGCCTGGACAATGCCCAGCCTCGGGAATTTGCTGTTAAGTTACGCTCTATGCGTTCGAATATTAATTCCATTCTGGAAAGTTTCGGACAACCGACTGCCTTCGTTGCAAATGTGGATACTCGGTTCGAGACTTTGAGACACCCGCTCATGCGTATAGATGGACGACTCCACACTGTGGAAAGGTCACCAAAATGGTGAGATGTTGTGATCCGGGTTGGTACTTTCAACTTGAGAGGTCTCGCACATAGCGAGACCGAAGTCCACCGTGCATGGAAAGTACTAGGATTAGAATTTCTGTGCGTTGTGAAAACATGGCAGCGTCCCTCCGAGGAGGTGTCGTTGGCATTGCCACATGTGAGTGTGGCGCCGGAAGCGGAGTATAGGAGTCGTGCCCCGTGAAGTGGGATCACGATTTTCCATCATCAACGCTTCTCTACGAAGGTCGTGGCCAAGTACGGCACCGCGGCATACCAAATCCTGGCACTGAGAGTTCGTCCAGATTTCAATTTGATAGAAGTATATCTCAGTCCGAGCGCTTCAGATGAGGATATAAAGAGATTCCTGGAGCGATTGAAGTCTTTGAACCGTAGTCCGACGTTACTGGCTGGCGACTGGAATGCCCGCCATGAAGACTGGGATCAACGAACCAACAGGCATGGTCGTCGCCTCCGAGCGTTGATCCGCAAATGGGACCTTTTGCTGAGGGCTCCATCCGAGTTGACGCCAACGTTTGGCACCCCAAATGGTTCGAGTGTAGTGGATTTTTTCATCTCGAAGCGAGTATCTGTCCGAAATGTAGCAACAGCAAGTGGATCGTGGGATACAGTCTCGGATCACAACATGGTTGTTGCAAACATTGACTGGATGAGGACTCAATTTTCACCTCGAAAACCGAAGATTTCGAGGGCACAACTCAAATGCATGGACAAAGTCGAAGACGCTCAGACATATTACAAAGCCAATTTGCCTAATGTGGCTTCACGTTTTGACCACGCAACCACAAAACAGGATCTGGAGGATGCTTGTAGCCAACTTGTAGACACAATCAGTAGCCCCTGGATCACTTCCGTATCAATGCTTCTTGACCAATATCGCTTCTTCTGGGATTCTAGTCTTGACCAGTTGAGTCGTGTGCGATCTACCTATTACAAACGGTGGAAACGAAGTAACAACATTCAAATGTGGAATGTGTACAAGGTGATTGACCGATTCATTAAACGTCGTTGTCGGGCAACGAAGAGACAATTGTTGGACGAATTTCTTGACACCGCCGAGGAAGAAACAGCATATCAAACAGTGAATCGAATCAACTCGGTGATGAAATTACGATCTCAACATAGCGCACCGGCACTGGAACGTGGAAATCCACTAGACCTACAGGACTATGCTGAGTTAATTGCCGAGTACCAGCCACCAGAATGTGGGTGAAAGCAGTCTCATTTGATGTTCTAGACTCGTTCCGGATTGCATTGGAAATGTCGATCAAGGATGCAAAGAAGGAAAGATCGTTTGGATGCGATAACGTGACGGTGGAAATGCTACAGGTGAGTCCAACTTTGTGCGCTTCCACGCTTCTGAAGCTGTGGCGGGCGTGCGGAAAGTTGGCATATCTACCTTTAGCGTTGCGGCAGACACGTATATCGCCCATATACAAGAAAGGCGACATCTCGGTACCATCGAACTACCGACCGATCTCTATTCTGTCGCACTTGCGTAAAGCAATTTTGGCTGCATTAAACTCGATTGTGGTGGACTATATCGAGTTTCATGAGTATCAGTATGGGTTCTCAAAGTACAACGGAACGGAACAGTCGATTGTGGAGGTTAGTAACATCATCATGAACGGCCACTCGCGTCCGGCAGTACTGGATCTAAAGAAGGCGTACGACAGAGTCAACCGAAAACTATTGTCGCAAGTGTGCGCATCGAGGTTACAACCGAAGCATGCGGCAATGACTACTTTGCTGCTGCAACCAGTCAACGCTTTCATAAATGGGAATTGGAAAGGTGAGCAAGTACAAATGACTCTTGGAGTTCCCCAAGGCGACTCATTCAGCTGTACATTGTTCAACATGTATATTGATTCCATGCTGTATCAAGTGCAGGAAGTGCCATATCATGTGCCGGATCGAGGTGCAAGTGAATTTGCTGACGATGTGATTCTGATCGCGAAGACTGATAGCGGGCCGCAACAACTACTAAACATATGCAGTAGTTGGGGCAGAGAAAAGCAAATGCCGTGGAACACTGCAAATCGCAAGTCAATGGTACTGCAACTGCCTGCTAACCAAAATCATTCTGCAATATTCACACTTGCTGGGGATAAGCTGAGCATGGTACGTAGTGCAGTATATCTGGGGGTGTCTCTAAACACCAATGTAGTAACAGCCGACAAGCACAGGGAACGCGTACAAAATGCTCAACGCCGGTTGGGAAGCCTAGCCGGTGCTGGTCTGCACCGGAATGGATTTGATACGCGCAGCTGTGTGAGTTTGTACCGCGCATTCGTGAGGTCGATTTACGAATATGCGTTGCATCTTGTACCGCTCACACCACATTTGCAAATGGCGATAGTGAAGCTTGAAGCAACGTTCTTCAAACTGATTCTTGGAAAAACGGCATCTCGGTTTGGAACATATCGGGAGCCGATGATGCGTGCACTTTGTCGTCTAGAGTCTGCGGCTCTGCGACGAATTGTGCTCGCCTCCAAGCGTCTACAGCACTATCAATCGTGTCGTGAAACGGCATTGAATCTTGAATTGGAACACAGATCGTGACAGTTGAAGGTGAACCGAGCATGTCGGCAGCTGTCGCTGTATAATGCGCATCCTTCAATTTTGGCACAGCGAGCTGAAATTGATAATGTGTATACAACGGGAATAAAAAGGATACGGGATGAGGAGTAGAAACTTGCCTCGGCAAGACGCCCTCGCAAAATTCCGTGTGCGGCAGATTGAAAATACCCACCCGTTCTTCGGTTGCGAAAAGTTTCACACAGAATGATCGGTATCCGATGGTACTTCAATGAGTTTCCATCCAACCTTGTGAATGCACGTGATGTACTTGGACAAGAGTACTGGAAGTACGGAAGAATGAAAGTACTACTCGGAATGGAAGATTGGTCACCTGGAGAGAGGCAGGAGGCGTGCGAAATACTAGAGGTACTGGAAGAAGCACAGTTGCAAATCTGTGCTATAAGTAGTAAGAATGAATGCGTTGGTTCGTAATTGACCAAGTTAGTTTACACCTTGACAGTGTTACCCTGCTGCTCTTCATGGGATAGTGGGAACACTATTAATAAAACAGCAATTGATTGAAAAAAAAATTAAAGATTGCATCAAACGGATGGATCTTAAGCTGAAGAACCACGTTCAGTGGAGAAGACCCAATTCTGGTTCTGGATTTCTTGGCAAGATTTGTTAATGAAGCCGATATACTCGGAATGAATGAAGCGCAGGCGTTCATAGCCCTGCCTTACTTACTGAAAGGATCTGGAGAGGATACATTCACCGCTGTACGCGGTACATCTCGAGCCTCCGATGGAGGAGTCACGTGTTCGCCCGAATCCGTACACTACCTCTTGAGGTCCTATGCTACGGGTAATGCTATCCAAAATGCTATACTCGCTCTTCGCGATACGAAACAGAAGACCGGAGAATCGGAAACGCTTTATTCAACTCGGTTGAATAATGCTTTCTACCGTTGTGGAAATGTTTATTCCTCGTGGGAGAGGTGTACCATGTTTTGTGATGGACTGGATCCGGCAATACGGACTTTGGTAGCCCGTCACCGGGAAGCTAATCGCAAGATCTCCTTTTTGGAGTTAGTTCAGTATGCCAAAGCTGAAGAGGATGCCTTACGGGCCTGCTCGGGTCATAGAGGTCGCCACTCTACGGCACTTCACTTAGAGAGTTCACCATTCATTTCATTTGTACGCCGTTCAACGGAAGACCGCGATGCAGATAACGTGCATCTCGCTCATAGCGATGGTCGCCAGTCCTGGCCTTCTACGGAGTTCCCGTCTACTTCTATATCCTTAGAGGAAGATCCGGCACTCTATACCGCACATTATCAGGTGCGGCTGCCCAGGCTGTCCCATGCGAGTGGTCAAACACGTATGAACCGTCCCGGTGGGATAAGCAATACGCCACAGCTTCAGGGGGACCAACGCCCCCCAACATTAGGATCGAGTACCGATGATTGGTCATATCTGCTACCATCATGGGCACATTTCCCCAAACTGTACCTTTTCTGTTAAGGATATGTCTAGGATTATCGAGTCGTATGAGTCCTTAACGGAGGAAGAGCGCGCTCATGTTCCGAGTCTGACCTATAAACAGGTTCGCTCTTTATTCTTACCGTTATCGGTTACTCAGCCTCCTGCTCAGGGATTGGCTTCTACACCGTCATCAGTACCGTCATCGACTCATTCGAATGAGGTTAGTGAGGTCTCAGATGGAGGTGGCGCCGCCCAGGCGGTATCTTCGCCGAAAAACTAACTTCGGGAGTCTCCCTAATGGGAGGGGTGCCCGCAGTGTCGAGGACTGTGGTGCCTGAGGTGCCCAAGCCTCGCTCCCCAGTTACAATCCTCTCGAGGAACGTGGCTAACTCAGACGTGAGCTCTAAATACTTCGGTGAAATTCGTCGTCCGTGTATATGGTCTCGTAATTTACGTGTCCCGGATCGGGCTATGGTCATGGCTAAGCGAAACTGTAAAGTTTACGCGGACCTTGGACTTTCGGACAATTTTATGGTTAGACAGTTATCTGTTCTAGATACCGGTGCTGGTCCCAACTTCGTGGTTCAATCGTTATTGTCTCCGTCAATACGGTCTTCAGTTCGCCAAAGTCCATCCTTTGATATCGCCGAGGCGAACAGCAACCCGTTACGAAGGGCTGGTTTTGTGAATCTCGTTGTGAGACTTGGTAAATTTCTGGTCCAATTGGAATTTATTGTATGCTAGTCACTCGCAGCAACAGTTATACTGAGTTGTGATTTCTGTGATCGATTCGTCGAAGCTATTAGGCCACGTGCAAGAAGTGTGGAGTTGGAAGACGGTTCTATCTTACCTATTGTTAGGAAGCCGTTGCGGCAAGCGCTGCGTAGGCATATTCCTTCACCTATCGCGCAGGAAGTTCCAAACGTAGATGCTAGGTCTAATCTTCTCTGTTGTGCACGGTCTATACAGCTTCCGCCTGAATCCCAAGTATGGGTACATGATACGTTGGACCAACATGGTTTACGGGTTTTACAACCCTTGCAATCTTTGTACGACTCGCGCCAATTGGCCGTTGCTAACGGTGTTGTTCAAGTGGAGCCTGTGAAACCTTTTAAGGTATTGATCGCCAATCTTGGATTTACTCCTCAGAGTTTAGTTAAGAACCAAGTTATTGGTACGATGCTACCGCATCCTACGGTGATCGTACCTACGAACGTGACCCTTGTAGTGCAACGACAGAGGCGGAAAGACACCACGAAGACGTCCGAAATCTTCCTCCGTAGGAGGGTAGTCATTAGAAAGAGCCTCTCTGGCTAGGCACGAGGAAGTCGGGTGTAAGCCGAGGCCAAGCCGAGGCCAAGCCGTCACGACTGGCGTAGAGAGTTGAGCAAGGATTGGATTTGGCACCACGTGTGTGGATGAACGGGTCCTCGAGAGAGGCACGAGTCCACGGAAGTGAGAAAAAGAGAAAAGGAATCCGCAAGAGCGGGGGATGGAAAGAAGGAAAAGGAGGAAAGGGCAAAAAGGCTACGGTAAACACCGGGGTTATCTCTTTACAGGGTCGAACGCGACACAAGCGGAAAACACTCCCACGAATGGGCCCTGTTAGGTGACGCAGGGAGGATACACTACCCGTAGGCAACGGAGCCTCTCTCCTGGAAGGAGTCGATGACCGCCGAAGGCGAGGAAGTATAGAGCCAACCCTGGTTGGGGAGATTTACTTGGTGGGGGGGTCAGTTGCCTCGACACTATATAGTGTGTAGCTAACCCCCCGTACTGTACGGCAAATACTATAATAATCTAGAATACTCCCATAAGGGTGCAGAATTACCAGCAATGCTGGGCCAATTTCTTGGACTCTGCCGTGTCCCACGTGTGCCGATCATACCCATATTGGGGCTGCAGAGCGAGCGCGCGTGCACAAAATACACAAAGTGTAAACTATGCACACCGCATTGCGGCAGACAACCTGCTTGTAGCGGTGGTAAGCATCGCTGCGCAAAAGCAAGAAAACGACTAAGTCGGTGAGGTATCCCCTGCAGGGCGTTGCACTACAACTCTTTCCGAAGTTCTCAGTGACAACGACCCTAGGGAGGGGGAGGACGATGAGTTCGTGGCGAAGATGTTGGCTGATAACGCCGCGGCCACGTCAGTGGATTCCGAGAAACCAGATTCTGGACTGAAATCTGTTGAGAAGGCTATCTCCGCTGGAGATATTGTGAAGGATCCTATTAAGGAATTGGAAGACCTGGACTTATCTCTTGTGCCAGAGGCACACCGTAAACGGTTACGCGATATGTTGCGTGAGTTCACCCAAATATGGGATGGTTCCCTTGGGAAAATCGCTGTAACCGAACATCGGATTGATCTGCATCCAAACACTCGGCCTGTGCTTCAACACCCTTAAACGGCTGGGCCGACAGCTCAAATTGAAGAGAAATCTCAGGTTGAGATGATGTTGAAAGCAGGTGTAATCGAACCGGCCCAATCCCCATGGGCATCGCCGGTAGTTCCTGTTCCGAAGCCGGATGGTGCATGGAGATTTTGCATTGATTACAGCCGCTTGAACGCGGCTGCTGTCCACGTATGCGTACAACAACCAAGTTCATCGGGTAACGGGACTTTCACCATTTGAGCTGGTACTGTCGAGGAGACCACCTCCTCTAGCCATCGAGGTGCAGCCAACTCTGGAAACGTTCCCATCACCGCGCTTGTACTGCGATGCGTGGAAGAAATGGCTCACCAAGCTGGTACCTGCAGCACGTGCATCTATGGACAGGGCTCAACTCGCCTACAAGCGCAACTTTGATAGCCGAATTCGGAGACCGTTACCTAACTTACAGGGTAGGAGATTAGGTGTTCCTTCGTAAGGAGTACTACAACCCGGAGAAAAAACGCCGCCACAAGTTATCGCCGATTGTGGATGGTCCCTATAAGGTTATTTCCATGTCTGGAGACACCGTCGTGCTGGAAATTAATAACCAACACGAACGGGTATCACGCGATCGCGTCTACAGGGCACCGAACCCACTACAACAATTGGTAACGCTACCGAGAACCGGAACTGGAGTACCGGCAACACAGGAAGGAACGGAATCAAACGGGGAAAGCGCGAACCGCCCGTGAATTCTTCCGCGCCAAGGACGGGGTTTATCGGACCTACCTGAGGTATCAGAACTAGTCAAGGATAGCCCCCCCCACTCAAGCTACGCCTAAGCACTCAACTCGAGTTCGACCCCTGGCTACGGTAATATCAGCTGCCGTATCTGACCCTAAGGAGGAGGAGGAATCACGTAATCGCGCTCGGGCTGCTCCGGCATCTGCTGGATTGGCTGACGTGCTTGAGCTCTCAAAGAGACAGGAGCCCGGATTAGGAATATTGTCGCTAACGCACACGCGTGTGGGATCCTCGGTCGAGGCGAATGTCGGTAGTGAAGACGAAGGTATCCCTGTGGGGAAGACCACTGTTAGTGATGAGAACCCTCGTGGGCAAGCTTCCAAGTCGTTGGCTACTACTACGCCTCGCTTGCAAGAGGCGCAAAAGGCAAGACGTACCGAAAAGACAGTCTCCGCCGACCAGTCAATGGGTCAGCGCGGCGATGAGCCCCATGGGAAGAACCTACAGTAGGTGTGGTGAAGCGGAGGATCCTTGTGGATAAGGTCGTGGAGCCTGATTCGGGAAGGGAAGTTTATGGAAAGCATCGGAGAAGCCTTCTCAGGAGCATCGTGTGGCGCAGAAGCCCTCAGTAGGACAGCGCCGTGCACGGGAGATACCCACTCAGAGTGCAATGCCACCGGATTGGCTGGCACTCTGCCACGTGGAGTAGTGCAAACTGTCCCGATTGGTCGGCAATCGTCAAGTGCGCGCGCACGCGACGCAGTACAGCGCCGTGACCGGGCCAACCCGCCGCCCCGCGTAGGGAGTGTGAAACGCAGTATCTTCGTCGTAACGGCTCTCCTGCATCAAGAAGTAACTTCGCCTGGATCAGGAACGTCATTGTTAGTTAAAGTTGATGCCCGCTGGGAAAAGAGATTAGTTTACCGGACTTTGGAAGTCAATAGCTTCTACCAGAAGCTACTTTCGTGGAGATTGGCAGCCGGAATCGGAAGTTAGCCATTCCCCGTCGTGACGGTTAGCGCTCTCGTCAACGAGACACCGCCACCTCACCAAAGCCAGAAACCCGTTGTTACTTGCGTGTACCCGCTCGGGTTACGTAGAGAAGCAAAGCCCAATGTCGGGAATAACAAAAGAAACCGAAGTCTTCGTGGTATACCCACAGGATTTCAGGGTCGATCGTATCGTGAAGCACGATGTTGCCCTGGACGGGAAATTAATCTATCGCGTCCGTTGGTACGGCTGTCCTCCAGAGCAGGACACTTGGGAGCCAATTGAGCATCTTCCGAGGTCCAAGATCATCGCTTATCACCGAAGAACCTGGTCCGCATTACCCCCAAATCTGGATAATGCCCAAGTGGGATAGAACCGTCACCGACATCTGGTAAAAATGGTGTGCCGCTACGCGGTGGGTTGCTAGGAGCTCTAAGTAGAGAAGAAAAGACACCAACAAGCTAGGTCCTATGTACAGTATGAACAAAGAAAGAACGCACCAAATTGTCGGTCCATCGCCCTATAACGGAACTAAGAAGTAAGAAGTAATGAAGCATCTAGAAAGATGTTGCCACGAACGGAAATGAAGTGCATCCTGGTTAGGAAATGAAGATGGGAGAGGAAGGAAGTATGACAGAAGCTCGAACAAGAGAAAAATCCTACAGGAAGAGAGAAGTAATGCCAATCTGTAGCCTAATTGGGTTTATGGTATCCGAGCAACAGAAGTACACGGCTTCAGGCACTCTACCCAGACTACTGGTGACCATCGTTGCTTTCGGGAGCCGTTATCGCAGGACCCCAACCCGCGGGAGCTTGAATGCCCTCCGCAGGGACCTGTGCCGCGTCAGCGCTCGTATTCGGAACACCCACAAGGAGGATGTCGTCGTCCACCACCTCACCATCACCATGGTCCAAGGAGGGATCGACCCAGTCCGCTGAAGGCCCATAGTCGTCAGGGAACACAAACCCAGTCGAGTATCCAATCCGCAAAGCCCTAGGGGCCCGGGTCATCGCTCTAGCATGAGCCTCGGAAATCATTTGCCGTTTCCACGGATCGTAGTACGCGAAGGTCCTCGAGCGGGTGGATAATCTCCCCGGTGATCGGTCGTTGCAGCGGGGGCCACCTTCTGGCTGCCAGTGCACCGGAACCCGGTCCCAATCGACGGCCTCGATGAAGCGTAGGAGCAGGTGAACCTCTTCCTGGTTGGAATCGGACCTCAAAAGTATAGACAGATCCTGTCGCCTGATAATCCATCGGAGCATCGGAGGGAGATACCAGAGATGGTAATGATTGTACGTATCCCACAGGAGATGTACCGCCACGCGGGCACCCCCACTCCGCCGCAAAGAGCGTCCAGTACCCAGAGCAGGAGTTGTTCAACATTCTACAGCCTACATAGTAGAGGCACGGAGGGAGTTCGGCGTAGCACCCTCGCGGGACCTCGACATTCGGCCACCAGCTGGGAATCGCAGCGTATCGCCCTGGCACGGAGTTGTAGCGCAATCGCTCAGCCTTCAAGTGTGGATACGGAATCAGGAACCTTCGACGGGACCGCAAGCTTCGCTCAAGCCACACACGGCGCCCAAAGCTCCACAAGAAATCATTGGATGATCGCCGAAGGTATCGGAATTTCGCCCGAAGAAAGGGAGGACTCCAGAGAAGCAAACCATTGACCACGTTCTGTATCTCAGCCCTAGGGAGAGATTCGTTGAACTCCGCTAATGCGTATCCGTAGGACCTCTCGCCGAACGTTCGGAAATGTGACACGTCAAAGTCGAACCGCAACAGTACCAAGTGCTCCGATCGGATACGGCTAGCTCCTTCATAAGCAGCACGAGCCCACAGTGCCCTAGTGCGAGTGAGGGAATCACCGCCCGTACAGAACAGGTGCAAAGGATCGACCGCCACACGGAGGCGCCATCTTCTGGACCGAACTACTTCGCGATGGAGCCCACCTGGGAGGTAACTGTTCTCAGTATACGATTCAATAAGAGCTTCATCGGCTACGGCCTTTGGATGGAACCAAGGTGCACGTCAATACACATCGCTATGCTGCCGGGGCCGTCTGAAACAGAGAGTTCCCAAGCTGATCCAGCCCCTGGCATTGACCGTTAATGGCATCGCTTGCTCGGAGCTCTACGCGGCTGCATCGATATCGGGAGCGTGAGGAGGCGCTACGGGGTCGTAGCCTTGTGAGGATTGTCCGGGTTGAGCGCCCTGTTGGGAGAAGTAGCCAGGAGGTTGGTAACCAGATGGATGATACTGCGGCTGTGCGTGAGACCCCCCCTGGGGGAGGGGCATCGAGTTACACCCGTCGAAGTATCCGGACGAGCCTGTCATTGGGTAAGAAGACTGCTGATACCCCGAGGGTTGATGAGATGGCACCATAGCTTGGGAAGAATGGAACTGAGATGACGCCTGCGGAGGAGGTTGTTAAAAGCCTAAGTAGGAAAGGTTCTCGAAGGTAGCAGCACTCGACGAAGCCGCCTGTGAGGCACTTGAAGAAGCGTTCCCCGGAAGCGGGCTAGTAACAAAAGGGTTCATGTCTGCTGTAGGAGAGAAGGCTGGAGATGACGTTTGTTGCCACGAAATCGGAGGAGAATGATGTTGTGTACCACGCGTTGGTTCAGGAAGCTGCGAAGGTATTGCCGAAGTCTCGGAGTCCGCCATTCTGAAAATCAGTACTTACGTACCGGTCGCTGGCGCCTTCCCGCGGACCAAAGCGCGAACCCTTGGCTAAGGAGGGGGAGATGTAGATCAATGGCGATCCGATGTCGGTACAATGAAGTTTCTCATAATAGAGCTCTACCCATTCAGCTCTGACGTTTCAGAGTATGAATATGGACTCCGTCTCGGGTAGAATTGGAAATATTGTTGGGAACGTACCTTGTTAGGTGAATCTAGGATAGAACCTATGAAATAAGTGTACAGGAGGGTTTTGTGGCATATTTGTCCAAAGTTTTGGCGTCACACCCGCTGGGTAGATACTTTGGCACCCTGAAATTGGGTTGTTCACGTGTAGAGCCCTCGTGGGATTGCGCAGCCCTAGATACTTTAGATAGTATATATGCTCGGGCGATCTCGCCCTGGAGCCACAAAGTAAAACTCAACTGAGTCCCGCCTTCTTCCCGAAAGTCGGGCTTTGGTTGTTACTGCCTACGTAGGTTCAAGACTCCTCTAAGGAGAGTAACCACGACTGGTCTCGGTACAATCACCCCTCAGGGTCCCTAAGGAATTCTTTACTACCAGTTTCTGGCTTGCTCCGCTAATTACCCTAGTATCAGGTTGTATTTGTTGTCGTTCTCCGAGGTACCGGATCGTTGTTTGTTTTATCGTTTCCGGGTGCAGGCCTCGCTTCCGCTTCTGTATAGAGTTATATTTGGACGCTTGTGTGTGTGTTTCTAGTTCCGCTATCGGCCCTGTCCTCGCCGTTGGCACGGGCCGTAGCTTCGCTCGTGTGGTTCTCCGTAGAAGCATTACACCGTCTTACGGCACCGTTCGCTCCATTTCTGGACTCGTTCTTTCGTGACCCGTCGTCGGTTATTCCTCTCTAGGCTCACGCTCTTCTTTACCTCTGCAGGGTATTCCAGTACCGTCTCCGGTTTACACCCGGCTGCAACGCGACACGCGCACGGGCAGATGGCTATACTTCTGATCTCGCCCTTTTGTGGGAGCAGGACTCGGACACCATGGTGGGTAAATACCCACTTTGGGGTTTGCCCTACACTATTTGCACTCGACATGGAGGACCGATTACCCTCGGTGAGACAGATGTCATTGCTCTTGAGCTGTAGTGGTCGTGTTTGAGGCTCTAAAATCTCTCGTGAATGACTAGCAGACCGGTCGTTTCCAAGATTGTTTTCCATAATATGTCCTGCATGCAGGCTTACCTTCTTGGTTAAATCCTCAGAAAGCCACTTCACCCTCCGCTGCATTCTCCGCTGCACCCTCCGCTACACTCTTTACTGCACCCTCCACGTACTAAGTGGAACTCTCCAAGAAGGCCTTCTTCCCAGGCAACTCTTACTGGTTACAAATGTGCAGCCACCCTGATGCACTTTTTGACACAAAAACGTGCACTGAGAAGCAGTAACCAAGTAACCAAACCAGAAGGGAACTTCAAGCAATCCTGCTTTAGAGCGCCGCAGAACACAATTAAAACCAAAATATGAGGCGTTGTAATAGCGAAAGCTATTGTGTCGAAGTGAGTGTCGCGTCACACTCCTCTTTCGAGTCCAAAAGAAAGGGCGTAATCGCGACAAGAGCGGTTTCGTCTGTATGCGCCTCGCGCTTACTCCAAGAGTGAAACCTTAATATTGAGAAGCGGCAGTAGGCTGGGCGAATGTATTGCACGTTCGTGGAGAGCGCTCACAACGCCGAAAACCGTTCGAAACCAAGTCTTGCGTATCGTCGAGACATATGGAAAGTTGTGAGCAGTAGACGTTGGGAGCGCTCAGATGTTCAGGATGTGCGCATGGGGAAGGCTCTGCACGGTATCGTGCTTTTTTCAGCTGCTGGAAGGAAATGGAGCTCTCAATCAATTTCACGTTTTCTGAGAACCATCTGTTTGAAATTTTCCTCCAGGTGTGATTGGTTGGTTCTTGTCTCTACAATACGCAGACATAAGAGGTTTTAGGTTCTAAAGGGTTAAATTGAAGGATTGGTTTTCGCTTTATGGAACCATTTAGATTCGAGGGCTACCGTAATTAGAGAAATCCTTTCAGTTTGAATTGTAATTCTGATTCATGTTTTTGTACTGATTCATATTTGTGCAACCCTACGGTATGTCGCTAGCATTCGCTAATACTCGAAGAGCAAGTCTACCAGTGGTGCAAATCACCTCATTTCCAAATTTTAGCCCGCTGTGGCAACCCTACTGGCGTTGTAGAAATTGTTTTGGCGATGTCAAACGGAGTTGATGGTGTATTTCCATGTGTATCTGTGACCCATTATACACCAGAAAATACCCCGTCAACGCCCATTTTGCATTGCAATTCAACAATGAAGTGCCCCATGAAATGCGTCCGTGTAATATTTGGCCATTATTGGCGCCAAACCCGAGCCCAATCCCGCGTCTATCGCGCCAAAACCCATGCGCTCACCAGCGTGTCAGCCGAGCACCGTCTTCATAGGTCGGAGTCGTAGAAACGTCGCTCAGACTTTTGCTTCTGACTCCATCGAGCAGTATCAGAACCCACGTCGAGACCAAGAACTATCATGGTTGAGCTCGATCAGGGGCCGGTAAACGAAATTCGGCCAAATCCACAGTTGTCCCAGGTCCAACCTTTGACAGCAGAGAATGAAAGAAGCACTAACGGCGCTCCGAAACCGGATCTACGAACATCAGGTACGGTTGACCTTTCCCAAATGTTCCACAAACACCGAACAAATCACAAATAACTGATTTCTGTTCTTGTCATTAACCGACCTTGCAAAGATCCCAAAAAAGTAGGTATCAAAGCAGGTAGCAAAGAAAGAAAAGGCAACAAAGACCCAAGTAGAGAACAGAACAGGAAAGGAAGGGGCAAGTCATTCACTGACCCTATTAGGGATCTTGCATGTGCAGGGAGTGCGAAGAGAGTGTATTTTACAGTTTTAGAGGTCGAAAGAGTGCAAGCAGAACACGTATACGCACTTCTCACTGTAACTCTTATTTGGAGGTGCAGAAATAGAATATATAGACTGGAGTCACGTGCTTCATGTCTGGCAGTTTGCACCCCATGTGCCATCGTTTTACTCCTAGGATCCCTTTTGCCTCATTTGCGTTTGCATGGGAGTTACATAAGGCCCAGTGTGCTAGGTATAGGTATCTCGTCCAGATGAAGTTGGCTTCTATTGTGGTGCGGAACACGTCTCTGGCGCACCTGCGTTCGGTTAATGCGCCGCACCGCTGCTTCTACTCAAGCTGTGGGTCATCTTCGTGCAGGTGCTCGTATCCTTTATGCCACTAAGGCGATTGCTGAACCTAGTGCCCACCCCGTGCGTACTGGTGCTCGTTACGTTGTGCATAGCGCTAGCGCCGTATAGTGCGCATGTCGCACGGCCATCACCGCGCTCGTGAGGCGTTCAACACCCTTCGCTGAAAAGACTCCAGATTTGTAATAGCCTTCGGTCAATAGAACGTTCATACAACACTTAAATTTGTACAGAAGGGGTTTCTACTTGTGATTCACATGCTCTTTTCAGTTCGTACGCGAATTTATTCACTTCAGTACCACATAATTAACATCCGTCACGTCACAGTAGCGACGCACATCGAATCAACTCGCTGGGAACTACTTACGCCGCAGAGAGCAACGCCCTTTTCGTCAGACATCTAGAGATCGTTTTCAATTGGAGAACAGCAGCCATTCGGGTTAAGTATAGGACACAAAACAGAATCAATGCTTCTGTCAAACTATCTCATTTCGGGACAACAACACTCTACCGCATCTTAGGAGTACTACGTGCGCCAAACTTCACGTCATCCGTGCACTACTGACAAGATTGTGACAGCCAGGCGTACAAACTGCTTCGCAAATAAAACCGATTGTGCAAGCCACGTATCTTTACTTTGAGCCAGTTCGAATCTTCTGGGCACTCTCGAACAATGGATTTTCACCTACACGAATCTCGGAAGGAACTTGAGATTGAATCTGAAGGTTTTGAGAGACCTTTCCGTTAGGTAAGTCCGCCTCAGGAACGGTCAACGTCTTTTTCATAACCTCAGCCTATAGAGCTTCTCTAGTTTCTTCTGGGAGAGAAATAACACTCTCTATTGGATACATATATATAAACTTGCTTACTTAGATTTCGACGACAATCATATGATTTGCTGATATCGTGACGAAAGCCTGGATTGTTCGGTGGCATCATTTCCTTTTGTTCACGAAACACGTACTATGTTTCGTTGCCAATATCTTACGCTTGTAAAAGGAACGACAGGATTTGATGACCCCGCTTGTAGCGACAAACGCACATTTAAGCACTGTTACACTATGCACGGAATGATGAAAATTTACCTCGGTTAGAATAGATTGCATTCATCTGCTGTGCGAGATCTGCTGCTTCGGAAGTAAGACTGACATGAGAGGGTGCGGGAAACTCCATTTCGGACGTATCTGGAGCCTCATTCACAGTAGCCGCGATCGCAAGACTGCGCCTTACGTTTGCACTCCCTTTTCAATTTCACTACCAACGAGTATGAACACGGCTTTCCTCATCCTTTATCTTTGGCTACCTCCTCGAGACTATCACAAAACTTCGCTTCACACACCACTGGGAAAATCCCAAGCTTGCCATAATCATGAGGCATCCGCACAGCTGAATCGCACTTGCGGATATAGAATTTGCACGTATACACTTTAAACACACATTTTTAACTACTTGCCTTCGAAACTGAAATGGAGTGTTGAAGTATCAATTCCTTCTTGTGCTGATTTCCAATATCGAGGGAATAGAACTCATGTCCTCGGATCTCTATCCAGTGAATGCGACTTGTATCCCATCTGTATCAATTCTTTCCTCCCGTGTCTGGTGCGTGAAGATCTGTGTCTATGTCTATGTTCTCTGCAATAAATTCGACGTCTGTATCGTCCGACGGGATACCAAGCGTAAACCAGTCTTCCAGGTACTGGACGCCCTTCTCAACTCGGTCCTTGAGCCAACTACTTTCCCGCTTACAAGCCGTCGTACCGCACAACTCTGCTTGGGCCGTCAGCATAGCACGAGATCACGAGCGGGCACGATAAACCGCAAGTGCTGCATTTATGATTGCATATCCCAGGTAGGACCATAAACGGGCTTTCACGCGTTCATCCAATACAATCGGCACCCAGACAGCTTGGTACTAATGTTGAGCAACGAACACAACGAGAAATAATTAAGTCAGTCCTTTGCGACTCACGTTGGAGCAAAGAGCAGGGCATCTTAGACCTACGTTTCCAATTAGGCCGGCCGTAATTAGAATCTGCACCAACTTGGTGACGCTACCATGCTCTCGTGCAATGGCCTCGAGCGGGTCAATGAGGATTGCCCCATAGCAAATGCAAATAAGAAACCAGATAACCAAGATACTCACGTCTGCCATAAAAAGCATTCGACGCAAAGTCATGATGCGATAAGCAATCATGAAGTACCAAACGCATGTGAAAACCAGAGAAAGAGCAAGTGCATATATGCAAAACAGTGTGAAAACACCAGCAATCGGTGAAGCATGATAAAGTTGATTCTCAACTTTCTGCAATCCACGTAGACCACTCTCAATCTCCGGAATGATAGCATCCACAGTCTTATTGGCTAGGTGCTCGGACATTGGACCTTTTTTAGCGGCTTCACTGAGAACCAGGTCCCGAAGGGAAGGATGGAGGTACTTGTCTTGAAGCTCCAGTCGCTTTCTGTTTCAAGACCTATATTGTCTTGCATATCATGAATCCTGGAACGGAGTGTTTCAGCTTGTTTGGTAAGCAGCATAATCTGCTGACTCTTTGCCTTCATCTCTGCCTTGGCTCGATATAGTTTTTTGATATGAGACTCTTTCTGCCTTGCCTCCCAGCTTTTAGCCTCGCCTACTTTGTCCTTTTGATCTTCTAGACTCTCCTGTCTTAGACGGAGCTTCTCAATACCCCCTTTAAGAGATACCACATGTTTCTCAACCGCACCATTCTGTTGACGAAGATTCTGTTCAATATGAAGCAATTCGCCTAAGGACATACCGTCAATTTCTTCGTCTGCGCATATGAGACATGACAAGAATGAAGTCAGCCACATGATATGAATACCCAAACTTCATAAACATGCAGCCTGTGTATGCAAAACTCCTATAGACTTACCTGTGTGATCTACATGGTGCCAATGAGCGTTCGATATGGATGTGAGGGTCAGAATAAAACATGCGAGAAGAACGCATCGCACAAAGCAGCTCGCTGATTGCACGCGTGAAATACAGATACAGAATGCCACCACAACGAAATCGTTCAAGAGGTGGGAAAAAAGAACTATGTAGGTGTTACGAAGAAAAGCAGCAACAATTTAGACCCAGGAATGATAACGTCTCTCATCAACCATCATGGCATCTTTGCATGTTGGAAGAGATAAACGTTTTGCGGCATATTCGCATGTTTAGGATGATGAATTCGACACCTGAAGAACAGAAGACACAAAAATATGAAACACATCGTTTCGTGCTAAGCAGAGCTTTGCGCTCTTTTTCGAATTGAAAACGACAGTAAAACCAGACCACTGCATAATTGAACTTTCTTGAAAAAAACTACTCTTGTAGTCATGTAGTGTGCTCCACGGAGATAGAGCCTCACACTTAGAACGACCTGTCGCCGTGAGCCGCACCTTCATTGCACCAGCTCCGATCCGTTCAAAAGGTGACGAGTCTGTATGTTTCGCATTCGTAAGGATAAAATGTTATCCATGTCGTAACACTTAATCTGCGACGAAACGTGGGGGATGTCTCACCATGGAGCTCTTGAATGTTTTGGTTCTGTAATCTGAGGTTCGACGTGCTTCCATATGGCATGCCGGAGCAAATCGATCCCAATAGAGTTCTCAAGCAAGGCATCTTCCTCAATGAGGCGCACGACATCACCCTCTGCACAGCAGGATTCGAGAACAAAAAGGTGTTCGTCCACAAGATGACTACATTGCTGCACTGCATTCCTAAGACGATTCTCCGCCTCGGGCTCAAAGGTGGCTCTAAGATGCTGAAAGTCGACACCATCAGATATCAAACGGAATCTTTTGATAAGATATTCTTCCATGCATTCAAGATGAATCTGTACACGAACACCCTGAAATGCGGCGTGTCGTAGCAACTGCTGTTCTTCTAGGGTTGGTGAGCTTTCTGTAAAACCGTGCAGCCTATTAACATACTCCCGATACTGACTTAAGAGGCGAGGCCTCGCGAAGCGTACGTAGTCCATGAGACTGGTAGCTCCCAGTCCGGACGCGAAGAAGGACTGGTTGTTCCAGTACGCAAGGTTGTGGCGTGATCGAAAGTCGCGCTGCGGATGTACTCTGGAAAAGTTGCTAGCTTCTTATTGATGGTATCCGGCGTTGGAAAGCGTTTCGAACGCATAGATAAGCATCTGCGCCCAGAAATTATCGTGCGGTACAGGGGGGACGCCAGACGAATAGTTGCGTCCAGAAGATGTGCCGGGTTCGAGAGTGGGGTCATAGACTGAAATATGGTCAGGCTGGAGCGCGAGCGCTTCTTTGAGGGTAGAAGGACATGTGTGCGCGGTCTGGTGCGACAAGGAGGCAATAAGGTCGAGAGACACGTCGGAGATGGAGGCGCCGCGAAGCACATCGACAACAGCGGCTATGTGGGTTGGGGAGTGCACGCGACGGGTGAGCCTAAGCAAGTGCGCGTCGAAAGTCTGGGCGCCAACCGAGGCATGATTGACGCCGGCTAGGGCGAAATGATGGGCGGTGTGAAACGAAAACGTGGCCGGGTCCATCCCACAGGTGAACTCGAGGGGCGGCCAGAAAAACACATACTTCCGCAGGGTTTGCAGAAGGCATTGCAGCAGCTGTGGATGCAACAGCAAAGGCACGCCACCTCCGAGATAGAGCGTGCACCGTTGCGGGCTCGGGCGGCGATACAAGTGGAAGAGAGCAGAAATATATGGCAATGCAGCAGCTAAGCGTACTCGACGTGCAGCGGCGGAGGTCACGCGGCAGGACACTGCGTAGTGACGATGACGAGAAAAGCGTAGTACGCGCAGCGCTGCAAACAAAGGGAAGGTGGAGGCACACCAAGGTTGACGGCAGCGGCAGGAGCGGCGGGCGCGGCGACAGCAACGCTAGTCGCGCTGACGCCATGATGGAGCTCAGGTCTGTAGACTTGGGCACGAAGATGCGCGAGCGCAGGACGCGCGGAGGCGGCCGCTCTTGGACAGAATAAAAGGACTCAAACGTGACTGACGAGGCGGGGCCAACTGATTGGCGCTCTGACAGTGGCTTACAGCGCGATCAGTGGATTGCTCGCGAGGCTGTGCGCGCACGCGGTCGCAGCATCATAGCGCCAGAGCTCGTGCGCGGCGCTGCAAGCGAGGCAGCCTAACCTTATGTCGCGCAGGAATTCGGAATGGCGCGTGTGTGCAGCCGGCTACGACGCGCGCCGCGCGGAGCCGCATTGGTGCCTCCCGGCCTCTGTCGCTGCTGCTGTCCGCAGCCCGCCACCGATATGCAGCCGTCCGACCGTGCACGTCCGTATTAACTGCTTCATTTAGTACGACTGATCTCTGGCTCCGCTGCAGGTGAGCGACTTGTGGTGTCGCCGTTGCTTGCGCCTTCCCGCCCACAACAGCTTCTGCCCGTGTTTGCGCGTGTTATGCAGCTCAACCGCGAGTACAAAATGCCCGCTGCTAGCTGGTCACTCGCGCCTCCCGACCCAGCCGTTCTTCCAATCGATTTCAATGCACGGTCGCCTCTGAGGTTTAGCCTGTCACGCTCGTCCCCCCGAACCCCATGTCGCGCTATTCAGTCTCCATCTACTTCGTGGGTCGCTAAAAGCGCCTGGACAGATAAGCCTACGCCCACGAGCTCGTTCGAGCAACCCTGGTCAGGTTCAACGCCGTCAAGAAAGGTCTTTCGTCCCATGTCACCGCGAAACCTGAGTTCAAGCTCACCAAGGCTCGAAGACGCGCAAAGGACGCTTCCAACTTCGTCTCCAAAAATCTCTACGTGCAAGACCTTGCTCACATGGAACTTGAACAGCTCAAGAATTTCAAGATCAAGAGCATCTCAAAAGTTATTCTCAGTCCTTATTTCATTGACGCATGGCACCATTCCCCGTTTCCGATCCCTGACAACGTTCTCAAGGTGTACGTTTGTGGCAAATGCCTGCATTTTGTCTTTACCCAACTCCATTTCTCGCTGCCTCTCTCCAGTCACACATGGAACACTTCTTCAGGGTCTTTTATTTACGAAAACATCAACCGACGTATTTATGTGTACGAGACAGACTCAATAGCGAGCCCACGCTACTGTCAAGTTCTTTGCTTACTTGCAAAACGTTTCGTCGATCACAAAACGCTATTCTGAGACGGTACTCCTTTCTTGTTCTACTTCGTTACTCACAAAGGCGAACTAGCTGGATTTCTGTCAAAGTAATGCCCAACAATACAATCCAAGTTCCACGTCGCTTGTATTCTAACCTTCCCGCCTCATTCGAAGCAGGGCATTGACAAGCTGCTCATATCGCTCATCTACGAGCTCACCAGCAGGGAGCGTAAGACTGCTGGGCCAGGGCATCCCCTATCCGATCTGGTTCAGCTCAGATATCGCAGTTACTGATGTTATGCCATTGTATTTCAAAAACAGAACACAAAAGGCCCCAATCCGTGAGCTGAATGCTCAGCATGGTATCTCAAGGAATGATAAGCTGAACCACGCTATTCATCATGAAATAAAAACTTTGCCGTAAGATTTCGTGCTAACTGGTGGCCGATATAGTGGCATACATTCTGGACATACCATCACAAGAAAATAGTGAGATATTGTGTACCGCTGCACATTTCATCACTGAAATAGCCCTATTTTGTGAGCATTTAACTTCTGTTTGTGTTCTTTTATGTGGGCATGACAGCATCCATTCGTACCAAAACTTAATCCAGGCACTTGATATGAAAAAGTAGGCGTATGCTACAGGAGCTTAAATCGGAGTTACTCTCAAGAACTAGCAATTGTGGTTGTTTCATTTATGCGTTGCACTTGCACTCCAGATCCCATTATGTAAGTATGCTTACAAATTCTCCTATCTCAAGTACTTGACCAAGAGGTTCATATTATTTTCCTAGCACACACTTTCACGCTTTTGGGATTTATGATGCATGTAAGCAGAGTACCGAGTCTGGTACTGTTCTCAACATAACGGTTTATTCACGAGAATCTACAAGTGAGTTCGGCAACGGACTATCAGAATTATAGAGGCCAACACTAGTAAAATACGGGGGAGGAAAACATAACTCTCTCGCAAAACCCCAATCGTATTGTACAAAGCAATTCTCCGCAGTTTGTAACGCCGTCCCTTCAATGATTTTGAACCTCTTCTCGCTTTCAATGGTGTTATTCTTGAGCGCGGGAGTGGAGGAGGACGTGGACCCTAACTTTTCGTTTCAAGATGCCTTTGAGATGAGAACTGGTTATCGCGCATATTACATTGTGTCCGTCTTTCCACATCTAGAGGCAATCTTTCTCTCTCCATTTGGGTTTGTCGTCCCGCATCACTTAACAATGGATGAATGATTCAAGCTCTATTTTCATTCTCCGTGGGGGACGCCGTGTGCGAAATTGCGTTTTCTCGGAACTCCAAAGGACTTCCTTCCCTGTTGAGGCAGTATCCCGCTCTT
Source organism: Gracilaria gracilis (assembly GCA_030374805.1). Taxonomy (NCBI): domain Eukaryota; phylum Rhodophyta; class Florideophyceae; order Gracilariales; family Gracilariaceae; genus Gracilaria; species Gracilaria gracilis. The sequence continues at coordinate 140,649 of JARGSG010000212.1, read as the reverse complement.
TCACCAAAACCTTCGACTTGAGACCTTTTGAATAGAATTTTTACGCTACATGTAAGCGTGCTAGAACTGTTTTGATGAGTTCCAGTTTCAATGTTGTTTTGCTGTACAACATATTCATTGGCTTCAATTGCTTCTCCCATGCAATAGGACGGTGTCATATTGCGAGCTGATGTCAGAAGCGACCTATTTTGCGGACAAATATTCGAGAGCCCTCTAATCTGGTGAGTCACTCCATCTTGTGAAAAAGGTACACTTTCAGGTTCTAACTGCAATCTATTGTTACGTTGAATTGAACCACAATCTGTGACACCTGTGTCAGAAAAAAATGGCGTACACCGACGACTGGTTTGGTTTTGCACCCCCCAGCTAGTGCCAGGGGGCTTGTTGCGGAAATTGAAGTTGAAAGAGTACGTTGAGCAGGAGCAACCGAGGATGTACAGTTCAACAGTGGCTGTTTTCCAGCTAGTGCTGCAGGACTTGCAGTAGAAGATAGTGCTGAGTTTGATTGAAGAACATTCCTGTGGGATATGAAAACGTTGGTAGTACCCGGCTTTGAGCGTGAGTCACCGCAGAAGGTGGTGCTGATGCTAGTGGATAATATGAATCCCGCCCAGGTGAGGACAAAGGCAATGTCAGGCTTACGCTTTGGGATGTGCGATTTGAAACTGCTACTGATTCGTTTTGTTGTGGATTTGTATCCATGGGTGAGTATTCAACATTTGTCTGCAGGAGAGCGGTAATGGAGGGATATAAGAGAGGCGGTGCTGTCGAATCACTCCGCATCGCAGCACTACGTGCTACTGAGGTACTTAAGTCAACAGCAGGATTGAATGTACCTGAGTTGGATCCACGAGCTGCATTTGCGGGGTTTGCAGTTCTGCTTGCAGTATTCTTCTTCGATTTCATTTTATCTGTGATCAGCATTCGTATTGCCCATTGACCCGAAGCTTGAGCAAAAACCATCAAGTCAACTATCTTTGCAGCTTCACGAACAATAACCTCACAGGTTCTGGGGTACTTCGAATATGCTTGCTCCCAAGTCATTGCAACCACGACATCGGGACCAAGATGGTAGTAGAGAATCCCTTCTAAGCTTGGAAGTGCATCGCAGTTGAGGCGTTCGTTTTCAACTTCATTGGGAAATTGCATGCATTTGGCTTCATGGGGTGCCCTCCTTGAATTATACGTATCTATTTCTTTCCGTATCCAAGCGGCAACGCTCAATGTTCTTCGGAAATCTGCGCCTTGTCTGGGCTTTGGAATTATGTGAAGGTAAGTTTGAGGAAGAAGCACCCGGCGACTCTCCGAAAGCTCTCGAACTTGTTCTTTCACACCCATGATTAGTTTTTCTTGGTGGTTTAGAATCTCTATCACATCGCCAGCCCTATCGCGAGTGGAGTCCATCTCAGAGTATCAGAGAAAGACGAGACTTATTCCAGTGAATGCATCAGAATATCTTGTTTGGACGGAGAAGCCTTCGAAGGGAAGAAGTTCTCAAAATACGCTCTCTTTTTCTCTTGTAAGTGCGCAAAATATGGTATACATATTGCTTACCAAGTGAAATCGAAAGGCAACCTCATCTGACTTTAGTCCTTATCGAGTGCATGGAACTTGTGTTCGAAAACATTGTGTCATAAGGATGGATAATGAGCAGCCCCGATACGCATGTCCGCCGTGGTTTGAATGTCGCTGTCCCCTAGGAATACCTGTTTGTAGGACTACTATGCTCGGGCACAGAAGAAACGCGAATAAGAGGCGAGCGGATATGGGACGTGGCCCCTTTAAGTGGGGTCCCAAAGTGAGCAACTGGGCACAAGAGTATGATTTCGAAATATATGAATCTCTGGTAGAACATGATACAGATGGAGAATCCGTCAGTACTGCAATGGTGTGCTCAAGACGTTCACCACTTCCTCCCGATTCATTGCATTCCGATGGATTGGCAATCCGGGAATCGGAACTTTTTGAGTCATCGGTATACGTATTCCATGAGAACCAAGAAAATGAGATTGAAGAATTTTCTCATCACTGAAGGACGATGTCACAACAAAAGAATGCATCACACACGGGAAACGATGAGGACGAAGAATTGGAAGGTGTAACGGAGATTTTCAATCCAAATGAACCGCCGCATTTTGTAGAATGCTACGATGCTACGTTTCCGAGTTTAGAAGCTCAATCTTTTAATCAGTCGACACTGTCAAACTACTTCGATACTGAAAATGTCAGTGATGGATATGGGTTTGCTGAAGAGCAGGAATCAGTGAATTTGACTTGGATAAGGGGTAATAAGCAATGGGTTGATCTGTTTTACAAGCACGCGCTCTCTAATTTTGTGATGGACGACTTATTGAAAGTGATTAGTGCGCCAATGAAGGAGTGGAACATAGTCGTAGATATCATGGGGAGGGTGGTTGGATTAACGTCTTCAGTAGAGAAGTACGATACTTGTCGCGGTCATTGCTGTTTTGCCACTCTCCAAGAGGCAAGTCCAGCGTTGCGGTGCACCATTTGTGGTAAGCAGAAGCCAGAGAAGGGTGAAGAAAGGCTTGGTAGTTACAAGTACATCCAGCTGATTCCACGAATAAGGCGTATGGTGGCAAATGAGAAACAATTTTTGCAGCTGTACTGGTACATTGTAAATAGAGATTCCGAACCTGGCTTACTACGTGATTACTTTGATGGGTCTCTTTATCACGAACTGTCTAATCGAATATTTGAAGAGGAAGATATATCTTTCGATGTGTACATAACGGTATCGACTGATGGATTTCAAGCTTTCAAGAACAAGAGTGGAGATGTGTGGCCACTGGTGGCGGTTTTGCTAAACTTGGCTCCTTCTTATAGATACCAGGTTCATAACGTTCTTCGACTTTCAATTATTACCGATGAAAGCCAGCCTAAGGACTTGCAGTCATACTTCATACCCTTAGTGAATGAAGTGTTACAAAGCCAGAAGGACGGTGGTATCCCAATTCGTTTTTTCGATGGCAACCAAAGAAGGGTGAGAATACATTTGCCTCTAGTCACAACTGATTTAGCAGCATTGATGAAAGTGGCAGGGTTGGCCGGGCACAACGCAAGATTCCCATGGCGCTACTGTGAAATGAGAGGTGTCTATTCCTCACATTACTACTTTTCGTTGTGGATATTTTCTGATAGATCTATAGAGAGCTCATCCCATATTGACCATATTTCATCATTTCATCCGACTTTGAGAACCCGGGAATCTATCGAAACGATTTTCGGCCAACTTGATAACGCCTCAAACGAACGTCAACAACAGAAGGTCGTTACCGACACTGGCATTCAGAACAGATCTGTGCTACTTAGGTTGCCAACAATGATTCCTTATCACTCGTTCCCAATTTACATAATGCACCTTTGTTACAACGTGCAAGCGCATTTACTGTACTTTATACTCACCAGCGATTCTGAGGCGTGTGATCTCAGCAACACAACTGTGAAAATATGAGGTGAAGAGATCGTCTCATTCAAGAATGGTGTTAGTCCGCAAGTATCCTCCTCTCTAGGACCACTCACTGCCTTCAGGCAATGGAAAACTGCAGAGCACAAGCAGTTTACATTGTGCTATATGTTGATCATTTTCGACGGCTTCATTTCGCGACAGTACCTGGACGTTCTCCACCGCTTCGTACAAGTAGTGGACAAATTCTTCTGGACCTCAATCCATTCAGACGAAGTAGAGCAACTGCGTTCTATAGTTGAAGAGTTCATTCAGGACTACGAGCGATACTTTGTGGGCCATGACTTGTCTAGGGTTCGTCTTGCAAAATATGTTTTCCATCTACAACTCCATCTACCAGAGAGCATACAAAATTGTGGCCCACTGCGAAACACATCTCAGTACTGGGTAGAGAAGTATATCGGCTGGGTTAATCAACGCCATCATTCGAGGAATCGAGCGGCCGCTGCTATTTACAGAAGGCTCATGTTTTCCGAAAGTTACAGGGCGTTTTACAGTGTCCCTTTCGATGTCTAAACTGGAGAGGAAAGTGCAGCGGCGTACGGTGTCTACGAACTTAAGGGACCATATGTAAATGGAAAACTGGGAGAAATGAGACAACATGGTTCAACGATTCGCAGGCTGCTTTCGGGATACTTCTCACGGAAGCTCTCCCTGTCTAGCTCAGATGCCAAAAGACTAGTTGCACGTGTTGTTGATGTAAGGTTCGCACGTGGCCTGAGGTACAACCACGGAGATACTCTTCTAGAAGTGTCTGCACATCAAGGCACTTGTAGGCCCTCGTCTTACGCGGCTGTCGAAATTCAAGTATCAAGTGCAGCCTGGGATGTATACTATGGTCGTAGAGAAGGAATTATCAGCTTTACCTTCGAGGAGGAAGTAGTGCAGTCGTTCGGGTGCTCTCAACAGTACACAGTTTTTTTGAGTTCTTAGGCGTCTGGAATGGAACGGGGTAAGCAGGATCAACTATACCTACGTCGTCGCCGTGGACAGGCATTCAAGAGGGAAACTGCCGAAGATATTTCTATCCTGAGGAGACATATCGGCGTGGTTGAACACAGATATCCTTCAACACTTGCAGGTGGAGCAAGTGGGAGAGGTGCCATTCGCACGTACTTCATTGACCCAAGGCTGCGGTGTGACTTCCTGCTGAATCCCACGGAAGCGTCTTATGACGGGTCTACTAGAACACTCCGAGGACTAAAGAGCTAAATTTCTCCGCAGTTTAGGTATTAGGGACTTATTCCGACGATACGACCGACGAGAAAGGAAACATACTGCATAACAAGCTAACAATACCTATTCATTAAAGGTATCTAGTTTTCAAATAGAAGACAAAAGCATGCGGTACCTCTCTGTCCAGAAACCCGGTTTCTATATTTTAAGCGATACGTATTTCCATCATAATTTGTACGATTCTCGACATTTTGGAATACTTACTTCTGGATTATATACCTGTGTCAAAAGTTGGTGTCCTTATTGTGTCTTTAGAGTGTACTCAGAGTGCAGTGGCTACAAGAGCACTCTAAATGCACTCCCATGAAGCATTGTCTATATTATTTGAAAATTATTTACTATAATTCTGTATACACTCAGTTGGCTCAGGTGACAAGCTTAGATCCCCACCCGGGTGGTGTAGAAGCACTGAACCTGACAAAGGCTTGGGTAGCACAGTCGATGAAGGGAGCAAATCAAACAGAAACAAACATGTGGAATGGTATTGCTGATATATGTCATAACACGTTTGACATAAACAGGAGCTGTGACTCACTACGTTGCAAATGGACACAGCTGGCGCGGGAATCGCAGCATTATATTGCTGCTGAAAACAAAGTATTATCTCAACGAATATCTGGGGTACCAGAAAAAAACGTAGAGTCTCTGACAATGGAAATTTACAGGAAACGAGCAAAACGGAAGGATGCAAGTGGTGTTTATCAGTACGTACCACCATTTAAATTCAAAACGGCTGCGGTATACCTCTCCAAACAGCCCAAATTGGAGGCAGAGCATGTGAAGGAAGAACCTAGAGAGATCAATCAAGACGGCGTAGGGCATGCTGTTTCCAGCAGCAATGAAAAGATTGAGAGCGAAGAGAGAGCAAGTGATATGGCTACCAGTAGCGAAAACGAAATTCTGCCATTGAACTGTAACAAGATGAAGCCCGCCCAAGCTCGCCCTCCAGGTGTAAAGAAGATGAAGCAAGTGGAGCAACTGCAGAGACAAAGCTCAAATATGAATAAGACATTGCAAGAGTTGTCACAAAAAGTGGATGTAGGCAATGACGTATTGATGGGAATAAAACAACAGAATGAAAAACTTGCTGATACGGAAAACGATTACAAACTACTGCAACTCCTTGCCAAGGACTCGGACGACTACAAGTTGATATTGGGAAATTTATTAGCGGAACGCAAGTTGAGGTTGGGGAAACGTCGGCCTGCTAGGGATCCGGACCTTGGAAAACCCACCAAGAGGGTGAGGACGATTGACGATACAGGAGGTGAAGGTATAGATGAGTGAGATTGACATGATAGAGAACAATAAAGGGACAACGCGGGGTAGTTTTAGCAGCAGTCGTCGCTGCTCTTGCGCTCCCCTTGCCTCGATGGCCACTTAATCTATAACGCGCGATATTGCGTGGAACGTACGCAAAATGTCATCGATCTCCATTAAATGGCGATGAAGGAAGCTCTCAGTCGGGACCCTCCCCGGCTAAAGCTATTCCGGGGGGTCCCTTCATTAAATCTTTCTACTTTTCTCGCTATTTATATGTCCTACTGTATGTGGTATTCTTCGTAGCTTTCACACTTTCAATCAAGTCCGCTTGTAATTCTCTAAATGCCGTTGTCGTTGTCATGTAGCGCTCTTTTATACCAAATGCTTCCCAATCCATCGATGTGCTTTGTGTCTCTTCCTCGCGTTCTAAATTGTGTTGCTCGTTCTCAGCACGTCCTGTATTTGCATATTCTTGCTCCATTTCATACATCTCCCCCACAATGTCTAGAACTGCACCTTCTTCTGCCTCATCGTCTCTAAACTTCCCATTTTGATTCATACGAACAATCATGTTGTGTAGAATTAGACATGTTTGACTCACCAGTACTATATCTTCTTTGTACCACTGATAGTTCTCACGTATCATCACAAAAAACCGAGCCTGAATCACTCTGAAGGCACGCTCTTTACCCTTGCGTAGTCCTTCCTGTCGCTTTGTATACCATGTTTGCCCATCGTTGGAGGGGTGATGGAGTGGTTTCGCAACTAACGGACAGTCGGGATAAATACCATCTGCTAGATAATATGGTAGTTCTCGCATCGCCGTAGACGCAGGAATTCTATAGTCAGTTGAGAGCCGGAACTTATGCGTATCATTCAGTGTGTCATTGAAAAGAGGTGAAACAGGTAGCATTGTCTGGTCGTTGTTGGTGCCACATCTTCCCGCGAACCAATGCCATATGTATAAATCTCTGTCGCACCATGCTTCAATTTCTAAAGTGGTAAGTTTGCTCTCCTTCGAATTGTGGTATTGGCCCTTCAACGAATACGGGCAATTCTTCCATTCCAGTTTACTGCAATTTACAGCACCAATACATCTGGCAAAACCAAATGCCGTATATCGATCTTGAATTGCATCCAACTCCGCCCTACTTGGTCTTCTGTTCAAGAAACTACTTCCGTACAACTCCACAATGTGTCTGCAGAAATGTTCAAAGTACTGACGTAATATTTCTGCCGACATTCGTGCACCGTCATCTAAGTCATCGAAAGAGCGGGCCGTCCCCAACCTGCGTAAACAAGCTAGAACCCTTATCTCGCTTGGCACACCGCTCTGTTTAGCCGCATTTTGCCTGGTTTTCCATATATCAGGAAACGTGTCAGTGAGATCTTTCAGAATGTGAAGAAATATACCTTTTGGAATACGAAAGCGCTTACGAAATTGTTTTCTGCTAAACACTGGGTTTGATCCCAGATAGTCAGTTATCCATGTACTGCTTCCGCGTCTAATGTTTCTCGCTCCACGTCGACGTCTTTGCCATTTAATGCTTGGAACTTTTTCCTGCGATATGTAGTGGTTTGAAGTAGTAGCTGCAGCAGCACAAACGACATTCAGTGTTTGTAAAACCTTTGCTAGGAGCAGGTTTAGCTGTCTTCGGCGCTTGGCAACTCTCGAGACATCCATGAGAACAAGAAACAATGTGTACGATGGAAAGAAGATGAGTACAAAGCACGTGACCGTAAATGCTCGAGCCAGTTCGAGAATCGGCGCCGGTCGGGAGCTTGGAGTAGGAGGGTCATATATGTACCTGTGGAATCCGGTGAATGACCGAAACCAGTAGGGTGGCCATCCCAGTTTTTAAAAATTGGCGCTGTATTTCGGCCTTTTGCGGTGTAAAAAATACGCCAGTGGTTGACTTGCTCTAACAATAGTATCTGTTTCTGGCTCTATGTGTGATCTTTTTGTGGTCTTTGGTGTGTCAGGAACGGGGTTTACAGTGCAGAATCAGGTTGTAAGCGTTCGAAGCGTCAGTCCTTCCAAACTACGAGCTATCGAGAAAATGGTTTATGGATACTTTTGAATTTCGATGACAGTATTGTGAACGTAAAAACGGAAGTTTATTGCAGAGAATCTAAGACGTCAGGTATGCCTCCAGATCTGTAAGCAGGTTGGGTATGGGTCCCGGGTTCCCGTAGCGACGCGCCTGCGTAGCGAAGCGCAGGCCGCCACGGACACCTGCGGCGTAAGTCCACGGTGACAAAGTCAGCGCGTCACGTACCTCGCGTGACACGTGACGGATTCCACGGGCAAGGGCCAATAGGCGCTCGCTGCAACGGTGCATCATTCCCACCGCTGGGTCCCGGGTTCCCGTAGCGACGTGCCTGCGTAGCGAAGCGCAGGCCGTCACGGACACCTGCGGCGTAAGTCCACGGCGACAAAGTCAGCGCGTCACGCACCTCGCGTGACACGTGGCGGATTCCACGGGCAAGGGCCAATAGGCGCTCGCTGCAACGGTGCATCATTCCCACCGCTGGGTCCCGGGTTCCCGTAGCGACGTGCCTGCGTAGCGAAGCGCAGGCCGTCACGGACACCTGCGGCATAAGTCCACGGCGACGAAGTCAGCGCGTCACGCACCTGGCGTGACACGTGGCGGATTCCACGGGCAAGGGCCAATAGGAGCTGGCTGCAACTGTGCATCATTCCCACCGCCAATCGGTCGGTGGCAGGCGCGTCGGACCCACCAATCACAAACTTCTCGACACTGCTGGGGCCCTCGGCAGACTCCAAGTCAAGGACGGGGGCGTGGGACATCGATTCGTCACTTGAGGTGGTGGATATGGGGGAAGACGTTGCAGGTGATGGAAAAGCCACAGGTGTAGTACAATGAGACCTCAATGGGTTGGTGCCACGTGGGTCTACTGGTGCGCCTTGCTGGTTGCACTGTACCCTATTGGTATTCTGTATTTCATAATTTCTAATCTCTAATTTATAGTCTAGGATAGTTTAGCATTGCTGGCCCATGACAGTAGGTCATGGGCGCAGCCAATGACGTCATGCCCGCATGGGAGATCGGCGTTGGTGCACCTCGCCTTCCCCCTTGGGTATTGTAAAGTCAGGCACCATTAGGGCAGTAACTATATCATCTTGGTCACTTGCTACTCTATTACTATTCAGGTTTTACCGCGCGTCGACGTCTACTTTCGTACACCTACACGGTCTAGACTAGTTGCCGCGCCGTTTGCCCCTGCGGGTTTCAGGTGCCCTACTACCATATTGGTTGTTTGTTTTTCCCCTTTAGGCTGAGCCCTCGCGCGCTCCCTCTACCAGGCGGACCTCACACTTTATCGGTATTTGCACGCCAACAGGCGACGGTTCCAACCGTCCCACGCGGTCAAGTAGAGAGTAGAGAGGCTTCGTAGCTACAAGTTAGTCGTACTTGCGTTTGCGGTTGAGAATTACGGTAAGAAAGCTGCTTACCGCTCGCGCGGAGGACTTGTCAAGGGTAAGTCGGCACCTGATGGCCCGCGCTGAGGGCTTGTCAATGGTAAGTCGGCTCCTGATGGCCCGCGCTGAGGACTTGTCAAGTGTAAGTTGGCACCTCATTTTGGTGCAATAGTTGTCTATAAAAGGGCGAAGTTGGTCGCCTCCTGACCAACTCCGGCCAGACCACTTCCCCTTTGAAGATGAGCCCCCGCCTTTCTTCACGGCAAATTCTGTCCTGCTTTCCCCTGTCGTTTTCTTCCTCCCTCTTAACCCTTTCCTTTTCCTTTAGCGGCTTGGTCTCCCGCTTTTCCCGACAAGCGCTTGAATTGCACTACCCATCGCTCGGGTTCGTCTTGTGCCTCGGCCTTAGAGATGTTGTTCCCCGCAGGTGACCTACGTTCGGTCCTGAGAGAGGGAGCTTCTACTTCTCTGTTGTCGTTTCGTGCCAGTTCCTGCCAGCACTAGGCCTATATTTTTGGTCGCGCTGTGGCTTCTACTTGCTACACCTCTCAGCTTTATCGTTGCTATTGTGCAAAGCTTGTGTGTTTACTATGGACTCTTGCCTTCTACCGCTACGCAGCGTGTTGGGCTGGTACTCTCGAGAGCACTTTCCGATGTGTCCCCTTTGCTTTGTGTTTGTGTCCCCCCGCCCCTGGGTCTGTTATCACCCGCACCGTTTTCCGTATCGAAACGGTGTTTTCACGGTACTCTCGAGGAGGGAGTAACGATCGAATGGATGTACCATTCATGTTTGAAACCACTGTGGAGTAACTAGGACAGGTCCCCGTTCTCGGTCTCTTGGTCGCTCGGTGTCGCTCCCGCTGGTTTTGGGAGTGGGTGAATGTAAAAACCGAAGTTTACTGAAGAGAATCTAAGACGTCAGGTATGCCTCCAGATCTGTAAGCAGGTTGGGTATGGGTCTCGGGTTCCCGTAGCGAGCGCCTGCGTAGCGAAGCGCAGGCCGTCACGGACCTCTGCGGCGTAAGTGCACGGCGACAAAGTCAGCGCGTCACGCACCTCGCGTGACACTTGGCGGATTGCACGGGCAAGGGCCAATAGGCGCTCGTTGCAACGGGCCATCATTCTCACCGATGGGGCCCGGGTTCCCGTAGCGACGCGCCCGCGTAGCGAAGCGCAGGCCGTCACGGACACCTGCGGCGTAAGTCCACGGCGACAAAGTCAGCGCGTCACGCACCTGGCGTGACACGTGGCGGATTCCACGGGCAAGGGCCAATAGGAGCTGGCTGCAACGGAGCATCATTCCCACCGCCAATCGGTCGGTGGCAGGCGCGTCGGACCCACCAATCACAAACTTCTCGACACTGCTGGGGCCCTCGGCAGACTCCAAGTCAAGGACGGGGGCGTCGGACATCGATTCGTCACATGAGGTGGTGGATATGGGGGAAGACATTGCAGGTGATGGAAAAGCCACAGGTGTAGTACAATGCGACCTCAATGGGTTGGTGCCACGTGGGTCTACTGGTGCGCCTTGCTGGTTGCACTGTACCCTATTGGTATTCTGTATTTCATAATTTCTAATCTCTAATTTATAGTCTAGGATAGTTTAGCATTGCTGGCCCATGGCAGTAGGTCATGGGCGCAGCCAATGACGTCATGCCCGCATGGGAGATCGGCGTTGGTGCACCTCGCCTTCCCCCTTGGGTATTGTAAAGTCAGGCACCATTAGGGCAGTAACTATATCATCTTGGTCACTTGCTACTCTATTACTATTCAGGTTTTACCGCGCGTCGACGTCTACTACCGTACACCTACACGGTCTAGACTAGTTGCCCCGCCGTTTGCCCCTGCGGGTTTCAGGTGCCCTACTACCATATTGGTTGTTTGTTTTTCCCCTTTAGGTTGAGCCCTCGCGCGCTCCCTCTACCAGGCGGACCTCACACTTTATCGGTATTTGTACGCCAACAGGCGACGGTTCCAACCGTCCCACGCGGTTAAGTAGAGAGTAGAGAGGCTTCGTAGCTACAAGTTAGTCGTACTTGCGTTTGCGGTTGAGAATTACGGTAAGAAAGCTGCTTACCGCTCGCGCGGAGGACTTGTCAAGGGTAAGTCGGCACCTGATGGCCCGCGCTGAGGGCTTGTCAATGGTAAGTCGGCTCCTGATGGCCCGCGCTGAGGACTTGTCAAGGGTAAATTGGCACCTCATTTTGGTGCAATAGTTGTCTATAAAAGGGCGAAGTTGGTCGCCTCCTGACCAACTCCGGCCAGACCACTTCCCCTTTGAAGATGAGCCCCCGCCTTTCTTCACGGCAAATTCTGTCCTGCTTTCCCCTGTCGTTTTCTTCCTCCCTCTTAACCCTTTCCTTTTCCTTTAGCGGCTTGGTCTCCCGCTTTTCCCGACAAGCGCTTGAATTGCACTACCCATCGCTCGGGTTCGTCTTGTGCCTCGGCCTTAGAGATGTTGTTCCCCGCAGGTGACCTACGTTCGGTCCTGAGAGAGGGAGCTTCTACTTCTCTGTTGTCGTTTCGTGCCAGTTCCTGCCAGCACTAGGCCTATATTTTTGGTCGTGCTGTGGCTTCTACTTGCTACACCTCTCAGCTTTATCGTTGCTATTGTGCAAAGCTTGTGTGTTTACTATGGACTCTTGCCTTCTACCGCTACGCAGCGTGTTGGGCTGGTACTCTCGAGAGCACTTTCCGATGTGTCCCCTTTGCTTTGTGTTTGTGTCCCCCCGCCCCTGGGTCTGTTATCACCCGCACCGTTTTCCGTATCGAAACGGTGTTTTCACGGTACTCTCGAGGAGGGAGTAACGATCGAATGGATGTACCATTCATGTTCGAAACCACTGTGGAGTAACTAGGACAGGTCCCCGTTCTCGGTCTCTTGGTCGCTCGGTGTCGCTCCCGCTGGTTTTGGGAGTGGGTGAATGTAAAAACCGAAGTTTACTGAAGAGAATCTAAGACGTCAGGTATGCCTCCAGATCTGTAAGCAGGTTGGGTATGGGTCTCGGGTTCCCGTAGCGAGCGCCTGCGTAGCGAAGCGCAGGCCGTCACGGACCTCTGCGGCGTTAGTGCACGGCGACAAAGTCAGCGCGTCACGCACCTCGCGTGACACTTGGCGGATTGCACGGGCAAGGGCCAATAGGCGCTCGTTGCAACGGGCCATCATTCTCACCGATGGGGCCCGGGTTCCCGTAGCGACGCGCCCGCGTAGCGAAGCGCAGGCCGTCACGGACACCTGCGGCGTAAGTCCACGGCGACAAAGTCAGCGCGTCACGCACCTGGCGTGACACGTGGCGGATTCCACGGGCAAGGGCCAATAGGAGCTGGCTGCAACGGAGCATCATTCCCACCGCCAATCGGTCGGTGGCAGGCGCGTCGGACCCACCAATCACAAACTTCTCGACACTGCTGGGGCCCTCGGCAGACTCCAAGTCAAGGACGGGGGCGTCGGACATCGATTCGTCACTTGAGGTGGTGGATATGGGGGAAGACATTGCAGGTGATGGAAAAGCCACAGGTGTAGTACAATGAGACCTCAATGGGTTGGTGCCACGTGGGTCTACTGGTGCGCCTTGCTGGTTGCACTGTACCCTATTGGTATTCTGTATTTCATAATTTCTAATCTCTAATTTATAGTCTAGGATAGTTTAGCATTGCTGGCCCATGGCAGTAGGTCATGGGCGCAGCCAATGACGTCATGCCCGCATGGGAGATCGGCGTTGGTGCACCTCGCCTTCCCCCTTGGGTATTGTAAAGTCAGGCACCATTAGGGCAGTAACTATATCATCTTGGTCACTTGCTACTCTATTACTATTCAGGTTTTACCGCGCGTCGACGTCTACTTTCGTACACCTACACGGTCTAGACTAGTTGCCACGCCGTTTGCCCCTGCGGGTTTCAGGTGCCCTACTACCATATTGGTTGTTTGTTTTTCCCCTTTAGGCTGAGCCCTCGCGCGCTCCCTCTACCAGGCGGACCTCACACTTTATCGGTATTTGCACGCCAACAGGCGACGGTTCCAACCGTCCCACGCGGTTAAGTAGAGAGTAGAGAGGCTTCGTAGCTACAAGTTAGTCGTACTTGCGTTTGCGGTTGAGAATTACGGTAAGAAAGCTGCTTACCGCTCGCGCGGAGGACTTGTCAAGGGTAAGTCGGCACCTGATGGCCCGCGCTGAGGGCTTGTCAATGGTAAGTCGGCTCCTGATGGCCCGCGCTGAGGACTTGTCAAGGGTAAATTGGCACCTCATTTTGGTGCAATAGTTGTCTATAAAAGGGCGAAGTTGGTCGCCTCCTGACCAACTCCGGCCAGACCACTTCCCCTTTGAAGATGAGCCCCCGCCTTTCTTCACGGCAAATTCTGTCCTGCTTTCCCCTGTCGTTTTCTTCCTCCCTCTTAACCCTTTCCTTTTCCTTTAGCGGCTTGGTCTCCCGCTTTTCCCGACAAGCGCTTGAATTGCACTACCCATCGCTCGGGTTCGTCTTGTGCCTCGGCCTTAGAGATGTTGTTCCCCGCAGGTGACCTACGTTCGGTCCTGAGAGAGGGAGCTTCTACTTCTCTGTTGTCGTTTCGTGCCAGTTCCTGCCAGCACTAGGCCTATATTTTTGGTCGTGCTGTGGCTTCTACTTGCTACACCTCTCAGCTTTATCGTTGCTATTGTGCAAAGCTTGTGTGTTTACTATGGACTCTTGCCTTCTACCGCTACGCAGCGTGTTGGGCTGGTACTCTCGAGAGCACTTTCCGATGTGTCCCCTTTGCTTTGTGTTTGTGTCCCCCCGCCCCTGGGTCTGTTATCACCCGCACCGTTTTCCGTATCGAAACGGTGTTTTCACGGTACTCTCGAGGAGGGAGTAACGATCGAATGGATGTACCATTCATGTTCGAAACCACTGTGGAGTAACTAGGACAGGTCCCCGTTCTCGGTCTCTTGGTCGCTCGGTGTCGCTCCCGCTGGTTTTGGGAGTGGGTGAACGTAAAAACCGAAGTTTACTGAAGAGAATCTAAGACGTCAGGTATGCCTCCAGATCTGTAAGCAGGTTGGGTATGGGTCTCGGGTTCCCGTAGCGAGCGCCTGCGTAGCGAAGCGCAGGCCGTCACGGACCTCTGCGGCGTTAGTGCACGGCGACAAAGTCAGCGCGTCACGCACCTCGCGTGACACTTGGCGGATTGCACGGGCAAGGGCCAATAGGCGCTCGTTGCAACGGGCCATCATTCTCACCGATGGGGCCCGGGTTCCCGTAGCGACGCGCCCGCGTAGCGAAGCGCAGGCCGCCACGGACACCTGCGGCGTAAGTCCACGGTGACAAAGTCAGCGCGTCACGCACCTCGCGTGACACGTGGCGGATTCCACGGGCAAGGGCCAATAGGCGCTCGCTGCAACGGTGCATCATTCCCACCGCTGGGTCCCGGGTTCCCGTAGCGACGTGCCTGCGGAGCGAAGCGCAGGCCGTCACGGACACCTGCGGCATAAGTCCACGGCGACGAAGTCAGCGCGTCACGCACCTGGCGTGACACGTGGCGGATTCCACGGGCAAGGGCCAATAGGAGCTGGCTGCAACGGTGCATCATTCCCACCGCCAATCGGTCGGTGGCAGGCGCGTCGGACCCACCAATCACAAACTTCTCGACACTGCTGGGGCCCTCGGCAGACTCCAAGTCAAGGACGGGGGCATCGGACATCGATTCGTCACTTGAGGTGGTGGATATGGGGGAAGACATTGCAGGTGATGGAAAAGCCACAGGTGTAGTACAATGAGACCTCAATGGGTTGGTGCCACGTGGGTCTACTGGTGCGCCTTGCTGGTTGCACTGTACCCTATTGGTATTCTGTATTTCATAATTTCTAATCTCTAATTTATAGTCTAGGATAGTTTAGCATTGCTGGCCCATGACAGTAGGTCATGGGCGCAGCCAATGACGTCATGCCCGCATGGGAGATCGGCGTTGGTGCACCTCGCCTTCCCCCTTGGGTATTGTAAAGTCAGGCACCATTAGGGCAGTAACTATATCATCTTGGTCACTTGCTACTCTATTACTATTCAGGTTTTACCACGCGTCGACGTCTACTACCGTACACCTACACGGTCTAGACTAGTTGCCGCGCCGTTTGCCCCTGCGGGTTTCAGGTGCCCTACTACCATATTGGTTGTTTGTTTTTCCCCTTTAGGTTGAGCCCTCGCGCGCTCCCTCTACCAGGCGGACCTCACACTTTATCGGTATTTGTACGCCAACAGGCGACGGTTCCAACCGTCCCACGCGGTTAAGTAGAGAGTAGAGAGGCTTCGTAGCTACAAGTTAGTCGTACTTGCGTTTGCGGTTGAGAATTACGGTAAGAAAGCTGCTTACCGCTCGCGCGGAGGACTTGTCAAGGGTAAGTCGGCACCTGATGGCCCGCGCTGAGGGCTTGTCAATGGTAAGTCGGCTCCTGATGGCCCGCGCTGAGGACTTGTCAAGGGTAAGTTGGCACCTCATTTTGGTGCAATAGTTGTCTATAAAAGGGCGAAGTTGGTCGCCTCCTGACCAACTCCGGCCAGACCACTTCCCCTTTGAAGATGAGCCCCCGCCTTTCTTCACGGCAAATTCTGTCCTGCTTTCCCCTGTCGTTTTCTTCCTCCCTCTTAACCCTTTCCTTTTCCTTTAGCGGCTTGGTCTCCCGCTTTTCCCGACAAGCGCTTGAATTGCACTACCCATCGCTCGGGTTCGTCTTGTGCCTCGGCCTTAGAGGTGTTGTTCCCCGCAGGTGACCTACGTTCGGTCCTGAGAGAGGGAGCTTCTACTTCTCTGTTGTCGTTTCGTGCCAGTTCCTGCCAGCACTAGGCCTATATTTTTGGTCGCGCTGTGGCTTCTACTTGCTACACGTCTCAGCTTTATCGTTGCTATTGTGCAAAGCTTGTGTGTTTACTATGGACTCTTGCCTTCTACCGCTACGCAGCGTGTTGGGCTGGTACTCTCGAGAGCACTTTCCGATGTGTCCCCTTTGCTTTGTGTTTGTGTCCCCCCGCCCCTGGGTCTGTTATCACCCGCACCGTTTTCCGTATCGAAACGGTGTTTTCACGGTACTCTCGAGGAGGGAGTAACGATCGAATGGATGTACCATTCATGTTCGAAACCACTGTGGAGTAACTAGGACAGGTCCCCGTTCTCGGTCTCTTGGTCGCTCGGTGTCGCTCCCGCTGGTTTTGGGAGTGGGTGAACGTAAAAACCGAAGTTTACTGAAGAGAATCTAAGACGTCAGGTATGCCTCCAGATCTGTAAGCAGGTTGGGTATGGGTCTCGGGTTCCCGTAGCGAGCGCCTGCGTAGCGAAGCGCAGGCCGTCACGGACCTCTGCGGCGTAAGTGCACGGCGACAAAGTCAGCGCGTCACGCACCTCGCGTGACACTTGGCGGATTGCACGGGCAAGGGCCAATAGGCGCTCGTTGCAACGGGCCATCATTCTCACCGATGGGGCCCGGGTTCCCGTAGCGACGCGCCCGCGTAGCGAAGCGCAGGCCGCCACGGACACCTGCGGCGTAAGTCCACGGTGACAAAGTCAGCGCGTCACGCACCTCGCGTGACACGTGGCGGATTCCACGGGCAAGGGCCAATAGGCGCTCGCTGCAACGGTGCAGCTGGGTCCCGGGTTCCCGTAGCGACGCGCCTGCGGTAGCGAAGCGCAGGCCGTCACGGACACCTGCGGCCCACGACGTCAGAGCGTCACGCACCTCGCGTGACACGTGGCGGATTCCACGGGCAGGGCCAATAGGCGCTCGCTGCAACGGTGCATCATTCCCACCGCCAATCGGTCGGTGGCAGGCGCGTCGGACCCACCAATCACAAACTTCTCGACACTGCTGGGGCCCTCGGCAGACTCCAAGTCAAGGACGGGGGCGTCGGACATCGATTCGTCACTTGAGGTGGTGGATATGGGGGAAGACATTGCAGGTGATGGAAAAGCCACAGGTGTAGTACAATGAGACCTCAATGGGTTGGTGCCACGTGGGTCTACTGGTGCGCCTTGCTGGTTGCACTGTACCCTATTGGTATTCTGTATTTCATAATTTCTAATCTCTAATTTATAGTCTAGGATAGTTTAGCATTGCTGGCCCATGGCAGTAGGTCATGGGCGCAGCCAATGACGTCATGCCCGCATGGGAGATCGGCGTTGGTGCACCTCGCCTTCCCCCTTGGGTATTGTAAAGTCAGGCACCATTAGGGCAGTAACTATATCATCTTGGTCACTTGCTACTCTATTACTATTCAGGTTTTACCGCGCGTCGACGTCTACTACCGTACACCTACACGGTCTAGACTAGTTGCCCCGCCGTTTGCCCCTGCGGGTTTCAGGTGCCCTACTACCATATTGGTTGTTTGTTTTTCCCCTTTAGGTTGAGCCCTCGCGCGCTCCCTCTACCAGGCGGACCTCACACTTTATCGGTATTTGTACGCCAACAGGCGACGGTTCCAACCGTCCCAC
The DNA here is from genome assembly GCA_030374805.1 of Gracilaria gracilis. NCBI lineage: Eukaryota > Rhodophyta > Florideophyceae > Gracilariales > Gracilariaceae > Gracilaria > Gracilaria gracilis. The sequence goes on along the minus strand of JARGSG010000212.1, from coordinate 122,766 downwards.
GCGGTTAAGTAGAGAGTAGAGAGGCTTCGTAGCTACAAGTTAGTCGTACTTGCGTTTGCGGTTGAGAATTACGGTAAGAAAGCTGCTTACCGCTCGCGCGGAGGACTTGTCAAGGGTAAGTCGGCACCTGATGGCCCGCGCTGAGGGCTTGTCAATGGTAAGTCGGCTCCTGATGGCCCGCGCTGAGGACTTGTCAAGGGTAAGTTGGCACCTCATTTTGGTGCAATAGTTGTCTATAAAAGGGCGAAGTTGGTCGCCTCCTGACCAACTCCGGCCAGACCACTTCCCCTTTGAAGATGAGCCCCCGCCTTTCTTCACGGCAAATTCTGTCCTGCTTTCCCCTGTCGTTTTCTTCCTCCCTCTTAACCCTTTCCTTTTCCTTTAGCGGCTTGGTCTCCCGCTTTTCCCGACAAGCGCTTGAATTGCACTACCCATCGCTCGGGTTCGTCTTGTGCCTCGGCCTTAGAGATGTTGTTCCCCGCAGGTGACCTACGTTCGGTCCTGAGAGAGGGAGCTTCTACTTCTCTGTTGTCGTTTCGTGCCAGTTCCTGCCAGCACTAGGCCTATATTTTTGGTCGTGCTGTGGCTTCTACTTGCTACACCTCTCAGCTTTATCGTTGCTATTGTGCAAAGCTTGTGTGTTTACTATGGACTCTTGCCTTCTACCGCTACGCAGCGTGTTGGGCTGGTACTCTCGAGAGCACTTTCCGATGTGTCCCCTTTGCTTTGTGTTTGTGTCCCCCCGCCCCTGGGTCTGTTATCACCCGCACCGTTTTCCGTATCGAAACGGTGTTTTCACGGTACTCTCGAGGAGGGAGTAACGATCGAATGGATGTACCATTCATGTTCGAAACCACTGTGGAGTAACTAGGACAGGTCCCCGTTCTCGGTCTCTTGGTCGCTCGGTGTCGCTCCCGCTGGTTTTGGGAGTGGGTGAATGTAAAAACCGAAGTTTACTGAAGAGAATCTAAGACGTCAGGTATGCCTCCAGATCTGTAAGCAGGTTGGGTATGGGTCTCGGGTTCCCGTAGCGAGCGCCTGCGTAGCGAAGCGCAGGCCGTCACGGACCTCTGCGGCGTTAGTGCACGGCGACAAAGTCAGCGCGTCACGCACCTCGCGTGACACTTGGCGGATTGCACGGGCAAGGGCCAATAGGCGCTCGTTGCAACGGGCCATCATTCTCACCGATGGGGCCCGGGTTCCCGTAGCGACGCGCCCGCGTAGCGAAGCGCAGGCCGCCACGGACACCTGCGGCGTAAGTCCACGGTGACAAAGTCAGCGCGTCACGCACCTCGCGTGACACGTGGCGGATTCCACGGGCAAGGGCCAATAGGCGCTCGCTGCAACGGTGCATCATTCCCACCGCTGGGTCCCGGGTTCCCGTAGCGACGCGCCTGCGGAGCGAAGCGCAGGCCGTCACGGACACCTGCGGCATAAGTCCACGGCGACGAAGTCAGCGCGTCACGCACCTGGCGTGACACGTGGCGGATTCCACAGGCAAGGGCCAATAGGAGCTGGCTGCAACGGTGCATCATTCCCACCGCCAATCGGTCGGTGGCAGGCGCGTCGGACCCACCAATCACAAACTTCTCGACACTGCTGGGGCCCTCGGCAGACTCCAAGTCAAGGACGGGGGCATCGGACATCGATTCGTCACTTGAGGTGGTGGATATGGGGGAAGACATTGCAGGTGATGGAAAAGCCACAGGTGTAGTACAATGAGACCTCAATGGGTTGGTGCCACGTGGGTCTACTGGTGCGCCTTGCTGGTTGCACTGTACCCTATTGGTATTCTGTATTTCATAATTTCTAATCTCTAATTTATAGTCTAGGATAGTTTAGCATTGCTGGCCCATGACAGTAGGTCATGGGCGCAGCCAATGACGTCATGCCCGCATGGGAGATCGGCGTTGGTGCACCTCGCCTTCCCCCTTGGGTATTGTAAAGTCAGGCACCATTAGGGCAGTAACTATATCATCTTGGTCACTTGCTACTCTATTACTATTCAGGTTTTACCGCGCGTCGACGTCTACTACCGTACACCTACACGGTCTAGACTAGTTGCCCCGCCGTTTGCCCCTGCGGGTTTCAGGTGCCCTACTACCATATTGGTTGTTTGTTTTTCCCCTTTAGGTTGAGCCCTCGCGCGCTCCCTCTACCAGGCGGACCTCACACTTTATCGGTATTTGTACGCCAACAGGCGACGGTTCCAACCGTCCCACGCGGTTAAGTAGAGAGTAGAGAGGCTTCGTAGCTACAAGTTAGTCGTACTTGCGTTTGCGGTTGAGAATTACGGTAAGAAAGCTGCTTACCGCTCGCGCGGAGGACTTGTCAAGGGTAAGTCGGCACCTGATGGCCCGCGCTGAGGGCTTGTCAATGGTAAGTCGGCTCCTGATGGCCCGCGCTGAGGACTTGTCAAGGGTAAGTTGGCACCTCATTTTGGTGCAATAGTTGTCTATAAAAGGGCGAAGTTGGTCGCCTCCTGACCAACTCCGGCCAGACCACTTCCCCTTTGAAGATGAGCCCCCGCCTTTCTTCACGGCAAATTCTGTCCCGCTTTCCCCTGTCGTTTTCTTCCTCCCTCTTAACCCTTTTCTCTTCCTTTAGCGGCTTGGTCTCCCGCTTTTCCCGACAAGCGCTTGAATTGCACTACCCATCGCTCGGGTTCGTCTTGTGCCTCGGCCTTAGAGGTGTTGTTCCCCGCAGGTGACCTACGTTCGGTCCTGAGAGAGGGAGCTTCTACTTCTCTGTTGTCGTTTCGTGCCAGTTCCTGCCAGCACTAGGCCTATATTTTTGGTCGCGCTGTGGCTTCTACTTGCTACACGTCTCAGCTTTATCGTTGCTATTGTGCAAAGCTTGTGTGTTTACTATGGACTCTTGCCTTCTACCGCTACGCAGCGTGTTGGGCTGGTACTCTCGAGAGCACTTTCCGATGTGTCCCCTTTGCTTTGTGTTTGTGTCCCCCCGCCCCTGGGTCTGTTATCACCCGCACCGTTTTCCGTATCGAAACGGTGTTTTCACGGTACTCTCGAGGAGGGAGTAACGATCGAATGGATGTACCATTCATGTTCGAAACCACTGTGGAGTAACTAGGACAGGTCCCCGTTCTCGGTCTCTTGGTCGCTCGGTGTCGCTCCCGCTGGTTTTGGGAGTGGGTGAACGTAAAAACCGAAGTTTACTGAAGAGAATCTAAGACGTCAGGTATGCCTCCAGATCTGTAAGCAGGTTGGGTATGGGTCTCGGGTTCCCGTAGCGAGCGCCTGCGTAGCGAAGCGCAGGCCGTCACGGACCTCTGCGGCGTAAGTGCACGGCGACAAAGTCAGAGCGTCACGCAGCTCGCGTGACACTTGGCGGATTGCACGGGCAAGGGCCAATAGGCGCTCGTTGCAACGGGCCATCATTCTCACCGATGGGGCCCGGGTTCCCGTAGCGACGCGCCCGCGTAGCGAAGCGCAGGCCGCCACGGACACCTGCGGCGTAAGTCCACGGTGACAAAGTCAGCGCGTCACGCACCTCGCGTGACACGTGGCGGATTCCACGGGCAAGGGCCAATAGGCGCTCGCTGCAACGGTGCATCATTCCCACCGCTGGGTCCCGGGTTCCCGTAGCGACGCGCCTGCGTAGCGAAGCGCAGGCCGTCACGGACACCTGCGGCGTAAGTCCATGGCGACAAAGTCAGAGCGTCACGCACCTCGCGTGACACGTGGCGGATTCCACGGGCAGGGACCAATAGGCGCTCGCTGCAACGGTGCATCATTCCCACCGCCAATCGGTCGGTGGCAGGCGCGTCGGACCCACCAATCACAAACTTCTCGACACTGCTGGGGCCCTCGGCAGACTCCAAGTCAAGGACGGGGGCGTCGGACATCGATTCGTCACTTGAGGTGGTGGATATGGGGGAAGACATTGCAGGTGATGGAAAAGCCACAGGTGTAGTACAATGAGACCTCAATGGGTTGGTGCCACGTGGGTCTACTGGTGCGCCTTGCTGGTTGCACTGTACCCTATTGGTATTCTGTATTTCATAATTTCTAATCTCTAATTTATAGTCTAGGATAGTTTAGCATTGCTGGCCCATGACAGTAGGTCATGGGCGCAGCCAATGACGTCATGCCCGCATGGGAGATCGGCGTTGGTGCACCTAGCCTTCCCCCTTGGGTATTGTAAAGTCAGGCACCATTAGGGCAGTAACTATATCATCTTGGTCACTTGCTACTCTATTACTATTCAGGTTTTACCGCGCGTCGACGTCTACTACCGTACACCTACACGGTCTAGACTAGTTGTCCCGCCGTTTGCCCCTGCGTGTTTCAGGTGCCCTACTACCATATTGGTTGTTTGTTTTTCCCCTTTAGGTTGAGCCCTCGCGCGCTCCCTCTACCAGGCGGACCTCACACTTTATCGGTATTTGTACGCCAACAGGCGACGGTTCCAACCGTCCCACGCGGTCAAGTAGAGAGTAGAGAGGCTTCGTAGCTACAAGTTAGTCGTACTTGCGTTTGCGGTTGAGAATTACGGTAAGAAAGCTGCTTACCGCTCGCGCGGAGGACTTGTCAAGGGTAAGTCGGCACCTGATGGCCCGCGCTGAGGGCTTGTCAATGGTAAGTCGGCTCCTGATGGCCCGCGCTGAGGACTTGTCAAGGGTAAGTTGGCACCTCATTTTGGTGCAATAGTTGTCTATAAAAGGGCGAAGTTGGTCGCCTCCTGACCAACTCCGGCCAGACCACTTCCCCTTTGAAGATGAGCCCCCGCCTTTCTTCACGGCAAATTCTGTCCTGCTTTCCCCTGTCGTTTTCTTCCTCCCTCTTAACCCTTTCCTTTTCCTTTAGCGGCTTGGTCTCCCGCTCTTCCCGACAAGCGCTTGAATTGCACTACCCATCGCTCGGGTTCGTCTTGTGCCTCGGCCTTAGAGGTGTTGTTCCCCGCAGGTGACCTACGTTCGGTCCTGAGAGAGGGAGCTTCTACTTCTCTGTTGTCGTTTCGTGCCAGTTCCTGCCAGCACTAGGCGTATATTTTTGGTCGTGCTGTGGCTTCTACTTGCTACACGTCTCAGCTTTATCGTTGCTATTGTGCAAAGCTTGTGTGTTTACTATGGACTCTTGCCTTCTACCGCTACGCAGCGTGTTGGGCTGGTACTCTCGAGAGCACTTTCCGATGTGTCCCCTTTGCTTTGTGTTTGTGTCCCCCCGCCCCTGGGTCTGTTATCACCCGCACCGTTTTCCGTATCGAAACGGTGTTTTCACGGTACTCTCGAGGAGGGAGTAACGATCGAATGGATGTACCATTCATGTTCGAAACCACTGTGGAGTAACTAGGACAGGTCCCCGTTCTCGGTCTCTTGGTCGCTCGGTGTCGCTCCCGCTGGTTTTGGGAGTGGGTGAACGTAAAAACCGAAGTTTACTGAAGAGAATCTAAGACGTCAGGTATGCCTCCAGATCTGTAAGCAGGTTGGGTATGGGTCTCGGGTTCCCGTAGCGAGCGCCTGCGTAGCGAAGCGCAGGCCGTCACGGACCTCTGCGGCGTAAGTGCACGGCGACAAAGTCAGAGCGTCACGCAGCTCGCGTGACACTTGGCGGATTGCACGGGCAAGGGCCAATAGGCGCTCGTTGCAACGGGCCATCATTCTCACCGATGGGGCCCGGGTTCCCGTAGCGACGCGCCCGCGTAGCGAAGCGCAGGCCGCCACGGACACCTGCGGCGTAAGTCCACGGTGACAAAGTCAGCGCGTCACGCACCTCGCGTGACACGTGGCGGATTCCACGGGCAAGGGCCAATAGGCGCTCGCTGCAACGGTGCATCATTCCCACCGCTGGGTCCCGGGTTCCCGTAGCGACGCGCCTGCGTAGCGAAGCGCAGGCCGTCACGGACACCTGCGGCGTAAGTCCATGGCGACAAAGTCAGAGCGTCACGCACCTCGCGTGACACGTGGCGGATTCCACGGGCAGGGGCCAATAGGCGCTCGCTGCAACGGTGCATCATTCCCACCGCCAATCGGTCGGTGGCAGGCGCGTCGGACCCACCAATCACAAACTTCTCGACACTGCTGGGGCCCTCGGCAGACTCCAAGTCAAGGACGGGGGCGTCGGACATCGATTCGTCACTTGAGGTGGTGGATATGGGGGAAGACATTGCAGGTGATGGAAAAGCCACAGGTGTAGTACAATGAGACCTCAATGGGTTGGTGCCACGTGGGTCTACTGGTGCGCCTTGCTGGTTGCACTGTACCCTATTGGTATTCTGTATTTCATAATTTCTAATCTCTAATTTATAGTCTAGGATAGTTTAGCATTGCTGGCCCATGACAGTAGGTCATGGGCGCAGCCAATGACGTCATGCCCGCATGGGAGATCGGCGTTGGTGCACCTCGCCTTCCCCCTTGGGTATTGTAAAGTCAGGCACCATTAGGGCAGTAACTATATCATCTTGGTCACTTGCTACTCTATTACTATTCAGGTTTTACCGCGCGTCGACGTCTACTACCGTACACCTACACGGTCTAGACTAGTTGCCCCGCCGTTTGCCCCTGCGTGTTTCAGGTGCCCTACTACCATATTGGTTGTTTGTTTTTCCCCTTTAGGTTGAGCCCTCGCGCGCTCCCTCTACCAGGCGGACCTCACACTTTATCGGTATTTGTACGCCAACAGGCGACGGTTCCAACCGTCCCACGCGGTTAAGTAGAGAGTAGAGAGGCTTCGTAGCTACAAGTTAGTCGTACTTGCGTTTGCGGTTGAGAATTACGGTAAGAAAGCTGCTTACCGCTCGCGCGGAGGACTTGTCAAGGGTAAGTCGGCACCTGATGGCCCGCGCTGAGGGCTTGTCAATGGTAAGTCGGCTCCTGATGGCCCGCGCTGAGGACTTGTCAAGGGTAAGTTGGCACCTCATTTTGGTGCAATAGTTGTCTATAAAAGGGCGAAGTTGGTCGCCTCCTGACCAACTCCGGCCAGACCACTTCCCCTTTGAAGATGAGCCCCCGCCTTTCTTCACGGCAAATTCTGTCCTGCTTTCCCCTGTCGTTTTCTTCCTCCCTCTTAACCCTTTCCTTTTCCTTTAGCGGCTTGGTCTCCCGCTCTTCCCGACAAGCGCTTGAATTGCACTACCCATCGCTCGGGTTCGTCTTGTGCCTCGGCCTTAGAGGTGTTGTTCCCCGCAGGTGACCTACGTTCGGTCCTGAGAGAGGGAGCTTCTACTTCTCTGTTGTCGTTTCGTGCCAGTTCCTGCCAGCACTAGGCGTATATTTTTGGTCGTGCTGTGGCTTCTACTTGCTACACGTCTCAGCTTTATCGTTGCTATTGTGCAAAGCTTGTGTGTTTACTATGGACTCTTGCCTTCTACCGCTACGCAGCGTGTTGGGCTGGTACTCTCGAGAGCACTTTCCGATGTGTCCCCTTTGCTTTGTGTTTGTGTCCCCCCGCCCCTGGGTCTGTTATCACCCGCACCGTTTTCCGTATCGAAACGGTGTTTTCACGGTACTCTCGAGGAGGGAGTAACGATCGAATGGATGTACCATTCATGTTCGAAACCACTGTGGAGTAACTAGGACAGGTCCCCGTTCTCGGTCTCTTGGTCGCTCGGTGTCGCTCCCGCTGGTTTTGGGAGTGGGTGAATGTAAAAACCGAAGTTTACTGAAGAGAATCTAAGACGTCAGGTATGCCTCCAGATCTGTAAGCAGGTTGGGTATGGGTCTCGGGTTCCCGTAGCGAGCGCCTGCGTAGCGAAGCGCAGGCCGTCACGGACCTCTGCGGCGTAAGTCCACGGCGACAAAGTCAGAGCGTCACGCAGCTCGCGTGACACTTGGCGGATTGCACGGGCAAGGGCCAATAGGCGCTCGTTGCAACGGGCCATCATTCTCACCGATGGGGCCCGGGTTCCCGTAGCGACGCGCCCGCGTAGCGAAGCGCAGGCCGCCACGGACACCTGCGGCGTAAGTCCACGGTGACAAAGTCAGCGCGTCACGCACCTCGCGTGACACGTGGCGGATTCCACGGGCAAGGGCCAATAGGCGCTCGCTGCAACGGTGCATCATTCCCACCGCTGGGTCCCGGGTTCCCGTAGCGACGCGCCTGCGTAGCGAAGCGCAGGCCGTCACGGACACCTGCGGCGTAAGTCCATGGCGACAAAGTCAGAGCGTCACGCACCTCGCGTGACACGTGGCGGATTCCACGGGCAAGGGCCAATAGGCGCTCGCTGCAACAGTGCATCATTCCCACCGCCAATCGGTCGGTGGCAGGCGCGTCGGACCCACCAATCACAAACTTCTCGACACTGCTGGGGCCCTCGGCAGACTCCAAGTCAAGGACGGGGGCGTCGGACATCGATTCGTCACTTGAGGTGGTGGATATGGGGGAAGACATTGCAGGTGATGGAAAAGCCACAGGTGTAGTACAATGAGACCTCAATGGGTTGGTGCCACGTGGGTCTACTGGTGCGCCTTGCTGGTTGCACTGTACCCTATTGGTATTCTGTATTTCATAATTTCTAATCTCTAATTTATAGTCTAGGATAGTTTAGCATTGCTGGCCCATGACAGTAGGTCATGGGCGCAGCCAATGACGTCATGCCCGCATGGGAGATCGGCGTTGGTGCACCTCGCCTTCCCCCTTGGGTATTGTAAAGTCAGGCACCATTAGGGCAGTAACTATATCATCTTGGTCACTTGCTACTCTATTACTATTCAGGTTTTACCGCGCGTCGACGTCTACTACCGTACACCTACACGGTCTAGACTAGTTGCCCCGCCGTTTGCCCCTGCGGGTTTCAGGTGCCCTACTACCATATTGGTTGTTTGTTTTTCCCCTTTAGGTTGAGCCCTCGCGCGCTCCCTCTACCAGGCGGACCTCACACTTTATCGGTATTTGTACGCCAACAGGCGACGGTTCCAACCGTCCCACGCGGTTAAGTAGAGAGTAGAGAGGCTTCGTAGCTACAAGTTAGTCGTACTTGCGTTTGCGGTTGAGAATTACGGTAAGAAAGCTGCTTACCGCTCGCGCGGAGGACTTGTCAAGGGTAAGTCGGCACCTGATGGCCCGCGCTGAGGGCTTGTCAATGGTAAGTCGGCTCCTGATGGCCCGCGCTGAGGACTTGTCAAGGGTAAGTTGGCACCTCATTTTGGTGCAATAGTTGTCTATAAAAGGGCGAAGTTGGTCGCCTCCTGACCAACTCCGGCCAGACCACTTCCCCTTTGAAGATGAGCCCCCGCCTTTCTTCACGGCAAATTCTGTCCTGCTTTCCCCTGTCGTTTTCTTCCTCCCTCTTAACCCTTTCCTTTTCCTTTAGCGGCTTGGTCTCCCGCTCTTCCCGACAAGCGCTTGAATTGCACTACCCATCGCTCGGGTTCGTCTTGTGCCTCGGCCTTAGAGGTGTTGTTCCCCGCAGGTGACCTACGTTCGGTCCTGAGAGAGGGAGCTTCTACTTCTCTGTTGTCGTTTCGTGCCAGTTCCTGCCAGCACTAGGCGTATATTTTTGGTCGTGCTGTGGCTTCTACTTGCTACACGTCTCAGCTTTATCGTTGCTATTGTGCAAAGCTTGTGTGTTTACTATGGACTCTTGCCTTCTACCGCTACGCAGCGTGTTGGGCTGGTACTCTCGAGAGCACTTTCCGATGTGTCCCCCTTTGCTTTGTGTTTGTGTCCCCCCGCCCCTGGGTCTGTTATCACCCGCACCGTTTTCCGTATCGAAACGGTGTTTTCACGGTACTCTCGAGGAGGGAGTAACGATCGAATGGATGTACCATTCATGTTCGAAACCACTGTGGAGTAACTAGGACAGGTCCCCGTTCTCGGTCTCTTGGTCGCTCGGTGTCGCTCCCGCTGGTTTTGGGAGTGGGTGAATGTAAAAACCGAAGTTTACTGAAGAGAATCTAAGACGTCAGGTATGCCTCCAGATCTGTAAGCAGGTTGGGTATGGGTCTCGGGTTCCCGTAGCGAGCGCCTGCGTAGCGAAGCGCAGGCCGTCACGGACCTCTGCGGCGTAAGTCCACGGCGACAAAGTCAGAGCGTCACGCAGCTCGCGTGACACTTGGCGGATTGCACGGGGCAAGGGCCAATAGGCGCTCGTTGCAACGGGCCATCATTCTCACCGATGGGGCCCGGGTTCCCGTAGCGACGCGCCCGCGTAGCGAAGCGCAGGCCGCCACGGACACCTGCGGCGTAAGTCCACGGTGACAAAGTCAGCGCGTCACGCACCTCGCGTGACACGTGGCGGATTCCACGGGCAAGGGCCAATAGGCGCTCGCTGCAACGGTGCAACATTCCCACCGCTGGGTCCCCGGGTTCCCGTAGCGACGCGCCTGCGTAGCGAAGCGCAGGCCGTCACGGACACCTGCGGCGTAAGTCCATGGCGACAAAGTCAGAGCGTCACGCACCTCGCGTGACACGTGGCGGATTCCACGGGCAAGGGCCAATAGGCGCTCGCTGCAACAGTGCATCATTCCCACCGCCAATCGGTCGGTGGCAGGCGCGTCGGACCCACCAATCACAAGCTTCTCGACACTGCTGGGGCCCTCGGCAGACTCCAAGTCAAGGACGGGGGCGTCGGACATCGATTCGTCACTTGAGGTGGTGGATATGGGGGAAGACATTTCAGGTGATGGAAAAGCCACAGGTGTAGTACAATGAGACCTCAATGGGTTGGTGCCACGTGGGTCTACTGGTGCGCCTTGCTGGTTGCACTGTACCCTATTGGTATTCTGTATTTCATAATTTCTAATCTCTAATTTATAGTCTAGGATAGTTTAGCATTGCTGGCCCATGGCAGTAGGTCATGGGCGCAGCCAATGACGTCATGCCCGCATGGGAGATCGGCGTTGGTGCACCTCGCCTTCCCCCTTGGGTATTGTAAAGTCAGGCACCATTAGGGCAGTAACTATATCATCTTGGTCACTTGCTACTCTATTACTATTCAGGTTTTACCGCGCGTCGACGTCTACTACCGTACACCTACACGGTCTAGACTAGTTGCCCCGCCGTTTGCCCCTGCGGGTTTCAGGTGCCCTACTACCATATTGGTTGTTTGTTTTTCCCCTTTAGGTTGAGCCCTCGCGCGCTCTCTCTACCAGGCGGACCTCACACTTTATCGGTATTTATACGCCAACAGGCGACGGTTCCAACCGTCCCACGCGGTTAAGTAGAGAGTAGAGAGGCTTCGTAGCTACAAGTTAGTCGTACTTGCGTTTGCGGTTGAGAATTACGGTAAGAAAGCTGCTTACCGCTCGCGCGGAGGACTTGTCAAGGGTGAGTCGGCACCTGATGGCCCGCGCTGAGGGCTTGTCAATGGTAAGTCGGCTCCTGATGGCCCGCGCTGAGGACTTGTCAAGGGTAAGTTGGCACCTCATTTTGGTGCAATAGTTGTCTATAAAAGGGCGAAGTTGGTCGCCTCCTGACCAACTCCGGCCAGACCACTTCCCCTTTGAAGATGAGCCCCCGCCTTTCTTCACGGCAAATTCTGTCCTGCTTTCCCCTGTCGTTTTCTTCCTCCCTCTTAACCCTTTCCTTTTCCTTTAGCGGCTTGGTCTCCCGCTTTTCCCGACAAGCGCTTGAATTGCACTACCCATCGCTCGGGTTCGTCTTGTGCCTCGGCCTTAGAGATGTTGTTCCCCGCAGGTGACCTACGTTCGGTCCTGAGAGAGGGAGCTTCTACTTCTCTGTTGTCGTTTCGTGCCAGTTCCTGCCAGCACTAGGCGTATATTTTTGGTCGTGCTGTGGCTTCTACTTGCTACACGTCTCAGCTTTATCGTTGCTATTGTGCAAAGCTTGTGTGTTTACTATGGACTCTTGCCTTCTACCGCTACGCAGCGTGTTGGGCTGGTACTCTCGAGAGCACTTTGTGATGTGTCCCCTTTGCTTTGTGTTTGTGTCCCCCTGCCCCTGGGTCTGTTATCACCCGCACCGTTTTCCGTATCGAAACGGTGTTTTCACGGTACTCTCGAGGAGGGAGTAACGATCGAATGGATGTACCATTCATGTTCGAAACCACTGTGGAGTAACTAGGACAGGTCCCCGTTCTCGGTCTCTTGGTCGCTCGGTGTCGCTCCCGCTGGTTTTGGGAGTGGGTGAATGTAAAAACCGAAGTTTACTGAAGAGAATCTAAGACGTCAGGTATGCCTCCAGATCTGTAAGCAGGTTGGGTATGGGTCTCGGGTTCCCGTAGCGAGCGCCTGCGTAGCGAAGCGCAGGCCGTCACGGACCTCTGCGGCGTAAGTGCACGGCGACAAAGTCAGCGCGTCACGCACCTCGCGTGACACATGGCGGATTGCACGGGCAAGGGCCAATAGGCGCTCGTTGCAACGGGGCATCATTCTCACCGAGGGGTCCTGGGTTCCCGTAGCGACGCGCCTGCGTAGCGAAGCGCAGGCCGCCACGGACACCTTCGGCGTAAGTCCACGGCGATAACATCAGCGCGTCACGCATATCGCGTGACACGTGGCGGATTCCACGGACAAGGCCCATTATGAGCTCTCCGCAACGGTGCATCATTCCCACCGCTGGGTCCCGGGTTCCCGTAGCGACGCGCCTGCGTAGCGAAGCGCAGGCCGTCACGGACCTCTGCGGCGTAAGTCCACGGCGACAAAGTCAGCGCTTCACGCACCTCGCGTGACACGTGGCGGATTCCACGGGCAAGGGCCAATAGGCGCTCGCTGCAACGGTGCATCATTCCCACCGCTGGGTCCCGGATTCCCGTAGAGGTGTTGTTCCCCGCAGGTGACCTACGTTCGGTCCTGAGAGAGGGAGCTTCTACTTCTCTGTTGTCGTTTCGTGCCGGTTCCTGCCAGCACTAGGCCTATATTTTTAGTCGTGCTGTGGCTTCTACTTGCTACACGTCTCAGCTTTATCGTTGCTATTGTGCAAAGCTTGTGTGTTTACTATGGACTCTTGCCTTCTACCGCTACGCAGCGTGTTGGGCTGGTACTCTCGAGAGCACTTTGTGATGTGTCCCCTTTGCTTTGTGTTTGTGTCCCCCCCGCCCCTGGGTCTGTTATCACCCGCACCGTTTTCCGTATCGAAACGGTGTTTTCACGGTACTCTCGAGGAGGGAGTAACGATCGAATGGATGTACCATTCATGTTCGAAACCACTGTGGAGTAACTAGGACAGGTCCCCGTTCTCGGTCTCTTGGTCGCTCGGTGTCGCTCCCGCTGGTTTTGGGAGTGGGTGAATGTAAAAACCGAAGTTTACTGAAGAGAATCTAAGACGTCAGGTTTGCCTCCAGATCTGTAAGCAGGTTGGGTATGGGTCTCGGGTTCCCGTAGCGAGCGCATGCGTAGCGAAGCGCAGGCCGTCACGGACCTCTGCGGCGTAAGTGCACGGCGACAAAGTCAGCGCGTCACGCAGCTCGCGTGACACTTGGCGGATTGCACGGGCAAGGGCCATTAGGAGCTCTCCGCAACGGTGCATCATTCCCACCGCTGGGTCCCGGGTTCCCGTAGCGACGCGCCTGCGTAGCGAAGCGCATGCCGCCACGGACACCTGCGGCGTAAGTCCACGGCGACAAAGTCAGCGCGTCACGCACCTGGCGTGACACGTGGCGGATTCCACGGGCAAGGGCCAATAGGCGCTCGCTGCAACGGTGCATCATTCCCACCGCAGGGTCCCGGATTCCCGTAGAGGTGTTGTTCCCCGCAGGTGACCTACGTTCGATCCTGAGAGAGGGAGCTTCTACTTCTCTCTTGTCGTTTTGTGCCAGTTCCCGCCAGCACTAGGCCTATAGTTTAGGTCGTGCTGTGGCTTCTACTTGCTACATGTCTCAGCTTTATCGTTGCTATTCTGCAAAGCTTGTGTGTTTACTATGGACTCTTGCCTTCTACCGCTACGCAGCGTGTTGGGCTGGTACTCTCGAGAGCACTTTGTGATGTGTCCCCTTTGCTTTGTGTTTGTGTCCCCCCGCCCCTGAGTTTGTTATCACCCGCACCGTTCTCCGTATCAAAACGGTGTTTTCATGGTACTCTCGAGGAGGTAGTAACGATCGAATGGATGTACCATTCATGTTCGAAACCACTGTGCAGTAACTAGGACAGGTCCCCGTTCCTGTCTCTTGGTCGCTCGGTGTCGCTCCCGCTGGGTTTGGGAGTGTGTGAACGTAAAAACCGAAGTTTGCTGAAGGGAATCTAAGACCTCAGATATGCCTCCAGATCTGTAAGCAGGTTGGGTATGGGTCCCGGGTTCCCGGGGCGACGCGCCTGCGTAGCGAAGCGCAGGCCGTCACGGACACCTGCGGCGTAAGTCCACGGCGATAACATCAGCGCGTCACGCATATCGCGTGACACGTGGCGGATTCCACGGACAAGGCCCATTAGGAGCTCTCCGCAACGGTGCATCATTCCCACCGCTGGGTCCCGGGTTCCCGTAGCGACGCGCCTGCGTAGCGAAGCGCAGGCCGCCACGGACACCTGCGGCGTAAGTCCACGGCGACAAAGTCAGAGCGTCACGCACCTCGCGTGACACGTGGCGGATTCCACGGGCAAGGGCCAATAGGCGCTCGCTGCAACGCTGCATCATTCCCACCGCTGGGTCCCGGATTCCCGTAGAGGTGTTGTTCCCCGCAGGTGACCTACGTTCGGTCCTGAGAGAGGGAGCTTCTACTTCTCTGTTGTCGTTTCTTGCCAGTTCCTGCCAGCACTAGGCCTATATTTTTAGTCGTGCTGTGGCTTCTACTTGCTACACGTCTCAGCTTTATCGTTGCTATTGTGCAAAGCTTGTGTGTTTACTATGGACTCTTGCCTTCTACCGCTACGCAGCGTGTTGGGCTGGTACTCTCGAGAGCACTTTGTGATGTGTCCCCTTTGCTTTGTGTTTGTGTCCCCCCGCCCCTGGGTCTGTTATCACCCGCACCGTTTTCCGTATCGAAACGGTGTTTTCACGGTACTCTCGAGGAGGGAGGAACGATCGAATGGATGTACCATTCATGTTCGAAACCACTGTGGAGTAACTAGGACAGGTCCCCGTTCTCGGTCTCTTGGTCGCTCGGTGTCGCTCCCGCTGGTTTTGGGAGTGGGTGAATGTAAAAACCGAAGTTTACTGAAGAGAATCTAAGACGTCAGGTTTGCCTCCAGATCTGTGCGCAGGTTGGGTATGGGTCTCGGGTTCCCGTAGCGAGCGCCTGCGTAGCGAAGCGCAGGCCGTCACGGACCTCTGCGGCGTAAGTCCACGGCGACAAAGTCAGAGCGTCACGCAGCTCGCGTGACACTTGGCGGATTGCACGGGCAAGGGCCATTAGGAGCTCTCCGCAACGGTGCATCATTCCCACCGCTGGGTCCCGGGTTCCCGTAGCGACGCGCCTGCGTAGCGAAGCGCATGCCGCCACGGACACCTGCGGCGTAAGTCCACGGCGACAAAGTCAGCGCGTCACGCACCTCGCGTGACACGTGGCGGATTCCACGGGCAAGGGCCAATAGGCGCTCGCTGCAACGCTGCATCATTCCCACCGCTGGGTCCCGGATTCCCGTAGAGGTGTTGTTCCCCGCAGGTGACCTACGTTCGGTCCTGAGAGAGGGAGCTTCTACTTCTCTGTTGTCGTTTCGTGCCAGTTCCTGCCAGCACTAGGCCTATATTTTTAGTCGTGCTGTGGCTTCTACTTGCTACACGTCTCAGCTTTATCGTTGCTATTGTGCAAAGCTTGTGTGTTTACTATGGACTCTTGCCTTCTACCGCTACGCAGCGTGTTGGGCTGGTACTCTCGAGAGCACTTTGTGATGTGTCCCCTTTGCTTTGTGTTTGTGTCCCCCCGCCCCTGGGTCTGTTATCACCCGCACCGTTTTCCGTATCGAAACGGTGTTTTCACGGTACTCTCGAGGAGGGAGTAACGATCGAATGGATGTACCATTCATGTTCGAAACCACTGTGGAGTAACTAGGACAGGTCCCCGTTCTCGGTCTCTTGGTCGCTCGGTGTCGCTCCCGCTGGTTTTGGGAGTGGGTGAATGTAAAAACCGAAGTTTACTGAAGAGAATCTAAGACGTCAGGTTTGCCTCCAGATCTGTAAGCAGGTTGGGTATGGGTCTCGGGTTCCCGTAGCGAGCGCATGCGTAGCGAAGCGCAGGCCGTCACGGACCTCTGCGGCGTAAGTGCACGGCGACAAAGTCAGCGCGTCACGCAGCTCGCGTGACACTTGGCGGATTGCACGGGCAAGGGCCATTAGGAGCTCTCCGCAACGGTGCATCATTCCCACCGCTGGGTCCCGGGTTCCCGTAGCGACGCGCCTGCGTAGCGAAGCGCATGCCGCCACGGACACCTGCGGCGTAAGTCCACGGCGACAAAGTCAGCGCGTCACGCACCTCGCGTGACACGTGGCGGATTCCACGGGCAAGGGCCAATAGGCGCTCGCTGCAACGGTGCATCATTCCCACCGCTGGGTCCCGGATTCCCGTAGAGGTGTTGTTCCCCGCAGGTGACCTACGTTCGATCCTGAGAGAGGGAGCTTCTACTTCTCTCTTGTCGTTTTGTGCCAGTTCCCGCCAGCACTAGGCCTATAGTTTAGGTCGTGCTGTGGCTTCTACTTGCTACATGTCTAAGCTTTATCGTTGCTATTCTGCAAAGCTTGTGTGTTTACTATGGACTCTTGCCTTCTACCGCTACGCAGCGTGTTGGGCTGGTACTCTCGAGAGCACTTTGTGATGTGTCCCCTTTGCTTTGTGTTTGTGTCCCCCCGCCCCTGAGTTTGTTATCACCCGCACCGTTCTCCGTATCAAAACGGTGTTTTCATGGTACTCTCGAGGAGGTAGTAACGATCGAATGGATGTACCATTCATGTTCGAAACCACTGTGCAGTAACTAGGACAGGTCCCCGTTCTCGGTCTCTTGGTCGCTCGGTGTCGCTCCCGCTGGTTTTGGGAGTGGGTGAATGTAAAAACCGAAGTTTACTGAAGAGAATCTAAGACGTCAGGTATGCCTCCAGATCTGTAAGCAGGTTGGGTATGGGTCCCGGGTTCCTGGGGCGACGCGCCTGCGTAGCGAAGCGCAGGCCGTCACGGACACCTGCGGCGTAAGTCCACGGCGATAACATCAGCGCGTCACGCATATCGC
This sequence comes from Gracilaria gracilis, assembly GCA_030374805.1. Lineage (NCBI taxonomy): Eukaryota > Rhodophyta > Florideophyceae > Gracilariales > Gracilariaceae > Gracilaria > Gracilaria gracilis. The sequence goes on along the minus strand of JARGSG010000212.1, from coordinate 105,755 downwards.
GTGACACGTGGCGGATTCCACGGACAAGGCCCATTAGGAGCTCTCCGCAACGGTGCATCATTCCCACCGCTGGGTCCCGGGTTCCCGTAGCGACGCGCCTGCGTAGCGAAGCGCATGCCGCCACGGACACCTGCGGCGTAAGTCCACGGCGACAAAGTCAGCGCTTCACGCACCTCGCGTGACACGTGGCGGATTCCACGGGCAAGGGCCAATAGGCGCTCGCTGCAACGGTGCATCATTCCCACCGCTGGGTCCCGGATTCCCGTAGAGGTGTTGTTCCCCGCAGGTGACCTACGTTCGGTCCTGAGAGAGGGAGCTTCTACTTCTCTGTTGTCGTTTCGTGCCAGTTCCTGCCAGCACTAGGCCTATATTTTTAGTCGTGCTGTGGCTTCTACTTGCTACACGTCTCAGATTTATCGTTGCTATTGTGCAAAGCTTGTGTGTTTACTATGGGCTCTTGCCTTCTACCGCTACGCAGCGTGTTGGGCTGGTACTCTCGAGAGCACTTTGTGATGTGTCCCCTTTGCTTTGTGTTTGTGTCCCCCCGCCCCTGGGTCTGTTATCACCCGCACCGTTCTCCGTATCGAAACGGTGTTTTCACGGTACTCTCGAGGAGGGAGTAACGATCGAATGGATGTACCATTCATGTTCGAAACCACTGTGGAGTAACTAGGACAGGTCCCCGTTCTCGGTCTCTTGGTCGCTCGGTGTCGCTCCCGCTGGGTTTGGGAGTGGGTGAACGTAAAAACCGAAGTTTACTGAAGAGAATCTAAGACGTCAGGTATGCCTCCAGATCTGTAAGCAGGTTGGGTATGGGTCTCGGGTTCCCGTAGCGAGCGCCTGCGTAGCGAAGCGCAGGCCGTCACGGACCTCTGCGGCGTAAGTGCACGGCGACAAAGTCAGCGCGTCACGCAGCTCGCGTGACACTTGGCGGATTGCACGGGCAAGGGCCATGAGGAGCTCTCCGCAACGGTGCATCATTCCCACCGCTGGGTCCCGGGTTCCCGTAGCGACGCGCCTGCGTAGCGAAGCGCAGGCCGCCACGGACACCTGCGGCGTAAGTCAACGGCGACAAAGTCAGAGCGTCACGCACCTAGCGTGACACGTGGCGGATTCCACGGGCAAGGGCCAATAGGCGCTCGCTGCAACGGTGCATCATTCCCACCGCTGGGTCCCGGATTCCCGTAGAGGTGTTGTTCCCCGCAGGTGACCTACGTTCGGTCCTGAGAGTGGGAGCTTCTACTTCTCTCTTGTCGTTTCGTGCCAGTTCCTGCCAGCACTAGGCCTATATTTTTAGTCGTGCTGTGGCTTCTACTTGCTACACGTCTCAGCTTTATCGTTGCTATTCTGCAAAGCTTGTGTGTTTACTATGGGCTCTTGCCTTCTACCGCTACGCAGCGTGTTGGGCTGGTACTCTCGAGAGCACTTTGTGATGTGTCCCCTTTGCTTTGTGTTTGTGTCCCCCCGCCCCTGGGTTTGTCATCACCCGCACCGTTTACCGTATGAAAATGGTGTTTTCAAATATCACCGTCTAAGAGATAAGCAGCTCTTAGGAGTCTCCTGTAAAGACTTCAACGAGGTCGGAACTGTAGCAGCCTGTTTAGGTTTTAGGTAGATAAGCAGTAGATGCCCTCCACAAGATTGGTATGGAGCGTTGTGCACGGCATCAGAGTGTATTCTTTTGTTTCAAGAATGGCATCTTTTTGGCAAAAGTGCCAACACTTTCGCCTGTTCAGAGGGGTGACCTGTTCATCTCACCGGGCACCTCCCTGTTCGATACAGAGTTCGTGTTGTTGCACGCTCGTTCTATACCAACGACATGCATATTTCATTTCGGACACGAAAACCAACGGGGGCTCCGGACAGTCATATCGAATTGCGTCGAAGGACCCCGAATGAATGAAAGGAATTTACTCATGTGTCTACTTGGGCTACCGTGACCCGTGAGTTCATGCTAAGCCGTTTTGGGCGCCCAAGAAGTGCGTACAGTTAACGGCACCTAGAACCCGGACGAGTGGATTTGCGGGAAATGAGGGGCAGTGCCCGTCATTTCCTGCCTGCCGCCTCCTCCGCCGAGCCCTCTCAACCCAAGGCGGCTCTTGGGGAACTGGTGCGGTTCAACTCAGCAAAGCAAGTACTGTAAAGTTTTGGGAAGCGCCGTTCCGCAATTAGGATACATATCACTGGGAGAATCCGAAAATTCCTATCGTTCCAGACTACCAAATGGGTAGCTAGGGACCTGTCTCCGTCCAAACTGAGACAGGCCCGCTACAGTTACACAAACTTTCATGTAACCAGAACGCTTTTTTTCAGCACATTCATAAATAGTGGGCTGTGCATCAGTTGGCTACGCTCTCGGAAGAACGGCAAACCGGTTCGGTCGACATGCACCGCGGCCACCATTTCGGTGCTTTGGACTATCCACAGTTCTCTTTTTGTAGAAGGCGACTAATCTAAGGCGCGGAGCTCCGGCGTCGAACGGAATACCGCATTATGACGACGTGAACCATTGCAGGGTTACCAGGCGCCGAGGACGAGTACAAATTATTGGTTGGTTGATCAAGCAGGCACGAGAGATGTTCCGCGACGCGCAAAAGCTTTTCTACTTTCACGGCATGGACGAGAACGCCTGCTTTAAGCAGAAGAAGGTGGTTGGGTTGTTTGAAAAATTCAAGCTTAACAGCTTGCTGCTTTTGTACAGCGCGTACTGGCCGTCTACAGGCAAACCCAAAGGGAGCGGAGTTCGAATTGACGCGGAGAGTGCGTAAGACTATCTGAAGGGTCGCGCAGAGGTAGACTTTGGGCGTCGATGGAATCTGTGGGAGTAGGCAAATCACTGGACGGCGCTGTGGCTGTACCCTTCTCAAAGGCAAATTTGGGCCCTCTAAGGGTAATTTTAAAACGAATTCTTCTTCTGGTCCTCCATTTAATTTGTAATTTTACCATCTCCAAAGAGCTCGATGAGCTGATTTCTCTGGTATGCCGCACGTGTATAGGGCATCAACTCCACCCACGCAACGTCCAGATCACCCATCGCCACCGATACATTCCGACATGGGCGTACGGGGGATATTTGAGACATCAAGTGGATTGAACTCCGATATCAACTGCGTCTTCAACCGGCTCCAAAACAAGCGTAGCCGCAAACTGAAAGGCAGACACAGGAGTTCTCTTTCTCCTACTGCCACCAGCGGCTGCTACAACACGCTGCGCTCTCTGCTTCTTAGCTGTTTCCTGACCCAAAGCCCGGGAGAGTCGGTTCAGACGTCTTGCTCTTTCTTTCTCTTGCGCCGCCAGCTGCTTCTCCCTCCGACCCTGGAGAACATTTGCACGCTTCTCCGCTCTCGCAGCAAGCTTCTGTTGTCGTTTTTGTTCGCGCTCTGCCGCCCTTTTTTCAGCAGCAGCTTCCGCTTGCTCTCTGGCTTTAACTCTCTGCATGCATTTGTTGGCTTTCTCTACCTGACGCTCTCTTTCAATCGCAGCCTGTTTGTCTGCCTCTTCCTTCCTCCGTTTAATCTCCTCTCTGTGCGTAACCCACGCCGCTGGAGCACCTTTATCGTACAATTTCCGCCCTTGCCTATCAGTACGCTTGACCATAACGTTTATCTTGCCGTTTATGTTCTCCATAAGTATGTTGTTGAAATTTTTTTCTTTCTTCAGGAGTATATGTATCTCCTTTATCTTGGTCGATACACCCAAACTGGTGCTGAAAAGAATACGCATCATCTTATTGAAAACATCCTGATCACTTCGTCTCTTCCGTACAGCAAGTAACCGTGACGCAACCGACATATCCCCAAGACAATTCTCTTCTTGTTTCACTCTTTTTGCTTGCTCATCTTTGAAGGTCTTGTACTTCTCCGCAAAATTTCGCTTGAAAGGGAAGGTACCAGTGACCTTAAAGGAGGACTGAATTATCTCCGGGGTTATACGCTCCCAGGCGTACACAGCACAGGATAGATTGAAATTAACTCTAGTGGCATCGACACAACCTTGGCGAAAGAATTCGTCCCTTACGTCGCGCATAAGCTCATGAAAGCGTTTGTTAATCAGCTGATCGCATGGTTGCAGTATGTGTGAAGTATTTGCGGCGTTAATCAGGGCCTCCATCAAATTCTGGGAGCAAAATTCAATCCACTCCGGATGCTTGCGGGAGGAATGTTCATCCAAAAACACGAGAAAAGACAAGTCGGGCTTCAAATACTTTGTGGCTGTGTGGTGCAAATGTCTGACGAATGCCGTCAGTATGGGACCTTCTATGGATCCGTTCTCTGTCACCTTTATGCATCCATTCTCTGGAAACCACCCCGGCTGGGTAAATCTCTTTATGATTCCTGTGGGGGGGTGGAGGAACCTTCCAGTGACGGGCGCCCACCAGTCACTGTTTTGCCGAACACCGGCAATAATTAAGAAAGGAGGAGTTAATAGTCCAGCTGCAGAGCTGCGATTACTGCTCTAATGTGTTTACTTGCACCATATGTCGAACGAACAGCCTGGTAACCTCCGCTTTTTGTTTCGGATGAAGTAAAGGCCTTTTCCCATTTCCCAAATGTGCAGTCAACTGCAGTTTCGTCCAAATTCCAAACCCGGCTGGCGTCGAGAAGTATGCCAGGATGCGGACGCTGTATGTCATCCAATGCTGAAAAGAAGGTGTCAATGTAACAAAAACTTTCGGCAGCAAGCTTAGCGTGTTCTTCGTTTTCTATCCTCTTCTAGGAAAAATCGAAATGCTGCGCACGATAAGTTCGCACTGTCGCATCACTAGGAATCCCTCTTGTATACCCTTGTCTGCCATCAGCAGCGACTCGAGAAAGTACATGTTTGAATGTGCTGTTATTAACCGTGAATCCTCTTTGAGACGCTGGTTTGAGCGTGTCGTTTATAAGCGTTGTTTTTTTTGCGTTTATAATTCTGGGACGCCCAGCACTAATTGTTTCGCTTGTCAGGTACTGTAGTTGTTTCTTGTCATTCTTCTTCAAACATGTTTTTAGACGTTGGACTGTGCTTCTGGACACACCCGTTGTCCGAGCGATTCCTCGAACTGTTTGGTTTTTACGAAGAAGCTTTACGGCCATCATGCGTTTTTTGAGCTGTTGGGAGAGGCGTTCTGACCGCTTCCTATGATCTGCTGCTTGGCGTCGCATCAAGGGTGGCAATATTTTCACTGTGAGGGAAAGCGGCTTTCCTGCAGAATTGGGGGTGGAACGCTGTGCTTCTCATCGGTCTTGAGATTCATGGTACCCTAGGAACTGGAAAGGGCGGTTCATGGCTTTATTGCGTAATGCGCGGGAGCTACGGAGAGTTTGGGTTATGCTACAAGGCGACGGTCAGCCCTGTTTTGGTCCAACGAATTGTTGCGGGAAACCGTCTCAAATATCGCCTTGTCTAAAATAAAGCCCTTGAGAAGGGTAGGAGTAAATCTGTTTGCCACTTAGTTGAAAGTTCCCTGTTGCCCACATTTGGAACTTTGGATAGGGTCCCGCTTACCCTATCCAGAGTCCCAAAGAAAGGCAACAAGAGCGTTTACGTGCCGCCATCTGATTTGCGCAGCAGTTAGAAGTTTGGAACGATAGGAATTTTCGGATTCTCCCACTCTTCGCTCAGTGAGCGAAATGCGTTGTTCGGTTTGACTAGGTTACTGCCAAAGAGTTGATTGGAAAGGACTCTACGGCAAACTTCCACCCTGTCAGGCGCTGGATGGCAACGCCGGCTGACTTACGTGAAGGTTTATTTTTTTGGCCTCGTCAGGTTTTGAACGAGACAAACACAATGTGAACAGTTGGCTCGCGCGCTTGCAACGGAGACGTCTCGGTTAGATATATTTGCCAGCAACAGTCTGACTTTCGGTAATGTGTTGCTGCTCGGGTGGTGATCCACAAGACCGCGTCTTCCCGTTTAGTGTGTATGACACATGAGCTAAGACTGCTGACCATCGTCATTTCTACGGTACGACTCTTAACGCTATTCTGAAAGCCATTCGTTGTGTTCATCGCTTTTTCACGTCACGTTTCCGTTGTATTCTCTTGGCGCGTTCCTCAAGCTCCGTTCAAACCACTCTAGTTTTCCGCTGCTACCAAGTGCTTCTTCTTCACGCGTCATGTCTTCGTCGTCAACGCCCAAGTCTATCTCCATCCTTGCCCATCCAAATGACCTCCGTGGTGCAAACCACAATGGTATGCGCAAACAAAACCGTTTCGGAGGAAGGTCATGGTTTCGTATGTGGCGCCGCGTCTCAGTAGAGGCAGCTCCAGGCATGGTACGCGACAGGGTCTGGTACGCTCCCAACGAGGCCCGTGATGCCGAAAATCCTTCAAGAACGCCAACGCAGTTTGTAAAGGGAACCGCAGACATGCCCAATGTCGTCCATCAGGGAGATGATTTCGAATTATCTTTCGTGGGAATGAATGTGAGTCCGCAAGATTTTTTTGCATGGAACAACAACGAGCTTTTTCTTTATAGTCTCACCAATGGCGGTGAAAGCTCTCGATCGAGATGGGCCCAAAAAATACAATCCGAGAGGAGCATGTCCATAAGAATGGAAAACGGTTACTTGATTGCACCGAAAGCGATGGCTGGGGTAAATTCACCAGAGCTCCAAAGAGTGAGCTCGCTTAAGTCCAACATCGCTTCACTGAACCTGAAGGACCTGCCGTTCATTCACTTCGACCCCTTGAAACATGGCAGAAAAGCTGGTACCAAACCAAACTCATATGTGACCATTCCGGCTTCGAGGGGCTTGTACAAGCAATTCAAATCGCAAGAAGCCTGTAATGTCTCAGGAGAACAACAGGACACCTCAGTCCGATTCAGCCTGTTGGATTTAGATAACATTAACGAAGACCAACTTCAAGTTATATCTGGTATAACACAACTAGGTGACCTCATCGAGAAGGGAGCCATGGCTGTACCGTATGCGGAGTTAATTTCAAACGCGTTTCAAGCTGTCGCGACTATTGGAAAGCGAGGTCTTCGCAAATACTCCTTACCCGATCTTGTCTTTTCTGTTGACATGAACTTCCGTTTGGCTGAAAAAGTGGCACCAGACGATAAACAGAAATCAGAAACAGAGAAAAGCGCTGTTGAGACAGACCAGGTCAACATTGGGAACTATTTGAGATACGGATACTACTTCTTCCTCGAGAAGAGCGTGGATGCGAAGCTGTATTCACAAACTCGCTCGTCCGCACAATATATCCCTCTTCTACTAAGGCGGACAGATATGAAAGGAAGCCAGAAAAGGAGAAATCACCTGGAGTATTTTCCGCTTACTAACGTGAGTTACGTTGTGATGCAAGTCTCACGGGGTTGTTCAGAGTGTTTTGAGGAGCAAAAGCGAGCATTGTTCCCTGAACACAAGAAGCGCCTGGATACAATTCTTCAAGCGAGGAACGTCTCCGAGATATTAGGGAGAGAGAAACATAGGAATCGGAGAAAGTCAGCTCTTGGATGATGAATACACCTTAGAGTGGGCGCAGAATCTAGACAAAATCCTGTCTCGGTTTGTCTCAACCCAAAACCAGTTGCCTTCATTGATGCTCGAACAAATTCCCAACTCGTTCTACTGACCGTAGAAACACAATGTCACTATATCCTTAACGCAGTCTGTACAAGATGGATTTCCATTGAAGGGAAGGAGACGTTGCTATGTCGTTCATTACCTTACTATTGGCAGTACCACAAAGGCCTTACAAGACACTTCTTCATCTGTGGAACTACAGCATTTGTTTTTTTCGTGTGCAGGTGGTGATCATTCCAAAAGACATTTAATCCAACTAGAAGATTCTACTTGGAATAAGCTCTGCTGCTTTTCAATAAACACTTACGAGTTTGCTGTGCAGAAGAAACTGAGAATTCCTGTTCTCAGAGAAGATCCCATCTGGCTGCAACCATGAGATGTTTTCAAAGTGGAGCAGTGCAAAGCGTTAAAGAACGGGGTTTGTGGAGGAGAATATGCGAACGGTACAGGCAGTAGTGTTCTTTAACGCCTTTAGCTTTGAAGGATATACAAAGCAGAAAGCGTTGACGAGCAAGTAGATGATTAGGTAAAGGGAGGCAGGAAGTGCAGTCGGAGGTAAGCTCGTGGGTAACCTTATGGCACCGATTCCGACGAGCTGAATCATCACGCGCGCGCTGACAACCTGGAAGGCGCTGTGGTGTATAGTCTGCACTGTAGCTGTCTACTTGTTTGTCATTGAGCACATTCTATTGAAGGACCGACGACACGCGCAGGAGAATACCGAAGAGTGGACATTTGGACGAGAAGTGTGATCTGATTTGCATTCTGCGTTTCCATTGGTGTGGGCAAGCTCAGCTTGCAAGCTGTTCAACTCAACCTCTCCCGGATCCAAGCGAAGCAGGAGGCAGCCGCGTTTTCTCCGCGCCCACGGCGCCCGCCGTGTGCATTCTGACCACTGTTACAGAAGCATTACGAGTTTGCCAATCCACTCACAGAGAAAACTTTTCTTCTCTCGGCGAACTCTTAATACATTTGTGACATCATTAAGTGTTTGCGAATCAGATGTGAATGGATTGGCGAACACGTAAGAGGGTCTGTCTCTTTCTCTTCTTGCGTTCTAGGAGAGCCCCCAATTTGGGAGCACAATATGCAATGCAACACATTCACTCTCTCAACTCTTCAAGAATGTCGACCGTCTCTCTTTCGCGGCTCCAGAGGCATATAAAGGCGTCCTCGAGGCTGAACCTGGGGTCGGCTTCCAGGTTCTTCGCCCTACCCCTGCAATTCTCCAGCCACTTTGGCCACTCGTCCAAAACTCTTCGGTGCTATTCTTCTTCTTTCCTTTCCGTTGTCTAGGCAGTGACATTGCTTTTCGTGGGGCACCTGTGAAGTCTTTTCCACGCCGGGTTCTGAACTTGACCTGTTTGCTTGTGGCTTTCTTTCTCAACGTCGTTTCCTTCAACTTGTGTCCTTTGCGTCGTGTTATTGCATCTTCGCTTGCGAAAATTCTCAGAGCATCCGTTCGCTTTTCACCCGGAGTTCATTTGTCCGGAGTTCATCTGTCCGGAGTTCATCTGTCCGGAGTTCATCTGTCCGGAGTTCATCTGTTTCGTCTGTCTCTGTGCCTGGTTTGGTCTGTTCCTGCCTCTTCTCTTCATCTTCCTGTCCATTCACAGGAACAAGAACTCTGCCCCTCTCACTTCACCTTCTCCATATCATCTTTGAACACTTCTTTGCATACTCAAAGTCTATCTACATTTACGGATTTTGCGAAGACAACAGCCATGACCAACCGCATTATCCGAGTTATTGGCGGATCTTTGGTAAGCGGAGCCACAGTTCCGTTGGTTAACCTCATCCGGGCAGGGCAGCGCAAAAAGCGTTTGGATCAGAACGTTCAAAATTCGCACGCCCGTTTTCAAAGAGGCGGAACAATACAAGGAAGACTTAAGCAAAGCGTTGCAGTTAATAAGCACGCTAGGAAGTCAGGTTGAGGAGTACAGTCTGAGAAAAAGCGAAGACGAAGCAACCATAGAAGGCCTCAGGAATGAAAAGAGAGAACTAGAAAACTCTCTCACAGCTGCAGAGCGTGAACTGGAATTGTCGCTCTTGAGGGAAAAGCAGCAAGGAGACACAATTTTGGAGCTTGTGAACCGAAACAAAGAGCTCAATTGTGCAATGGAAGATATGGAACGAAACTCTGTTTCGAATGCAGCATACCAAGAAGCTATGAATGTGAAGCTGCAGGACAGAAAAGAGGTGCTCAGTGGTACAATGGTAAACATGGAACACAAGCCTCGTGATCACAAGAATCGCGCTAGCGCTGCCAGCGTCCACAGCGAGGTGAATGTTAGCCGACAGGGTTCAATAAGTGTGGACCAAGCAAGGGTTCAAACGCAAAGTGAGAATGGGGAAGCAAAAGAGCCAAAAGAACATGGTGGAAATGGAACTCGTTCTGAACCACGTCTACGCCAGAGAGGGTCGTTGGACGATTGTATTTCTCTACGGTTAGACACTCGGGAGACACTCGATTCAGATATTTGTCTACGGAAAGCGCACAGGAGGAGAAACCGGCCAGTGAAGAGGGATCTTGCAAGGAATGGCGTTGAAACTGCCTCCATGCACAAGAGTCAACCTGTTGAGCTTCGATGTTCTGGGTCTCCGGTTGAAAGTTCGGCACCCTTGCGTACGGATTGCAGGGCAGAAAAAGTGTTTCAGAAGAACGGAAGGGTGTCGCTGGAAGACAGGCTGGACTCCGAGCTTCATGCGTATTTTGCCAAAGAAGTTTTCAATCGACGCTCGTGGTAGGACCGGAAGGTGAGACTTAGTAGATATGTGTCTGATAGTTGCCTGATGAAGCGTTTGGTGAAGTAGCAAGAGATGGCTGTACTAGGGACAAAAGAGTGCCAGCTTTCTCCGTGAGAGAAGGCTATTTTCGACAGAATCATTCTAAACTAAAATGTAGTTTGGCATGTGTGCTCACAAAAGGGATGGCGGCGTGATGCAGTTCCCTAAATATTATCTCAAGAGACCCACTATCGTGAAAGTGATCCTCAGCAAACGAGTGTCCTGCGAGTGTCAAACGGATTGGTTGGGTGGACAGACGGATGGGTGAGATAGAGTTGGTGCGGATTTTATAGCAATTCGGATGGGGTTGTCTTCGCAAGCGGATACAAGCAAGCGGGGAGCTGTGACGTGGAATGTGGGCAACGCAGGTTTGTTGTACTTGTAATTAAACGGCGATGAAGAACGGTTTTCTCTGAATCAAGGACAAACGAAGGACGAAAGGTGCTGAGGATCGGAGAAGTGATGCATTGCGACTTGCATGCTGCGTTGCAATTGGTGATTGTACCAATCGCTCCGAACGTCGAACACGTGGGATCACATGCTTCGAAAACGGCGCGCACGCGCGCGCCTAAGCCAAGCCGCCTCTGTCAGCGAAGAACGCCAGGCAGCCACGCGCTTCCGCATCGCCCGCCTGTCGTCGTCGTCGTCGTCGGGCGAAGCGAACATGGGCGACCATCCAGCGCCACCGCGGCGCAGCAAACGCAAGCACAAGTCCGTCGCCGAGCTGGAACGGCGCGCACGCGCGCTGTTTCAACAGGAGGGCGAGGAGCTGTACGAGGGATCGGATGCGTCCGTCGACATTGCCGACCTTTCCGATCAAGATGTAAGTTGACGGCTTCTCAGGGAACGAAGCGTTCGATCGCAGTGCGCTGACGAACAGATTTTGTGCGCTTGTGACAGGATGAAGTGGATTCTGATTTCGACCGGCCGGAGGAGGTGGCCGACGGTGGGCAGCAAGCGCAGCAGGCTGAGCGCGACGTGAGACGCGCCGAGCGCGTAGAACGCGCGCAGACGAAGAGGAAGGGTGGTGCGTACGTCGACGCGGCGTTGCGAAGCGAGCAAAAGGAACGAAAGGTGCGACGCACTTCTGGCGCAACAACCGTGCACAAGGCAAGAGACAGAAGTTGGTTGAGGAAGAGCACGCGCGTGGCGTCTGCGCGCGCGGCGGAACTAAGGGCCATTAAGGAGAAGAAGAAGCCGAGGGAAAGACGCGTGGAACATTATGAGGTGCCGACGCAGCAGCAGCGAATGGAGACGGCTAAGATCACTGAGGTGTTGAATCGCAACAGTTTGAAGGACTTGCTGAGGTTGGAGGAAGAAAAGAAGCGCGTGGTGGTGAAGAAGAAGGCGGGTGCGGGGGAGAAGATGAGCATGCGATGGAAAGATGGTAACTGTACAATAAGTTTTACCAAAGGCGTATCTACCGAGCAGGTCGAGCAAGTAATGTTAAGACATTCAGATGAAGATGAAGATGGAAGCGACTAAAGCGACGCAACGAAAAGAGCGAAAACAATAGCTTGGTTTCGCCTAACGAATAGCATTGAGAGCGATGAGATCGTCGTCAGAGTCGGACAGACTAAAGTTGCCAAAGTATAGGTCGATAGCGTTCGGATATACGTGCTGCTTAAACAACTCGCCCAGGTGAGAACTATCGCGGGTATCATAGATCAACCAGGCACAGAAGCCCGACACGGGCGGATGCTGCACGAGCCATGTAGGCTGATGGTTGATCACGACGCGTCCGCTCTGTTCCGAGTACTCGTAGCGCTTGCTGAGAAATTCATCACTGAAGTAGGGGTTGGGGTCAAACTGGAACTGAATCTCAAACTGTCGGTCATTGCTCTCAATGAGGTTGACATCGACCAGACTGCGGAGAATGGCGGTGTCCTCGGCAGTGATGAGCAGCATGAAAGCCGGATGACTGAGCAGCACGGTGAGCCAGAAGTGCGCCACATTAGCGGTGAGCTTGCGGCGACGCTCGTACAGCGACGACAGCTCGTGGAACGGCTGCTCGGGCGGCGCGAGCGCGAACTTGAGGTTGTGCTGAATGGTGGCGGAGATGCTTTCATTGAGCAGCAGCAGCTGGGAGTCAATGGGCGTAGCCTCGCTCTCACTATCCACGTCCGAAAGCGGCGACGACGAGCGCGACATGGCGACCAAGGCGGCGGCGGCGGCGGGCTTGCGATGTTACTCTCACACACATAGCGGCGGCGCGAGCGAGGGACAAACGCTTTTACGCGCACCGGCGCGGCGCGCCCGATCACGCGGCGCGCGCTTACGCGCACGCGCACGCGCCGCCCAACTGAACTGGCGCCAGCCGGCTGTCGACGGCGCGTGCGGTAGCGCGGCGGCGCGTGCGGTGGCGCGGCGGCGCGCACACGTGGCGGCGCTTGCGTCACGGCGGCGCGTAACCAACGGCGCGCACCACATGCACCAGCGCCAGCGCGCCCTGCGCAAACGCCGCCCACGCGCCACGGCGGGCGCAGCGCGCCGTCGGCCGACAGCTCGGCCGCCCACCGCGGCCGCCCACCGCGGCAGCGTCTCGTAGGCTACGAGTCGTAGCCCAGCTGCCACATCGTTTCCGCGATCAGCGCGCTGGACTTGAGCGATTGCGCGGTGTTGCACGGCGCCATGAACAGCGCTTGCGCCAGCGTCTTCGTCAGTCCGAGCGACGCGCCGCTCTCCACGCCCGCCGCGAACAGCCGCCACCTGGCTTGCTGCACCAGCTGCTTGCGCCCGACGATGTAGCCGCCGCTGGGGCTGATTCCGCCGCCGCCGATGCCTTTGATCAGCGACCCGGCTGCCATGTCCGCCCCGATGCTGTCGTCCGTGGCTTCGGTCGCTTCGCACAGCTCGCTGAAGCAGTTGTCCACCACCACCACGCCGCTCTTGAGCGCTTTTGCCAGCTTCACGATGCGTGCCACGTCCGAGTTGTACCTACTGTAGATACACCGGCTGTCTCCAGCTGTAACCGAATCACTTTTGGATGAACACCACTTTGGTTCGATCATTCATTTTGTCGCCGATGCCGTCAAAGTTCACCTCGCCGTCCTTCAGATCCACTTCACTGTACGTGATGCCAAAGTCCATCAGCCTTCCTTTCCCACACCCGCGCAAACCAACCACTTCCGCCAGCGTGTCGTACACTCTGCCCCGTCACGCTCAGCATCTCATCGCCGCGCCGCAGCACTCCAAACAGCGCCGCACCGATTGCGTGCGTGCCAGACGCGAACTGGATGCGAACCAATGCACTCTCCGCCCCAAACAAACGGGCGTAGCTGTCATCTAAAACCTCAACGCTGCAGTCAGCATGTCCGTATCTATCAGCATTTGTAAAATGAGACTTGACCTAATCGATGTTTCTGCATCGCGTTCAACACGCGTTGCAACGTTTGTTGGGTATGGCAGTCAATGCTTCGGAAGCGCGTGTACGCTCGCTCACAGACGTCGTCCACGATCTGTTGCGCTTGTCGCATGCTTATGTTTGGCGTTGCTACATTTGTTCTGTCGCTTGTTTTCGCGGCACACATGGTCCAACATACGCGCCGCTCCATATTGCTTTTCATATCTAACTCTACATCTTGGTGGCGAAAGGCTTTCAACGTTCATCAGATGCCGGAAACAACCACGTTGCATCATCAGTTTGAGCTCAACGCTCTCTTCTACTCGGTCCTATGCGACTCGGAATCCTTCGTAAACAGCACCGCACGTATAATGCTTTGCCCCTCCAAGGTTCAGCATCGATCGACGATATAGCAAGAATTTCTGAGCTCAAGCAGGACATTTCCATGAGTCCTGGTCCAGGACAGAGAAAGACAGAACAGAAGACAGAGAAAACAGAGAGACAGAGACAGAGCGACAAATGAGACAGAAAGAAGAGTACAGAGACCGAGAACCAAGGACGAGAGGAACCAAGAACGAGACATGAAGCAGCCCCAGAAAGAAAACAGAGACAGAAGACAGAGGAAACAAGAGGACAGAAAGAAAACAAGAGGACAGAAGGAACAAGAGGACAAGAGGAACCAAGGGAGGAAGAGGAACCAAGGGACAGAGGAACAAGAGGAACCAAGAGGAACCAAGAGGACAGAAAGAAGAAAGAAAAGAAGAACCAAGGGAAGAACCATGAAACAGGCTATTGGGGAGTATCGCAACCGCTACTTGAATGACAGCTCCGTGATAGAAGGTCTTTCACCAAACGAAAAACCGTGCGACCCTTCATCCGATCAGAAATGTACGTTCCGCATTGAAGACATGAAGTTCCTGCACTCGCTGATGAATACGATGTCAAGCAGCGACGAACTGCTCTCCAGTGCAGTTCGAAATCTGGAAAGAAATGAAGACATGGGCATTGTCAAGTACGAGGACTATCTGTATCGGAGGGAGCGTACGATGAGGGAAACATTTGATTTCTTGGGTGTGGATTGGCAGGAAACGAAGGCACAGAGACAGAAGGCTAGTCCGGATAATCTATGCAAGATGGTGAAGAACTTCCAAGATGTGTGTGATCGCTTCTTGCCGTGCCAGTTGTGGCGACCATACTTGTACGACGATGTGAATGACTGCCGTTGCAAACCCGGCGACTGGAAGAAGTTTGATCCCTCGTTCTGTAAGAGAAGCGCATGGTATCAAAAGGACAAGTAGTGGGCAGGGAGGCCGTGATGGGGAGCTATTGCAAAGGGAGCATGGAACGGGCAGGTTCGCGTGGGATACCGGGATGATGTTCTTGTAGTTACCTTAGAGATAGAGATCCCGTTTTGTAGAAAACGTGAGAAAGACGACGTGTTGGGACGCGTTATGGAACGCTTTAAAACGCTCTCCAAATTGTAACAGCGAATCGATTTCGCACACGTCGGCAACGAAGCTTACCCGTCAGGTTCCCAGAACGAAACCCGAGACATGACGACCAAAACGCCTTCGTTCGCTCGAACGTGTCTTGCCTTCCCTCCGCCTTCCACATATCATAGTCCTCCCCGACGATCACAGCGCTGGCAATCCTGACTATGACCTCATCGTTTCGACGGACTGATCCATGATCGTTCTCCAACCGCCCCCACAGACTGGCCCCATATCTACTTGAAGCACAACACATCACTTCGTCCCGCCACCACCGACTCAGCGCCACCCTCCTCTTTGCACCCCCGTGCAGAGCGAGCCACTCCCCAATAAGATGACAGAACCCAATGTCCCCATGGCACAGGTTCAGCATGCAAACGACTGCACCCCGCATCAAACCTCAGCAGCCACCCCATCGCATGCCACAAATGCTGCCATGACCCCTCCTGATCTTCAACAAGCGCCACCCACTGCCAATGCTGCCAACGAGGATATGCTCTCGCCAGAGGATGAAGAGAAGCGACGTCTTATCTTGGAACAACTCTCCGCGCTCGCAGAAACTCCGAACGCCTCAGCATATGATCCGTTCATACGCAGTGCCATCAATGACAATGACTTCGACCGCATCACCGTGCTTACGGCGTTTTTGTACCAAAACTCGCTTCCACTTCCCACCGCCCGTTCGGTGTTTGCATCGATGGCCAACGTGATTCTAAACCTCCCGTCAACCAGTTTTGAACAATGCATGAACGGTGTTCTCTCTGTTCGCGGCTCTGTTGCTCGTTCGTTCGCCTACGAATCAACGTTACTTCCGCTCCGAGAACGTCTTGCAAAGGAGTTTGAAACGCGCGGCGACTTTGGTCGTGCTCTTGTTGTTCTCAACGGCGTAGATATCGAAGCGCTTCCAAGTCTTTCCGAATCTGCCTTGCTTCGATTCAATCTTCGCATTGCAAAATTGTTTGCTGCAGCTGGGGATATAGCTGGAGCAGAGCGCTGTTTAAGTCGTGCTGCTTCACAGCTAACAAATTGTACAGATGATTCGTTGCGGCTTCAACATCGCGCCATTCATGCTCGCTTGCTTGATGCAAAGGGACGCTTTGTCGATGCTTCTATCAAGTACTACTCTCTCTCTCAAGTGGCTGAAGCTGAACAGTACATGGACGCTATGTCAGACGCATCTCCCGCGTTGGTCAGCGCTGTCACATGCGCCATTTTGGCGCCTGCTGGGCCTCGGCGATCGAGGGTGCTTGCAGTTTTGTACAACGACGAGCGTTCACGTAATTTGGAGTTGTTTCCATTGTTGGAGAGCATACATATGGGTAGATTGTTGCGGCAGGATCAGATCGAAAGATTTAGACCTACTTTACAACCACATCAAGTAGAAGCGTTACCAGACGGCGACACGGTGCTCGATCGCGCAGTGATGGAACATAACATGCTGGCAACGAGTCGGCTATATCAAACCATTGGCTTCAACGAGCTTGGGGAGTTGCTTGGAGTGAGTGCAACCAAAGCCGAAACAACAGCGGCACATATGATTTATGAGGATCGAATGAAGGCTACAATAGACCAGGTTGAAGGAATACTACAGTTCGTATCTACGTCAAGTTCAATAGAGCGGTGGGATTCGTACATAGCCTCACTTAGCACAGCGATAGATGATTGCGTTGAAGCGATCATTAACAACTTTCCACAATTCGCCAAGCACTTGGAGACATGAGGTGTAAATGGTAGGGAAAGCTTCTCTAGAACACTATCGATGTGAAGTGCGCACTCTGTGCCGCACACCCCCAAAACGAAAGAGGGGTTTATTCGCGAATGGATTCTCCTGCAGCTCTATCACCAATGATTCAAGGGGATGGAGTTGGCATGATCGTTCTCGAACGTCATTTCTTCACAAAGAGTCTTGTGGGAGCCCTTTCAGTCTTTCGAGGATTAGTAAAGCTAGCGGTTCTTCTTTCGCAACCTGCCTTCTTGCGTACCAGAGCTATTCTCTTCGACACCCCTTAATCACGCCTTACTCACACTCAGGAACATATGTGTTTTTGGCAGGTGGTGCAATGGTTGTTTGAGCTTGTTAAACAGAGACAGATTTGCGATGGATACCACGCAGTCACGCTGCATGACTCATGCAATCCTGGATTACATGACTTATCCAGAACTGACCCATAGAAACTTGGCAAGCCGTAATAAATCCGTGAAGAAGACGACAAAAAGGTGCAAACAGAGCACCTAACAAAACAAGTTCGACAAAATGGAAAAGCGCAGAAAACTTTACCCTATGGATGACCATGAAACTCAGGCGCGAGCAACAGGCAAAGATATCGGTAAGAGAACCAATGTGGTATATATGCGAAGTGACCAGGAACCTGCCAACAACGGTGGGGCGGCAACTGCTTTCACAACCTTGCCACAAGAGAAGGAGAGAAGAAGGATATGGAGAGCAGGAAGAAGTCTTAGAAAAATGGCACAGAAACTGCTTCCAAACCCTGTAGAAGGAAAGTACATGGAAACTCAATCACTGTATGGAACGGGGAGTGCGAAAGTGTCTGATTTGCATTCTACCGTGTCGCTGATGAATACAAGTCCAACACGTCGGTGACGTCTCGTACCCCGCAACGTTGCTGGGCAAATGTTTAAATCTGGAAGCAGGGGGTGGTGCTCAGTCAACCAGCGAAAGCGATGTTCCTTGTCATGTATGGGATGACCGATTTGCGTCTTTACGAAGCTTTTGCCTGTCAACGGCCAGTCGACCTTCGCTATCACTGTTGATCCGAGTAATTGCAGCCGTTCTGCATTGGTGTAGAGAGTTGTACTCGTATGGTGTTAGGATATGCTTGCCCCAGATGATCAGTCTCCGTTCTATTCCCTGAAGGGCCATTTGGGACCGTTATCGGGGTATGAATGATGGTGCTCTCTAGAAGAACGGTTGAGACAAGCGCATGATAACAGAACTGAGAGAACCACAAACAGAAAAAGTTTAGGGTAGTTGTGGGAAAAAATGGTGAACCGATTGCTTTGAGTTAAATAAGACCTCAGATGATAGTATTGTCGTCCTGGCTCGCCTTCAGGTGAGTCCGTGAGAGAAACGATATATCAAAATCTTCACCATAGGCGAACAGATGTCGGAGTCTCAGGACTTAGGTTTGAGGTGGAGGCGTGGTTATGATGGTGGCGCACATGTTGGGATAAAGAAATCGACACACCTGCCACATCATGTGGGCAGAAAGGGCAGGCACCAGTCAAGCCTTCTCGCAGCTAAATCGCACCAACGCCGAAGGAAGGTCGCGACTGGAAGAGGATCAACAGGCGTAGATTAGTTTCGGGTGCGGAGGCATGATCATCGCTCTGACCGGGCACGGCATGAATTGCCGTTTCTACAAAGGCGGAATAACTTATTCAGGTGGTATTCCCTGCGCCGGATTAGCATTGCGCACCGCTGCCGAACGCGGTACGGCGCGGGGCGGGCAAAGACGGTGTTTGGCACCTGTGCGCGTTGTTTGTCAAGGGCCTTGTGACTCAAGGCTCATCACGTCGCAGGCCATTGTTGATGACGATGTTGACACGTCCCGCACTTCGCGTGGCAAGCCAAGCGACTCCTCCCCGCTCAACCTCCGCTCGTTTCTCTCCTTCACTCATCAACTCGCTCAAACTCGTGGCGTCCCCTACTTCTGCATCATCGCTCTTCATCCGCAAGTCTCCCGTCTTCCTCGTACACTCATCGCCCAACTCCGCTCGACTTACGGCTCTTTCAAATTAAGTGTGTTTTGCGCGTGCGAGAACGCTACCCTCCACCCTCACCTGCTCACCAATTAAGAGCCTATTGTCGTGCTCTCGATGGCAGTAGACAGCCTGCACGGGCAGGGGGTACCGCCAGTAGATTCTACAAGAAAGCCTTGCCACAATCCCCACCACCACCACGAAGATGGAGCGCATGCGCATCACGAAGCTCACTCTTACGACGGAGACCACGAGCACCACCACCACCACCACCACCACCACCACGATGACCACGCTCACGACCACGGTGAGCATGGTGGTTGCACACACGACCACCAAGGCTGGCGCCAATACCTCCCACATTCCCACTCGCTGGAAACGCGTCTCCGTTCCGACACTGTATCACTACGTATAGCCTTCGTCATACTGAGTGCCACCTTCGTGCTCCAGCTCGTCGTCGGCTTTTTTGCCAAGTCTTCAGCGCTCATGGTTGAGGCGCTACACACCGCACTAGACGGACTCACCGTGGTAATCTCGCTCATCTCCGTTCTCATCTCCCGTCGCGACCCCGACAAACGCTTTTCATACGGTTATGCACGCGCCGAAGTACTATCCGCACTTCTCAGTGTTCTGGCACTTGGTCTGCTATGCCTCAAGCTTTTCACCACAGGCGTGCGGCGCTTGTGGCTCATTTCGAACGGCAGGCGAATCGTCGTGCATGGAAAGTACGTCGTGATTGCTGAAGGCTTGACGCTTCTTTCGAACGTGGCCATGGCGTCCGTGCTCACGCGCGGCTCCAGCACGAAGAGCCTTAACTTGCGCGCACTGCGTGCGCACGTGATTGCTGATTGTATTGAGAACGTGGTCGTGTTGATTGGCGGCATGATCATGTGGTACTTTCCTGGCGCTGCGATTTTGGACCCCATCCTGACCGTGGTGATTGTGATTTTGATACTTGTCATGAACATGAGCATATGTAAGGAAACGGTAGCTGCATTGATGCAAGCGGCACCGTCGGGCGTTGTAGAGGGGATTGCGGACACTGTTGGCAAGCTTGATGGCGTAGTCGAAGTGCGTGAATTGCATGTGTGGACTCTTACCAGTGGCTTTCTGGTAGGAAGTGTTGTGGTTTCTACCGATCTGGAGACAGGTGTGAAAGGAGTGAAAGCGAACGTGAAGAAAGTGTTCGAGGAGTTTGGAGTGGAGAACGTTACCGTGCAGGTAGACGAGATGAGTGAGGTGGAAGACAGAGCAGACGTTGAGATACCTGCAGGAGAGCACTCAGGTTTTTTGCACGGAGCTAACGGATATGGACCTGTTCCTAACGACGATGAAGTTGTGTGAAAGTAGTTTGAGATCTTCTCGCGGGATGGAAGATGTGAGAAGAGTAGGTAGTCTTCACACGGAGATGGTGTTCGTGAGCAATACACAGCGTAGATAGAAGGCGACGCTTGGGCTGCTGCTGCTCTGTTAGTGAGGACCTATGTAGCACTTGGTAGTTCGGGGCGTGCGGGCCGAATGGGTATGGTTCGGAAGGGATGCATCTGAATATACGGATGGCTCTTTACATTCGAAACAAAGCTTATCTGTCATGGCGACATGGCTGACAATCTGGTTTTGCGATTGTGATGGTTTGAAGGGGAAGGGTAACGTAGCGCGGTGATAACATACGTGGTAACAAGAGGATGTTTGCCTCACTAGCATAACTGGATACCGCCTTCAGGTTGAAAAGCATGATTGCATCCAGTGGAGCCATACGAGTACAGACACATGGAGGTGACTTGGCACATTTTCGCAGCTTCAGCTGCGCACTGCCTCTACAAAGCTGTCAACGAACGATCGACGTGGATTCCTTCAGTTTCATCTGGAAGCTAGCGGATAAACTCAGCTTATGTGACTAGTGGCTCGATGATTAGAGGCAATGAGCCAAACAGTCTCCCAATGAAAGGGAGGCCTGATGGGGTTTGCCCTTACGAGAGCACAAAGAGCAGTGAGGAGAAGAACTCTGCCGTGAGAGGCTACAGCTACAGCATTTGATGCTGTCGATGGTGCGTCTGACGGCCAAGCCACAAGTCTCAAAATGTGACGGTATCTGCGTCGCGGCCGCGCGCCAGCCGACCTGTGGCCACGCGCGCGCAGCGCACAACGCCCATGCGCATTTCGATCTCAAACACGCTCAAAACGGCTGAGCGCTGAGCGCCCGAGATCAGTTGCCGCACACGTCCGCGCACATTCGCCGTCGCCGGCGTCCCTTCCACCCGCCTCGCCGTCAGTAGCTCTTCTTCCGCACCGCCTCCGCGCACGACTTGCGCCTTTGGTAGTTGCTAACAGCTAACTCGCCGTCATGTTTGCGTTCACCACGCCCACTGCGCTGCCGCTGCGCGCCTCGTCACGGCTGTCGTTGTCGCCGCGCCGCGCGCGCGCTCGTCCGTGCTCCGCGCCGCGCATGGCGCTTGACCCTCACACCGTGCACCACGTCGCCAGTTCGTTTGCCGTGGCGCCGCACCTCGATCTACACGCCGTTCAGCTTCTGCTGTCCGATGCTGCCACCGCCGTTTCCGATACCACTGCTGCCGCCGTGGAGACCGCCGTAGAGGCCAAGAAATCCGGCTGGTGGGACTCGTTTGTCAACTTTGTTGAAACCGCCATTGTGTCATTGCACGGACGACTCACGGCTGCTGGTGTTCCTGGCGCGTATGGTGTGTCCATTATCCTTTTCACCATGGCCATCAAAGCATTTACTTTCCCGCTCAACTTTCGTCAGATGGAGTCTACCATGCGCATGCAGGCGATTGCGCCTCGTCTCAAGAAGATTCAGACCGAGTACAAAGACAACCCGCAAGTGATGAACCAAATGACAGCTCAACTGTACAAGGACGAGAACATCAACCCGCTTGTGGGCTGTCTACCCGTCATCGTTCAGATCCCGGTGTGGATTGCGTTGTATCGCTCCGTGCTTAACCTTGCGGCCGAAAACTTGCTCAACGAATCCTTCCTGTGGCTGCCCAGCCTTCAAGGGCCCGTGAGCAAAACAGGACAGGGGCTTAGCACATGGTTGTACCCTTTGCAAAACGGCGCACCGCCTATCGGCTGGCATGATGCCGCTTGCTACCTCGTGCTGCCCGTCATCTTGGTTGCAACTCAAGTCGTGTCGCAGAGAGTGATGTCTCCGCCAAGCCAGGACCCTAATCAGCAGCAGGCAAACACCATTCTCAAGTTTATGCCCCTCCTCATCGGATGGTTTGCACTGAACGTACCATCGGGTCTGGGCGTGTACTGGGTCACAAACAACCTGCTGAGTACAGGGCAAACGTTATTCATACGATCTCGATTCCCGGAACTGGCCACACCATCGGCTGCTGCATCCGACGCTTCTGAATCATCTACTTCACTTGACTCTACTGCGCGTGCACGGCTGGATGTTGCCGATGGGTTTAGATCCAATGGCACAGACGCGCCGAAGAAGACTAGCAAATCGAAGAAGCGCCGCAAGCGGAGATAGATGGAAAGTGTATCAAAGTAAAGGTTTATGTTATGTGTACGTTTGTTTTCCCCCCGCGGTAGCGCTTTTACCTGCTGCAAGTGTTGCTGATTGTTTCGGAGGGCGCTGTGATAGCACGACACTTTAGTGCAGTAAACATTGGAGTGACGTGGGTGAGCACGCGAGTACTTGCTACATTGACGCAACATGCGCTGGCACTGGGTTGTTGTTGCTGAGCTTGGTCTATTATTACTAAAAGTGGTATCTCTAGTGATGGCGCCACACGTTTTACAAAGTGTTTCGATGTGCCCACAAAAAAAGAACCAAAGCCACAGGTCAACGCTCGACTGGTGGTGACTGCTGCTGCTCGTCCCTCGCGGCGGCCAACGGGCGCAAGTCGTAGAGCTTGAAGGCGGGCTGAGCGTCGCGTCGAAGCTCAACATGCTGAGCAGGCCCGATTTTTCGCTGTTGGTCGCACGAGTAGATAGCAAGGCGCGAGTCCGAGGCCGGCGCCATGACGACTGCAAACGCCTCCGGCACGGCGTCGCAGTAGCGCAGCAACGCAGGCTCCAGCTGCGGCGGCATGCGCAGCTGCTTGTGCGACGGGCACAGATGCACAAAGCCAAAGCACAGCAGCTTCTTGACGTCCAGCAGCTGCGCGACGTCGGTCTCGTAGCGCAGCGAGGAGTGAGAGGCGGCAAACGTCTGCGACGGCACGACCAACGCGGCGACGTGCGGCTGCGGCTCCAGCGCGCCCGCCAGCAACGCCAGCGTGCAGCGGGAGCGCGCCGTTTGCTCGGCGGCAATGCGCTCGAACAGCTCGAGCAGCGCGAGCGGCAGCTGCACGCGCGCCGGCGCGCGGCGCGGCGGCGGCTGGTCGAACTCGTGCAGCGCGCGGAAGCACTGGTCCGCGACGGCGCGCAGCTCGCGGAGCAGGCGCGCGTTCTCGCGCAGACGGTACTCGGGGTGCGCGGGTAGCGTCTTGCAGATGAGCTGCAGTAGGCGGATGTGTAGCAACGCGGCGCGCTGCGGGTCGCGCTGCGACAGCGCGGCTTGATGGTTGGCGCGGATTGTGTGCACGTAGCGCGCCAGCGAGATGGTGGGGTCGGGCGGCAGCACGGGCGAGCGGTCGAACAGCTTGTCCAGCGGCATGTCTTTGCGAGGCGGCGCGCCAGCGAAGCCAAGCGAAACGGGCGGGCGCAGCGAAGCGAAGCGGGCGGGGCGCAGCGAAGCGAAGCGGTGGCGCGCGCGAAGCTTCGCTTCGCACTGCGATGCCAAGTTTGAAAATTAATTTGGGGCGGCGGGCGCGTCGCCGCCGCTGCCGCCGCCGCTGCCGCCGCCGCTGCCGCCGCCAAACCACGCGGTGCAGCTGGCGTAGTAGTGCTTCTCCAGCAGCTTGAGGGTCTTTGCGATGGTGTCGCCCAGCGCGAGCATCTGCGTGAGCATCTCGTGGCTGTTCTTGTCCATGAACACGTGCAGGGCGCGGTTCTCGGCCTTGACCTCTGCGACGTTCTGGGTGACGGCGGCAACCTTGAGCTGCGACACGAGGCGCAGCAGCTGGTCGGCGGCGGCGGCCAGGTTGGCCGCCTCCACCTGCGTCTGGTACTCGGCGCGCGTGTTGCTGGCGCGGTCGCTCAGCTGACACGACGCCACCAGCTCCTGGAACGCCGTGAGCGCGCGCTCGATCTCGGCGTGCAGCCGCGCGTGATAGCTCTCGCGTAGCTCGCGCGCCGTGCGCGTGGTGCGCTGCGGCGTCGGGTCGGTGGTTAGCGACAGCGCTGCCGCGCGCCCGTGGCTGCGCGACGTCATTTGTGGGAGGCAGCGAACGGCGCGGCAGTTGACAAACGGCGCGAGAAGCAACTGGGTAGATACGATACTGGTGCTGCCGCTCGTCTGTTTTACGAGCCGTGGCGTTTCCGTCAGCGCGCGCCATTGCGCGCGCAACGTGGCCAGGTGGCCACGCTGTACACTGTACATCATTCGCCAAAGCGCCAATCGCAAGTTGCGGTTGGCACAAATGAAACTCTCAGCAAGCCCGCTGCCCATCTCCGTCAGTCGGTGCCTCCCTATAGTAGGCGCGCCCGCCGTCATGTCGTGGCGCCTCATCAAAAAGACGCGCAAGGCGCCGCCAGGCATCGAGCGCGTGCTGCCCACGCTGGAGCGCTTCGAATCGCAGACGCGCGCAGCGCTCAACGCGCCGCCGGACGACAAGCGCCGCAACGAGATTGCGTGGCCCATGCACAAGCTGCACTACCAGAAGAACCGCTACCTATACGATATGCACTACCGCCAGCACGCCATCAGCAAGAAGCTGCTGGACTTTCTGGTGGCGGCCAAGATTGCGGACGGAAAGCTGATTGCAAAGTGGCGCCGCCCGGGCTACGAGCGGCTGTGTAGCCTGCAGGTGGTTACTAAGAGTAATATGAACTTTGGCGGCGTTGGCGTGTGCCGCATCCCGCTAAAGCAGCGGCGGGGGCAGATTTTGCCCAACGTGCTCACGGGCTGTGTTAGCTGCGCCTCGGGCGATGGCGGCCCCATCTGGTGGGATGACCCCGTGCCGCAGATTGTCAAGGATCGCATCGCGCTCGTTGACCCCGGCAAGGCGCCCCTTGCCGAGCCGCAACAGCAACAACAGCAACAACAAGAGCAGCAACAAGAACAAGAGCAGCAACAAGAACAAGAACAAGAACAGGAACAAGAACAGCAACAAGAACAAGAACAAGAAAAAGAAAAGCAACAAGAACAAGAACAAGAACAAGAACAAGAACAAGAACAAGAACAGCAACAAGAACAAGAACAAGAACAAGAACAGCAACAAGAACAAGAACAACAACAAGAGCAGCAGCAGCAGCAGCCTGCAGGCACTGAACGCAGCATCAGTCTAATCGAACCGCCTGCTTCGTGACGTGGGTAAGATATCTACATAGGATAAAAGCAGCGCCGGTGGCGATTTTTCCGTTTTGCGCCATTGGTCTTCTCTCTACATTTCACCGCCGCGTGCGCGTTGGATTGTTTGTGTTGGTGCTGTTGGGCGGGCGAGCGGCTGTTGCCATGGCCAATGACGACAGCACCGACTCGGACGAGCTACTGCACGGCACGGGCATCTACGCGGCGGACCCCGCCGACATGTTCGTGCCGGCGGCGGTACTGAGCGACGAGCACGACTTTGGGGTGGTGGTGTCGGCCAGCGTGCGGCGCGACTATGTGGAGCGCATCGGCTTTGCCAACGTGAGCATCCGCATGCTGAGCGTGAGCGACGACGAGGCGGAGGCGCTGCGCAGCGTGGTGGCGCGCGTGAAGACGCGCGTGAGCTCGGCGCAGGTGCTGCGCTACGTGGGCGTGTGGCGGCGCGCGTCGGAGACATGGCTGGTGTCGGAGCGGCGGCCGCAGCAGCTGTCGGCCGGCGCGCTGTTCGAGCACGTGCAGCTGGCCGACGCCGAGTCCATCGTGGCGCACGTGCTGCAGCGCACGCTGTGCTGCCTGCGCGAGCTGCACCAGCAGCTGTTGGCGCCGCACCTGTCGCTCACGCCGCGCAACATCTTCATCTGCCACGGCGACGCCGCCGCCGTGTGCGTGGGCGACGTCGGCGTGTACCCCGTGCTGGCCGCTAGCCTGCGGCGCCGCCGCTCGTGCGCGGGCGCCAAGCTGTGGCCGCTGCCGCGCGAGCTGTCGCCGTCGCGCACGCGCCGCGCCGCGCTGCACGCGCACGACGTGTGGGACGTCGGCGTGTGCGTGCTCACGCTGCTGGACGGCGGCGCGGCGCTTGTGGCCGACCGTCGTGCCGGCCGCCGCACGCCGCGCCTCCCCAGCGCGTCTAGACGCTCCGCGCAGCTTAACGGCCTCGTGGCGCTGCTGTTTGACCACGAGCGCGTCGGCGGCGGCGGCAGCAGCAGCGGCGTGCCGACGTGCGCCGAGCTGCTGGCGCACCGCTTCGTGGCGGGCGCGTCGCCCTCCGCGTGCGCCGCCGCAGTGCGCGCTTACTTTGAACGCTGTGCCGACTTTGTTGGCGAACCGCTTCAACACGACGTCATCTCCGCGCTGCGACTGCGCGCCGACGTGGCGGTGCAGGCGCCGCTTATCTGTATTGACGACTATTGTACCGACCTGTTCTCGTGCGAGCAGTGGAGCGGCGCGGAGCGCGAGCGCCCCACCGTGGAGCTTTGCTTGGCGCGTATGCTGGAGAGCTGCAAGCTCACGCCGCTTGGCGTGGACGCCGAGCGCAACAAGGCGCTGCAGCGCACCGCGCGCTCCATGCGCACCTTTTTGGACACGGCCGACGCGCAGTGGCATGCGCGCTAGTAGCTAGTATCTACCCAAGTTAACAACCATCACCTTCATGGCGCCACACTGCCACGCGCTGCACACGATGCGCGCGCTGCTGCTGGCGCTGCAGCGCCGCGACAGGCGCCGCCGCCGCGCGTCGCCGCGCGTCCACCTGTGCCTCGCGCGCCGCGCCTTTCTGCTGCGCGTGTTCAACCGCTCCGTCGCCAAGCGCTTGCCGCTCACCGCCGCGCCGCCGCCGCCGCCGCCGCCGCCGCCGCCGCCGCCGCCGCCGCCGCCGCCGCCGAAGCGCCGACGCGTGCGCCACGCTACCGCTGCTGCCGCCGCCGCCGCCGCCGTCGCGCGCGCGCCCGCGGCGCAGTGCGACGACGCTCGCGACTTGGGTGCTGCTGCTGCTGCGTCTCGACGCGAGCTCACGTTGGCTCAACTTTATGCGCGTTCGCATCAATCCATCGATGCGCGCGCTCACCGCAACGGCCGCGCGCTCCCGCATTAATCTCACGTCACACAAGTGCATTGGCGCTGCGCACAGCTTCATCATGCAAGCTGCGAATAACATTACATCGTCATCATGTATCATGTGTATCATCCCATGTCAACTCTGTCACCTTTTTTATCTACACTTTAAACAATAACATACGTGATGTTTGCTAAACTTAGCCAGCCCGCTTCTCTCCCATCGCCCCCTCAATCTTGCCCATCTTTGTCCACCATTTCGCTCAACCTCACAAGCTCCTCGTCCCTAATTTCGCGTTCACGAGCCCCAAGCAGTCCGTCTTTTGCGTGCATAAAGTTCTTTGACACCTGCTCCCATCCCATAAAGCTTCCTTCCACCTCCTCATCCCAGCTGCTCGAAAAGATCCCATACGTGATTCCAACCGTAGCCAGCCCGATTGTACCCAGTGTTGAATACGCCACAACAACGGGCAGTACCGTAATGTCGTACTTGTACTTGAGCACGAAATACGCCGCAAAGAACAAAAAGAAGATGCTGAACGGCACGCCGCCAAACCCAATGATACGCCGCAGCATTCTATTCGCAACAATTTCAGGTAGTGTTCCAGCATCGGGGTTGAACGTGGGCTCAATCACCCCTTTTCTCTCGTATTCTTGTCGAAGCGTAGTCCCGCGCGGAACAAACGGTTCAGAGCTCCCGCCGGCATCGGTGGAACGCACGCCGTCGTTTGCAAACTTGTCTGTGTTTTGTTTGCTTGACTTGTTTGCGTTTCTCTCCTTCCGTTTGCTTCTGGACCCCTTCGCTTTCATTACAAGCGCACTTCTTTCACACGTAGCTGTGTTGCTTCTGTTTGTCACCCGCGCCAACGGCGTTGACAAAACAAACGCCTGCCTTGCCATTTTGAACCGAAACCCGAGTTCCAATCCACGCCCTTCTCCTTGCGCGTCGCCGTTCAGAACAACGTACGCGTTTTCGACGCTTTCTTCGTTGAGCGCGAGCTGTCTTCTTCGTCCCCCCGATAAAATCTGTGCTGATTGCACACATGAACAAAAAGACTGCCTTCGTTCCGTAGCGCGAGAATCGTCACCCAAATAAAACAGCGAGCTCGTATAAGAAAATGCAGCCGTGCGAGATCAACCGTTTTCGAACATTTCAATTTCACTCATCACGCCAACACGATTTGGAAGCGTTGGTCGAATCGCCACCAACACATCGCTTCACTAGCAAACTGGGTGTTGCGCGTTTCGTGTGAGTTGCGCCAAACCTCTCTGATCTTCTCCGTTTGAAGCCAGACTGCCTGCCCTTATTGCCGCCCCGTGTCTTGTTGACCCCCCGCCGCAACTGGCGGATGCACGCGTTACTCGCGGCCGCAAATTCCTCCAGCGCAAGCCTGGCCTCCTTTACACGGCGGTCCAGCCGCTTGGCGCAGCATGCCAAGCAGTGTCCGCTGCACTCCGTGATTTCCACTGACTGAACGTTGCGCGAGCCTGTTCCGATCCACTTGGCCGCCCACAACTTCTCAGCGTCCGATGCGCCGTCTAATCGTTCGTGGAATGCCGTGGCTACGCTTGTCGCGCTTTCCAACTTGTGCACGAGGCGGTTCCCGTAGCGCACCACAGGCATAAGGGCTGAACATCCCTTGAAACGCTGTATGTCCTCAAGCGCCGAGGTGGCGCACCTCGCCCAGTACGCGCTTATGAGGTCACACAGCGATACTGCTTCCCCTTTCACGACGTCCTCAACCCACGATATGATTATGTGAACGTCTTTTAGATCGTTTGCAATACTCATGTCTTGGAAATCTGTCACGAATCTTTCATTGTTATCCAACAGCTCTTGGAATGATGTTAGCATCAGGTACACGTTTAGCAATAAGTGAGAAACGTATCTATTGCCCTTCATTATACTGGGTCTAGATGGCTTCTCCAGAACGGCTTGGTTCGTGAATGAGCTGGGAAAAAAGAATGTAACACTTGATGCACTTGGGATGGATCACGGTGCTGAAGGGCTGTAAAAGTCGTCTGCGATATGCGAATGGGTTTCGGAAACAACACGAGCGTGTCTGGACAGCGAAGACCCAAAGTGGCAAGTTTAGGTTACGGAGAAGGGCAGATTAGTTGCAGCCTATTTGTTCTCTCTTTTCTATTGCTCTGGCTCAACTATATGGTGATGCACAATTGAGACAGCCGCGAAATTGTAATCAAGCAATACGTGCGCTTTGGATGACAGGAAGGTTTTGTTTCATTCTCAAGTTTCATGTCGCGCAGCGAGGACGTCACAAGCACGTTCTCAACTTCAAAGTTGTCGCCCAAGGTGACCAAATTTGACTCTCAGCGCTCGAATTTGGGGTACAATAACAAGTTTGTCGATAATGCTGGCAGTCTTGCTCTCTTGCTGGTAGAACAAGCGGGCAAGACTGCCAATTTATCCTGCATGTCTGCTCGAACTGATTTTTTTTTTCCACACCTCCTGCATGTCTGAAGCAAAGTGATGGGAAATTTATTTCTATGACTGTGATGACCCTATCAACACTGTTGATTCAACAGCGAGCATGTCCTCAAATTCTGGTGTCTTCCTCCCTCAAGGAGCAATACGAGCTCTTTCCCTACATGACATGATGATGGATTTGTAGACTTGACCCATACGCTTCATCAAACGTTCATGAGACGATTGCGATTGCCAATGTTATCGAATCGATAGTAAAGAATGTTGATTGAAAGAGCCCCTACTTCAGCTCTGATGCAAACCATGGGGGCTGCCCCCAGCCAACCACATCGTTCTTTCAGATTTAACCCGCTTGCATCAGCCAATCATTATTGTCGAAAATAGATTTTGACTGTCTGTTCACCTGCATAACATCCAACCAAACGAAGCATCTAGAAGTGACACGCGCTGACTCCGTGGGATCAACCCTTTTGAGTTGGCGTAAGCAAGTCTCAGGGAATCCTCACAAAGCTTCTTAAACACTTCTCGTGATCGCATGGCTTAAAGGAGTCCACCTTCCTCCTCCTCTTACCGCACTCATTTACATCCCCCCTGCTTCCGTATACTCTTCGGCAATCGCTGATCTGTAGCCCTCCGTCCATCTTTGCTCTGGAGTGATTGATTGCCGCCCGTTCGAAATGGCATCGGCAAACTTCTTCCTCTCCATCTTACTGCTCACTCTGTTCTCTGTAGCTCTTGCTGATTCTTCTATCAATGTCGGAAATGTAGAATCGGCCAAGGTACAAGGAGATCCACTATCAAGCCATCCCAATGCTGAAAAGTTTGAATTCCAGGCCGAGGTCAACCGCCTCATGGATATCATCATCAACTCCCTCTATTCGAATCGTGATGTATTCCTTCGCGAACTCATCTCCAATGCCTCTGACGCTCTGGACAAGATTCGCTTTCTTGCCTTGTCTGACCCTAAGCTACTTGGTGACGGTGACGCTGCAAAGCTGCAGATTAAGGTGCGCGCAAACAAGGACGCTGGCACTCTGGAGGTCATCGACTCTGGTGTTGGCATGACAAAGGATGATCTCATCAAGAATCTGGGAACTATCGCGAACAGTGGTACCAACGCTTTCCTAAAGAAGGCGGCTGAGGCGAAGGATACTTCTAACCTCATTGGCCAGTTTGGTGTGGGCTTCTACTCCGCTTATCTCGTTTCCGATCGTGTCACAGTTACGACGAAGCATAATGATGATAAGCAATATGTTTGGGAAAGCGGTGCTGAACAAACCTTCACCATATACGAAGATAATGAAGGAGAACCCTTGGCGCGAGGTACAAAGCTTACCTTACATCTCAAAGAAGATGCCCAGGATTTCTTGGACGAATTCAAGCTGAAGGACCTTATCACTCGCTATTCTCAATTCATCAACTTCCCGATCTACTTAGAGACTACTGAGGAGATTGAAGTGGAGGTGAAGGATGAAGATGAACCAAGCGAGGAAGGCAAGGAAGGAGAGGAATCTGAGACGGGCCAGGATGAGAAGACCGAAGATGAGGAGAAAGATGAAAGTACTGACAGTGCCGACACTGCCGACGATTCTGGAGATGAGGACGAAGACATCAAGGTCTCCGATGGTGATGCTGATGAAGAGAAGAAGCCGAAGACGAGAACAGAACAAAAGAAGAGCTGGACTCTTGTCAACGAAAACAAGCCGATCTGGACACGCGACCCGAGTGACATTTCCGACGAGGAGTACACAACTTTCTACGAGGGTATCGCCAAGTTGCCAGGCAAGCCATTGGCTCGCTCCCACTTCAAAGGGGAGGGTGATGTTGAATTCAAAAGCATTTTGTATATTCCCGACAAACCACCGGTTGGGCTGTACAGCGGCAACAACGACGAAGAGAAGGATGCCATCAAGCTGTATGTCAGACGTGTGCTGGTGACTGACAAATTTGAGTACGCGATTCTCCCTAGATTCCTCGGCTTTCTGGTTGGTATCGTAGACAGTGATGACATTCCCATTAACGTTTCCCGAGAAATGCTCCAACAGAGCAAGACTCTGGATATCATCAAAAGAAAACTGGTTCGCAAAGCCCTTGAGATGATCCGGTCCCTGATGAAGCAGGATCAAGAGGCGATTGAGAAGGACAGCGAAGAGAAGGAAACCGACGAAGATGAAGACGAGAAGAAGATGAAGCCCAAAAGCAAGTACGTTGACTTTTGGAACAAGTACGGCAAGAGCTTGAAACTGGGTGTTATTGAAGATACTTCAAACAGAGCGCGCATCGCAAAGCTGTTGCGCTTCCGTACTTCAAAGACCAACAATGATGACCCCAACGACTGGGCTTCTCTTGACGACTACATGGGGAGAATGAAGGACGATCAAGACCAGATCTACTATCACTCTGGTGCCGATTTGGCGTCCGTACAAGAAAGTCCTTTCCTCGAGAAGCTTCTGAAGAAAGGGTATGAGGTCGTGTATCTCACTGAACCGATTGATGAGCATATGATCATGAACTTGCCAGACTACGAAGGCACCAAGTTCATGTCGATATCGAAGGACAACTTTAAGTTCGGCGAAAAGGATCAGGAAGAGGAGAAGGCGAAGAACAAGGCGCTTAAGAAGAAGTTCAAGCCGCTCACGAAGTTCCTCAAGGAAAAATTGGGAGACAAGGTTTCCAAGGTGAAGATGTCCACACGACTGAGCCAGAGCGTTTGCGTTCTTTCTACGGGCCAATTTGGCTACTCTGCACGTATGGAAATCATTATGAAAGCACAGGCGTTCGCTGACCCTGATTCGTTCTCGTACATGACACCGAAGGCCAAGATCATGGAGCTCAACCCGCACCATCCGATCGTAAAGGAAATGCTCGCCTTGGTGTTAGAAGAGGGTCAAGAAGTGCGTGCGGCAGAGTTGGGTCACCTTGTATATGATACGGCATTGATCTCATCAGGATACCTGATGCAAGACAACTCCGACTACGCCAAGAGGATGTACAAGTGGATTGGAGAGAATGTGGGTGTGGACGCCGATGCACCTGTGGAAGAGGAGTACCCTGAGGAGGAGGAAGCCGAAAGTGGTGATGAGGCTGCAAACAAGGGAGCAACAGACGACGGCGACGATGATGATGACGACGATGGGGCCTTCGGGGGCTTCAAACCCGAAGAGTTCAATTTTGATGAATCGTCACTGAACGATGAGGACAACGAAAAGGATGAGTTGTAGTGTAATATGAGAGACGGCTGATAAGAACTAACTTTCCGCAGTGCTCGCGGTCGAACCTTTCGCGGAGGATAAGGGTTTGAGAACACTATGGGCGACGCCGTTGCACATAGACAATTAAAAGGGTGCAGAACACTTCAGCAAAGCTATCAAGTAGCGCATCCATCGTGCAATTGAAGAACTACCTTCGTGCTAGCTAGCTAGAGAGCTAATCTTTGTTCCCGAGTCAGTGTCTACTGGGTCTACTTCGCCAAACAAGAAATAGAACTCCCCCTCCCCCCCCCCTTCTACCTTCGCAGCCAAATTCCCTGCCAATCGTACGGGGAATGTGCAGCGGAATTGCCCATCTTGAGCAAGTTGTGAGATAGGCGGTATTACGAACGAGTGCATTGCTGGAAAAAGATACCAGGGCCGCCGAGATATAAGCTGTCACACGTGCGGCTCCACTCCATCGCGACCACCGCCGCCACCGCGTCGTCTGCTCTGGCGCTGTGCTCCGCCGCGCCCGCTGTGTTTCGGTGGCGCCCCGCGTTGGTCCTTGCCGGAGGCATCTCCGACGGCCATGACTTCCACCCCATACTTTATAGCGTCGCGCTCCCCCCTCAGAACCGTACTCCCGTCCACCACCCGCCGTCTGTGTCAGAATCGCTCTTCGTCGTCTTTCGTCCATTCCTCAGCGTTTGCCCACCATTCGCTCCCGGCTCTTATTCGTGCCGTCAGTTGCACTCAAATTCGCCAACCGGCTGTCGCGCGAATGAAACGGCCGCGTTCGCCCAGTCTGAGCACCATGAGCCCTCCCGACCCGAATGCTTCGCGCTTGAAATCGTCCCCGCCGTCTCAGACGCCACTATCCGTGTCCCTTACGCCGCTGGAGACGAAGTTATTTGATGTCCTGCTTGCTGTGGCGCGAACTGCTTCGCCTCAGCCTACTCTGCGCGTCGCGGGCGGCTGGGTGCGCGATAAGATTCTGTACCCGAATGATACGCTTACCAATGTGGATATTGATATCGCCCTCGATACCATGCTCGGCATCGAGTTTGCGGAGCGTATTAATAACTACCTCGACGCCCATCACATGCCCCACGCTACGGTTGGGCTCATTCAGAAGAACCCGGACCAAAGCAAACATCTTGAAACAGCCACCATGCGCGTTATGGACGTCTGTTTAGACTTGGTCAATCTTCGAACTGAGACATACTCTCACGACTCGCGTATCCCGAACATCAGGATCGGTACTCCGTACGAAGATGCCATGCGCCGCGATCTCACTATTAACGCTCTCTTTTACAACATCAACACTCGCGCTCTCGAAGATTTTACCCATCGCGGCTTGGATGACATTCGCGATCGAATCATTCGCACACCGCTTCCCCCTCTAACTACATTACTGGACGATCCACTCCGTACCCTGCGCGCTATCCGTTTTGCCTCTCGCCTGAACTTTAGCTTTGATACGTCATTGTTTGAAGCCTGCCGTGAATCCCGTGTTCATGACGCGCTGGGCGCCAAAGTGTCACGTGAACGTATCTCGCATGAAATCGATCGTGTAGTTGCATGTGACAATGCTCCGCACGCTATAGGACTTCTGATGGAACTTGGTCTATTCCCGGTCGTATTCCGCCTTCCTCGCCAACTTGATGTTCTAGACGACGCTCGCCCACCACCCGACTTCGCGTCCGTAGCGATGGGCGCGTTGCTCAACCTGCACGTTCTGAAACCGCCTGACAAATGTGCTGCACCGAGAAAGATTGTACGTTACGCCGCCTTATTATCACCGCTTGCAAACATGAAATGCCTGCACACGTTTTCCAAGAAGAAGCCAAGGGTCATCGCGGTTAGTCAATATATTCTGCGACATGAGCTCCGCCTTGGGGCTAAGGACGTGTCGGATGTATCCTCCCTTCATGAGGCTGCGCTTGGTTTGCAAGAACTTGTGCACAGCGGCGCGGAAAAGCTGGATAGACTCAAAACCGGGCGTGTAATTCGATCTGCCGGTCCCTACTGGCGTAGTGCACTTCAGATAGCTTTGGTCATGGAACTACGACCTGCCAAGGCGGAGGACACGTATGCAGGGGGCATGGAAGCACCTCGCGATAAGATGGGCAATGATTGTCGTGTGCTGGTCGCGAAATACAGAGAGTTTGGAGAGAAAGTTGAGAAGTTGGGACTTGAAGGTGTTTGGGATATCAAACCGATGATTGATGGAAATCGACTGCTCAAGTTGCTCCCTAATCTAAAGAAAGGACCACTTGTGAGTATCATTATGAAAGAACAGGTCGACTGGATGATTGAGAATCCAGATAAAGGTATGCCGGAAATAACAGAGTGGATATCTGACAGGTACAAGAAATACATGTAAGTAAACTTTTGTGAACCACGCGACGTTCACGTAGTCTTGGGGAATTTATGCGACAGCATGGCGCACAGGCGAGCTCGAGTACTCTGAATGAGATTTAGGGAAAACTCGAGCTACCTCTGGCATCTGTCGTCGAAAGTGCATGTGATTCCTCATGTGTTGATGATGTGTTCATCAGCGCTCACATGTGACTTTCTATGCCAATGCTATACTTGGCGGTAGCTAGATGATCTAGCGTACAGAGTTACATGCTCTTTTGTTGACGTGGACTGAATCTCCGTGAAATGGTTTGACAATGGCCCAAAAGTGAGAGAAGTACGATAACGAAACATTACGAGAGAACTTGGTCCGCCAACTGTTTGGGTGAAACAAGACCAGAGGCATCGTGATCTACTAAACGTGTTCGAACTGATTCACTCAGCACTCTTGAGGACGGCAATTGGTTCCCAAGATGCAAACGCTAGCAGAGTGGAAGCGTGAACCGTTCCAGAGCGCAAGCGCATCCAACTTGTACCGTATACATATCTAGACTAGGGCCTGGAAGGTGGAAGCAGGGGGGGCTAGAGCTGTAGATAGCTACCTAACAGTAGCGTTCTACTTGCCAAACGGCGCACGTGCTTCACCACGCCTGGTGGCACTGACTGCCTGCACTGAAACACTTTTTTGCACGTGCACAACGCATCTACAGTCTATCTACAAGGGTATGATACACAGGATTCTGTGCAGAACGATTCCATCGCCGTTCCAGTATCTACTGGTGGTAGATAGGGAGCGTCCAGTGGACGCCGTCCACCTTTGCGTTTGCTTCCGTGCCGCCACGCCGTGAAACCAATTTGACCGCAACCGTCAGAGCCTCCCAAGCGCAAGCACCTCCCCGTCCCGTCGCTCATCCAAAACTCCCGACCATGGCCCCACCCCCACCGCCGCGCCGCCCGCCGTACGGCGCGCCGGTCGGCGGCCCGCCGCTCACCTCGTACCCCTACCCCTACAGCGCCCCATACGGCGCGCCGCCGCCCATGCCGTACGGCGCGCCGCCACAGCCCGGTCCCCCCATGCCACCGTACGGCGCCATGCCCTCAGCTCCGCCCGCCGGCAGGTACTCCGCGCCTCCCGGTGGCTACTCTGCACCCCCCGGCTATGGAGCGCCTCCCGGCCCTCCTGTGGGCTACGGCGGTTCCGCACCGCCGCCGCCAATGCCCGGCGGCGCCCCGATGCCCGGCGGCGCAGGCGTTCCTGCCGGCTACCCCGGATCGGCGCACGCCAACCAAGGCGGCGAAGCTCCGTATGCTCCGTCGCTGTCGAGCTCACATTCGTCAAGTTCCGGCCGTCCGCACGGAGGCTATGGCGGAGCGCCGCCGCCGCCACCGCCGGGTGGTGCTGCGCCCATGCATGCTGCCCCTTATGGTGCCATGCAGCCGCAACGACCTTCCATGCCGCAGTCGCATGCCGGTGCGCCTGGCGGGTACGGCGGACCGGCGCCGCCGCCGCCGAATGGACAACCGGGATATATGGGCACTCCACCTCCGGCGCCTGTGCCGGGCCAACACAAGCCTGAGAATACTGGCCTTACCGGTGCGCTCAAGGAGAAGCTCAAGGATCTCAAGGATCTCAAGGATCCAAAGGCTTTGATCGAAGAGAACGCCAACAAGTTTTTGTCGAGCAGTGCAGCAAAGAAGATTCTTGGTGACAGGTTCTGATACGTTTTCTTCGTCTGTCTACTAGATACCGAAGTTAGTTCCACGTTTGTGTCAATTATTCTTCGGCACCATCCCCCCATGTTAGAAAGCATAGTCTGCGCACTCGTTTGCTGTATAATTTGCAACATAATGTAGTTCACAACCCTGCGTCGTGCCGGCGGGTGATTGCGCTGTTCCGGACCGCCAAACCTTCTCGCCGTCTGTAAATCATCACACTTACGCTGTGTATATGCTCTGCCGAACGGTATCTGCTTCCTGTTCACAAAATCGTGTCCTGGCCAGGCTGTTGAGGTAAATGATCCCTCGTGTCCGCTTATCTCCGAGCGTCCCGTTCCGCGTGCGCAGCAGAGCCACGTCTTTAACAGCATCATAGGCCGCATTTCTGGCTTGTTTATGCCGATTATGCCCCCGCATACTTCAGTACGCTTGCCGGACGAGTACCTGATATGCGTCCTGAAAGTAGCTCACATTATGCGCTTGTGTTTCATAGCCTCTATGACATTTTCTCGCAAGCAAGGAGCGGATAAATTCATCGTATCGCTGCCGTCTTATAACCGCAATCAATATGTGATACAAGGGTAAGAGGGCTCATTGCTATGGTTTCTCACGTACCATGTATGGACTGAAAACATTTTGTCACGAAAGCCTTCATGAGAGCATGAGCCATCTTCCCGTAGAAATGTTCCTATCCAATTGAGGAACCTCCTGCAAGGGAGGCTTTTGATGACTTGCAGGGCAAAACCCAAGCCCGAAGCTGATTTCCCGTTGCATTAGGTGTTCGCTGCGCACTGCAGCAGGGTTCATCGATCGGAGGGAATCATTTGTGCGCTCAAGTTGTTTACAATGAGCACTTACTGATATGAAGCTTTCTTCGGCGGATTATCGTGGGGGAAACGAATGGTTTGAAAACAGTCGAAAACTGCGGCAGTACCCTTCCTTTAACGAGAATCTGCTTCCATCAAGAAGTGTTTATGCATAGCAAGCGGGTGGGTCATCTTCCAAGTTATATGGTTGTGCTGCTAGTTGATAGTAAGCAGGGCTTTCATCACTTCTCTGCTAAGAAGAAGAAGACTGCACATAACCGAGACGAATGAGGCGCGTCCTACGTAAAAACGTTGAGAAAACAATGCTCTCGGGTGTCAAGAGTAGAGCGAGAAGCCACACACTTTCGCAACATGACCCAGTTTATGACTAGCATCTATTCTACTGTCTGACAATCAGCTCAGCTGTGCGCCATACGTACATCTCTGCACACATTCAACTGGTCAGCTCGACCAGTACGCTTTCAAACATTTCTAGAACGCGAGTGACTTGTTCTCGCGAGATGATAAGAGGCGGTACGAATCGCACGACATGTTTCCCAGCCGGTACAAGTAACAAGCCTTTGCTCATCGCCTTCGCAACAACGTCTGAGGCAGCGATTTGCTGCATCTCCACGCCGCAGATGAGTCCCAAACCGCGCACTTCTTTGACCTCACCCGGGAACCTACCTGCGATTTGTCGCAACCCGTTCATCAATTGAGCACCACGCTCCTCCGCGTTGCGCATGACTCCTGAGTCAAGCTCGTTCGCCACGGCGAGACCAGCGGCTGCTGCCAGAGGGTTTCCGCCGAAGGTGCTCGCATGATCGCCGGGCTCAAACACATCGCAGTCGGCCTTGCAACACATTGCGCCGATCGGAACACCGCCACCGAGCCCCTTTGCCAGCGTGAATACGTCTGGCTCCACACCCGTATGCTCAAAGCCCCACAGCTTGCCAGTGCGACCTACACCCACTTGCACCTCATCGCATATGAGCAAAGCACCGGTTTTGTCGCAAATCTGACGCGCCGCCGCGAAGAATTGGGGTGAGCCCGGGTGAATGCCCCCCTCTCCTTGGCATGCTTCCATTAGAATGCCAGCTAGATTGGGTCCTATGCTGTCCGCGAGTTTTATGAGCTCGGCGGTGTCGTTATAGGTGACGTATTCAAAACCTTGAACGAGGGGCCACCAGTTGTTGTGGTACTTGGGCTGGCCGGTCGCTGTAAGTGTGGCTATTGTTCGGCCGTGAAAAGATTGGTGAGCAGTGATAATGACGGGAACGTCAGAAGGATTGGAACCGTGCTTAAGGTGCCAGTTCTTGCGGGCAAGCTTGATGGCGGCTTCGTTCGCCTCGCCACCAGAGTTGCAGAAGAAGGCCTTGTCAGCCGGTGAGTTGGAAACCAGCCAAGACGCCAGCGCGCCCTGCTCCGGGATGTAGTAGAGGTTCGAAACGTGGGTGATGCGGGACATCTGGCGGGTGATGGCGTCGATCAGAGCGGGGTGAGCGTGACCAAGAGTGCACGTGGCAATGCCCGCGACGCAGTCAATGTAGTGCGTGCCCTCAGTGTCGTAGAGATCTACGCCGCGTCCGTGCGACATGGCGATGGGATAGCGCGTGTACGTGCTCATGACGACCGAGTCGAAGTCCTTCGGCACCGACAGCTTGGTGGCGTCGGCCGCCACGGCGGACGGCGTGTGTGGACGGCGCGCTGCCGCGGCGCGCGCGGGCTTGTCCACAGCCAGTGTGGACGCGGCGGGCTGCGCGAGCGGGGAGATGAACGAACGCGCGAAGGAAGGCGCGGAGAAGGCGAGAGACATGGCGGCGATCGGGGGAATACGGCTGCAGGAGGGAACCAAGCTGTGGCGACGACGGGCGAGAGCGGCGTGAGGCAGAGCGGCGTGAAGGAGGGCGGCTTGAGATGAGGCTGAAGGACCAACTGCCGGGTTAAGACGGGTGGGGCGCGGCTGACGAACGGAACGGGGGCTGTCAAGAGATGCGCGTTGCACAGCGATGCGACGCTGGAGCTGGCGCGGAGATTGTGAGTGGCGAGCGATGGCACGGGCGGAGGCACCAACGGGTAACCTTAACTTATCTTAAATGTTTTAGCGGGGACACGTGCCGTTCCGCCGCCGTGCGTATTCGGCACCACGCCGTTGGCGAGCCGCCGCGCGCCGAGCTCACTCAGCCCAGTGGGCGCATTGGCACGTATCTTGCGGGTATGGCTAGACATGCAGCTCAAGACGGGAAAGAATCAGCCACACGTTCGCGTCGTGAAACGCATGATCCCCGCGGCCGCAACTTGTCATTTCATTCCGCGCAACAGCTGCGCGCAGTCACACAGCTTTGAAACGTCGCTACCGATTCTTAGCACAGAATCATCCCCACAAGAAAGAGCTATTCATGAATGGCTTTAAGAGTCCACGTGCAATCGAAAGAAGCAGACACAACTGCTTGCCACAATCATATCCCCGGTATTAGCTGCATTAAACAACTGAGCTCTATCCATCCAACTGAGAAACGCGATGAGATGTTTCTTCGCAAGTGCACCATAGCTGGTCGAGCACTCTGCAATCGTATCCGAGAGAGCGCTGTCCATCATTTCCTATTGCACCGTGTGGGCGCACTTCGTTGCCTCGCAATCTTCATGTACCATGGGCACACAATGTGCCTTTCGACCGCACTATCGTGAGCACGTACTGCTCGAATAGCGTAGCATGGGCTCTCGATCCCACCGCATAAGACAAGTGCACGCTTTGGCGGACGGGTCTGCGTGAAGGTGACCTTGTGAACCTTCTCTTTCAAATAAGCACTCAATCCGCTTTAAATCACTGGACGGCACACTAGTTTTCTCCAATCCTTCGAGCCTCGACGGGAAGCAGCTTCAAACTGTTGACCTGCTTATCTTTGTTTGTTCTTCGCTTGCTGGTGAACGTCCTACTCTATGAACGCTAACGTCACGAACAGTTTTAGAGATGTGCTTCTCGAACGAGCTCGTGAGCCACTTTCTATCACTAGCCGGACCACCAGTAAAAGCTCAACAAGCTTCGATTCGATCGCTGCCTTTCTAGGTTGTGCACTAACATACCCTTTTCCACAATCGATCAATTTCATCGCTCCCCACTTTCCTCTTCGCATTCCATGGGGTTTGATCCATTGGGCTGCTCAAACCTTCCTTTCCTTCCGCATCAGCAACAGACGTGTAAATGCTCATAGAAAAGAGGAGATGTTATGCCATTTGCGGGAGCTTGCGCTCTTGAGGTGGTTACGGTTCATCTCGAGCTTGTGCACTTCTTTTTCCCGGAAGATTTGCTTGTAACGGTGGATTCTGGCGGCCAGGGGGGTGTGGGCTACGCCGTCTTCGCATTTCCTATGCATAATGCGGAACATGTCCAGGAGATGAACACCCTTCGGCTAGATCTGCGCTCTCTTGGGTTTCCGCCACCAAGCGTCGACGGCAAAAGCGCATAATACACGAAGTAAGGTGCGCCTGACGGTGAAGGCTCCTCGAGGGGGGGGGGGGGGGGGCAATTGAGAATTCAGGCGCGAAGGAGAGCGATGCGTTGGCTCACAACTTGTGAATCACAAGGCAGCACCCAGCGCGCGCGGCTCGTCGGTGTGCGAATCGGAAGACGAAGGGGCCGGCGCGCCAGCAATGACGGCCTGCGCGCGAATTGTTGCGCTTTCCCGAAAGGAGCACTCGCGCCGCCGCGCGTGCCGCGCGCATGTCCACAACCGCCGGCAGCGCACAGCCACCTGCGCGTATTTAAGCGAGCGCGCCGCTGCTTCCCGATCACCGACGGCAGCCTCCTCCTCAAGCCGTCCGCAGAGCCGTCTCCTTCCTCTTGCGCCCTTCTCATCTTGAGCACACCGGTCTTTCCGCTTCTGCACGTTCATCTTCGCAATGTCTCCATCCGAACAAGACGCACAGGACGAACAGCCCATCGTCACCGTCCGCGATTACCGCCCCTCACTCCACCACAACAGCAGCAGCAGTCCACCGGAGAGTACTGACGAAGAGAAGTACCAATTCGGCCCCGTCGAGCCCGTCAAGCCCTGTCCATTCGCCAACGTCTCGAGGTGGTCCAAGTTCGGTCGTCCCTACACAACTCGCCACAACGAAGGTGTCCACAAAGAGCGTCCGTTCATCACCACGCTCCTATCGCCCTTCAAGCTTCGCTGCTGGTCTATCAACGGGCCCGACGAATCAGGCGACCCCGATGCCCGTCGTGAGATTGTGTACGAGGACGAGCACACCACCGTGCGCATGAAAGACATAGAACTGCTCTACACCCAATGGGAGCTTCTAAACATGCGACCGGGACCGAAGGCGCGCGTTGGAAAGATTTCGCCGCTGCAGAAGAGGGGGATCAAACCACTGGATGCGCCTCGCCTCGTGCAGCCCGATCCGCGACGTAACAAGCGACTCTCAGTGTCCAAGTCGCAGATACGCATTGTGGATGACATGCTTAACGCCGCGACCCGATTTGTGGAAGAGCCTTCCAGTCTGTCAGACTCGTCGCAGGACAGTGAAGACAAACTTGACTTCACCTTCAAGTCGTCTACGGAGAGCTCAGACTCCTCGCACATCAACTTCTGTTTGCGAACGAGCAGCGAGGCTTCCACTTCGTCAGAAGAGTCTCGTGAAGACCAAGTTGGACACTTTGGGCGTTCGGTGGTTACGAGCGAAGCATGTGGGCAGGAGCCATCTTCGTCGCACCCGGAAGAGACCGTTTATGAGGAGCAAGTGCTGGCGTTGTCGCGCAGAGTGGCGCAATTGACCGCTCTCACTGCTTCTCTCCAACGTGAGTTGAGCACGTGTAACAGCGAGAAGAAACAGTTCGAAGAACAGCTTTGCGCGCTTCAGCCCTGTCCCCCGGGTGGGTGTGCACCGCCTTCATCCCGAAGAAGTGCGACAAACGCCGACTCGCCCACAGAACCGATTTCGATGCGACGTAGTTGGAAGCGAAAGTGCACGGTGAAAGAGGAAGAGAGGTTGAGAATGGAACTGATGGAACAGAAACAATGCACGACGCAGATGCAAATAGAGAACGAAAGGCTACTGGGCGTGATCTTGAGGCTCAAATGTGAGATGGAGCTTGAGCACGATCTCAACATGAGATCAAAGAAGAATGCGGTGGCTGAATTACTTGTGCGTCGGCGGGAGAGGAGGAACAGTTGCACGCGATCCTCAAGAGCGTCGCGAGAATCGAAAAGGAATGGATGGCATATGCGAAGATGGTTGTTCGGCAGAAGTAAGAGCCACAAGTCGAAAAAGAACAACTCGTCGTAGCCGAAGTACGACGCTGTGCTCTGAGCTCTTCATTTGTGCTCTTTGCGCGCCGGGGATGCCTCGAGCGGAGAGGCCATTGGG
The DNA here is from genome assembly GCA_030374805.1 of Gracilaria gracilis. NCBI lineage: Eukaryota > Rhodophyta > Florideophyceae > Gracilariales > Gracilariaceae > Gracilaria > Gracilaria gracilis. The sequence goes on along the minus strand of JARGSG010000212.1, from coordinate 62,791 downwards.
TTTGTGCTTAGTTTGTGAAGATAGCGTTCCACAAATAAAACTGACTTCGTCAACGCTACGCAAGAAATGGGGGCTTTGTTGGTGGAGTAAGGGTAAAGGTTACTGGGAATCGGCGCGGCACGCGCCGATTCCAGCACTCGAGTGATCATGTTTGGAACCGAACCAATCGCGCCGCGCTCCTTCCTATAGTTAACGTTACATTTAACTTGCCAGTATGATACTGTACCTTCCTGCTGAGTATCTTGCAATCACTTTCAGATCATTGCCATTGCTTGTGATCTGTTTCCAGACGTAAAGTTACCAATTGCGGCAACAACAAACCACGGGGAGGGCCTAAATGCAAGCACGCAATACTGTACGATTCCAAATGCAGAGGTTGACACGTCCGCGGGAGAGGAAGCGACATGCAGAAGGAGAGGAGCAGTGCTTCTTTCGAGGCGTGTCAGCATCGCTTCGAATTGCTATAAAAGCGCACCTCAGCCCATCAACTCCATGCCCTTCTCGTCTCTCTCACCGGTCACCTGATGCTTATTCTTGTACGTCCACCTTCATCATGAACTCCTAGGCGCTCCTAACTTCATGTTCCTAACCATCGTTACTCCATGTGAATTGGAATGTGTTCTGACAGATTTGATGGTCCAAACTCTGCACGCTTAATTTGTACGTCTTCCATCTCATCTTATCGTCCTTTTCTTGTTTGTCCTCTGTCTCGGTTTTTAGCATTCTGGACGTTCTAACTCCCCTCTTTCTCATTCTTTTTGTTTTCTGAATGATAGATTTGCATGCCCAAACCTCTCCTGCTTAATTTGTATGTCAGTACTGTCATGGCTCATTCCCTCCGTCTCTTCTTCACACATTGTGCCTTTACTGACTCTTCTCATTTTCCTCTCAATTCCGGTCGTTTTCTTTAGATTTGTTGGCTGAATTATTTGCTTAACTTGTAAGTGTTCACTAACACCTCCTTGTCACTGCAGTGTTATTTTGGTCGTGTATCTAACCGAGCGTATCTTTCGTTCTCTACCTCTGGTTTTGTATGGGTTTTGTGCTCGTAACAGATTTGGTTGCCACACCTGCTTAACTTGTAAGTATACTTTGCTATGTCTCTCCTAGAAATGATTGCGATACTACATGTTTCTAACCTGTCCAGCGTTCGTTATGACTTTTGATTCCTTGCAGATTTGGTTGCGCTATGGTACCATATGTACAGAGTGTGAGTATTGTACACTAGTCTTGTGTAACATATAACTGTATACTATTGCTGACCCTCTAACTGTTCAAACCCTCAACTGTCATATACATATGTACAGAGTATGAATATTGTACATTAGTCGTGTGAAACAACGCTGTCTACTGATTCTAACCTTCGAATTCTGCAATCTCAAACAAACTGAAACGAAATCATATAAAAAACAATATAAGTTTCAACTACAACGTTTCCATGGCGTTTCTTCTCTTGCCTTTGTCTCCTTTCCACAGACATGCGCCTGTGTGGAATCAGTACGATAGTCAACTCTTTCCTGTTACCGCGTTGCTCGTGCTTTGGTGCACAAGAATGTGGTTGATTTGTTTGCGAAAGAAAAGATTGAAAATCACGCTCGAAACACGTACTCACCGTCGTGATTGTTTTCAACCAGTTTTCTTTTTGAGCTCAGCTTCTTTCGCATTCCAATGCTATACTCATAGTTACCTGCGGAACTTGTGCTATGGGAACGTTCAGTGTGCAGGAGTAGAACCGTAGCTGTAGTTCCCCAGTCTCATACGGAGCCATTGTAGAAGAGCACTGTCTCGAGCTCAAGGTGACGCGACTTGAAAGGTACACGTATAGCAGTAACCTTCCAGCAAGAAGGCTAACGTTCCCTTGGTAAACGCTACCACTGCGGTACAGAGTAACTTTTACTGGTGCTCGTTCACTTTGAACGGGTAAGCTACAAGGGTACGCGTACGAGAAAAAAAAACGCTGCCCTTCGCAGAATCTGAACAGTGGGCTTTTGGCGAGGACAGCGGCACAGTATTCTGTTTGTCACGGCAGCAACTCCGACAAGCGTTTACCCTTGCGGCTCGATAACAACGATCGAGGACAGTTCACGCGTTGTCGTACGACGAAGGTAACTCTTACTCCCGGACATAACTTCATTGAAACCGATATGACTCGCTATGCCGTTGCGGACGCGCTGGTAAGATCGTCGCAATCTTTATCAGAGGCCATCTCGTGCTTGTGGGAACTTGACACCAATAGGTTGGTTCCCGGCAAACATTATACCATCTGCTTGCAGGGCGAAACCGAGCACCGTTCTGAGGATGCTGCGCGTGTCCCGCTATTCGAATACTTCTCGGACGATGTCTGGCAAATAGAGTCTTACAGCCTCTTCAAGCGATTGCTAGATAACTACACAGTGAATCAGGGTGTCCCGGAACGTGTTTCAGAGGAGGAGAAGGAGGAAGAGGAGCGATTCTTGGAATGCATCTGTGACACTGATTGCATTACGTTTGTATATGAGTGGCTACGAGAGAACGGATACAAAGCCGCCTCCTCTATGGACGAGTTCAAACAAGTTCTAAGTGATTTGTGGTTTGGCATGTATGGTAGGGGCCGCTACAGGGATTCTTCCGCGTTTGAGCACGTGTTCTGTGGTGAGATCAGTGGCGATGATGTCAAAGGTCTCCACAACTACATTCAAGTGTACATTGAAGAGCAACGTGGAAACTTCGATTACATGGGATATGTCGACTTCGAGGGAGATCTTTGTGGCGCACCGTTGTCGAACCAGCAGGCTTTGATGATTCGCTTCAAGTGGTTTGGTTGTCTCAAGAATACTTCTTCTATGTTTGTTGGCACTTCTCCGGAATTTGAGATTGCCTTGTTTTCTTTGCTTTGGTTCACTCTGGGAGTCACCGAAGATGTTGAACAAGAATTTCAGCTTGGGCCTTACTTTGTTGAATTAAGGCTCTATTCTCATCGCTCTAACATGTGCACTGCATTTCCCTGCTTGAAAGGGGTCGATACAGAGACCTTAGAGGATAGTCAAAATGAAGCAAAGAGAAGGAATGAGGAGCAATATGCGGAGCACCAACAGGAGGGCGATCAGCTTGAGCAGATTGACGCCGCAGTTCTGCAGGATTCAGAAGAGTTCCCACCATTGGGATAGAGTTGATAGTGTAGTTGCTGAAATAGCTCTGAGATAAAAGCTTCTTGCGATATACGAAGCTCTTTAGTATCGGTTCCCTTTGTCATATACCTTCACCATGATTTCTGAGATTTCGGTCCACCCTTCATTGGGTTCCGGATTCTGCTTGTTCGATTCTACAGGTTTTTGTCGATGTGTGGTTGAGGAAAACATCAAAGGACAGAGACGAGCTTGCTCATGTCAGTGCATGAGAGGGGCTCGCTGGCTACCTTGCTTGTTTGTGCGGATTCAGTATCGGGCAACTACGTTCGAAAGCAAATGCGATAAAGGCTCTCTCTGTTGAAAGGAACGAAGAAGAGACTTTATCGAAATCGGAACTCAGCGGGGTGTTCGATTCTCAAACGCGACGCTGGCGACCGCTCCCTCGTTCATACGCACACATGAGTGCGTTCAATTGCTGCCTGGGCCATTACGATCCGGTCTCTCTCGTTTACCTACCTCTCCCACCCTAGGAGCAGTGTCGTCCTAATGGGACTCACTGAACGCGTAGGGCAGTGCCGTAGGGCAGTGCCCTACGGTGCAGCAGAGCTCCTACTGTTTCCAAAACATAAAGATCGACACAGAGCAACACGAGAGTGCTCGATACTATATGTTGACGTTGACTATGGCGCTGGCGCCGTTTTAGCCCTGGAGCTGTTGCTCGCCAAGCGATATTAGTTGTAAGTGGTCTCCAAATACTGTACAGGTGTGTGTTCGATACCCAAGTGCTGAATTTCCCATCAACGAATCATTTGCAAACGAGCCTTTGCTTAAATTGGCGGATAGGAATAACGTTAGCACCAAGCAGAAAACAGTTTGTTTTAAACAAGGTGCTAAGGTGCTTGGGGAAAACTCAGGGTGTTTGGTGTTGAGTGGGTTGAACTACCTTAGTGCTAGGTTGTTTGTCAAAATCGGGGACAAACAATGACGCTTGCGATGACTCCTCGGTCGCGATGCGTCCACAGCTTTCCAAAATGAGTTTTGTAAACGCCTGCACGTTATCATAATATACATGATGACCGGCCCCCTTGACAATGTGTACCGAGGCCGGGGCTTTCATTCGCTCACAAACCTTTTGAGCATATTGAGAGTTCATCCAATCGCCATCACCGTAAAGAAACGATGTAGGGGTTCGCAGACTGACCATTCGTTCCACCAGCGGTTTCTTGGCATACGCACCGCTCTCTAAGATAGTACAGAGCGAATGCTCTCCAGCAGCATCTGCAACTGATATCTGATAGAAATACTCGATGAAAGCATCTTTGGTTCCATTGGACTGAAAACTGAATCTTGGTTCTATGAAACGTCGCGCCAACTTGCGACCGAGACTTGTACCCGCCTGACGGATGAAGTACTGGGGCGTAAAACCCCAGTCCCACATGCGGAAGACTATCCAAAATATGGCACGGCGTAATAATGGCCCTCTAGGGATCTTTTCTGGTGGAGCAGCTGGGAGACCGACCGGGCTGGCAAGCGTGAGCGTCAAGACGTTTTGCGGGCTTCGTAACGCGTAAACAGCGGCAAGGTACGCGCCCATTGAATGGGCGACGATATGGAAACGTTGGAATTCAGGTTCTTGTTTGCGCATATACTGCACCCACGCATCGAAAGCGTCCAAAAAGTAGGCTTCGGCATGATCGACCGACAGCGAAGTCGAATGATACGGGCGTGAACTGGCGCCGAAGCCCGGCCAGTCTAGAAGATGAAGGCGATAATATGGAGCTAAACCTGCAATGTTTCGGCCGTAGAACGCGAGCCCGGCACCCCAGCCATGCAGCAGAACGAGCGGTGGCTTCGAGACATCACCGGCCGACAGCATGTTGAGCGTGTGACCCGACGGTAGCGCCACTCTCCGTTTGGTGTAGTTGACATGCGTGAGACGCTCAAGCAGAATGGTTTCGGCTTGCTCCACGGCGGAGAAAGCATTATGCGGAGACGACGTGAATGTGTTGCGCCGATTGTCAGGCAACGGAGCGGACGGACACGCCGTAGCGCACGGTGAGAACAGACGGAAGGCTGGGAGCACGCGCGACATAGTGGAACCCATGATAGGCGGCGCAAATGAGGGCAGCAGACCAGCCAGAGTAGGTGACAGGACAGATAGCGGACGGAGAAGGGCGATGGAAGCGTGCGGCCTGGGGAGGGAGCAGGTGATGGCAGGTGGCGATTCGGATGGGGGCGCAGGGACTGGCGCCATTTGAGATATTTGACGCCCGATTTGATGATGCTCGCCATGGCGCGCGTAGAAAATGCCTATCACGTTGCAGAGCTGGCGCTGGTGCCATTGAGAGCTGCAATCTCTTTACAATAGGTTTACATTCGCTATCAACAGTTTCTCCGCCCTTCTTCAATGAAGAATCTTCATGCGCCAGTTAGACCCAAACCGCGCATCGCGTCACACGTCGCGCTCAAACTTGTGGTGCCATATGCGGTCTCCTCGTTCGAGTCGGAAAATGGTGACATGTAACATACACAATTCATCTCCTGCAGGAGAGAGAAAAAGAAGCCACAACCAGAACCGAGACGCAGACCACTCCTATCTTTCAGGGTGACCCTTTCATGGGAACCAGTTCATGATCTTGCAATTCTGCCCTTTTGTGAACCGCACGCCGTCATAAGCCGCCGTGCGATGGCCTTTGTAAACGAAAGTACCTCCCCATTGAGCCCCCTCCCAGCTCACAGGCCACAGGCTCATCATGATCTTGTGCGGTGCTTCATGAACCTTTGGAATGTTCTTTGAAGTCTCGTACATCTTCTTTCCGTTCACAAACCATGTGATCGAATTGCTAGTCCACTTGAATCCGTAGTTATTCATCGACTCTGCGGGATTGAAGTTTATCGGAATCTTATGTTCGTTACCCCCCTGACCGTTTTTGAAGTAATTCGCCTGCAAAGAAAGCTTTCCCTCCTTCCACACGAACTCAATGTCAACCTCGTTGTGCGCTTTGCTCTTACCAGGCGCCGCATCCCATGGTCCGGTGTACGAGAAGAACGTCGTGATCACCCCAGGTTGTGCTACAGGGCGCATGCGAACTTCGTAACATCCGTATCCGTACCAGTCCTTTGACATGAGCTGCCCGCTTTTGTAAGGCTTTCCATGGTTATGTTGCTTTGAAATTGTCAGTTTGAGTTGTCCGTTGTTCTCGTCGATTGCGGTCGCGGTCTTGGACCACCAGCAATTAAACGGAACCCCGTTAGCGTATCCATCTGACACTTTCCAACGGGAATGTTTCAAGAACTTGAAGGTGTCCACAAAACTGCATTGATCCGCTTTCGGGCATCCTCCTTGTTGCCTCTGCCATTTTGGCTTCTTGTTGCGGTTGTTCGTTTGTTTCTTTTTGTTCTTGTTCTTGTTCGTGACGGCGACCTTGTTGTTCGGCTTTTTGTTCTTCTTGTTGCGAATGGCCGTGAACAGCGCGTGTGCGTTACGCGCGTTGCGTGCTTCGTAGATGAATTTCAATGCCGAGGCAGAGCTCACGGGGCTTCGCGCAGTTCGGGTAGATGATGCTTTGTGACACCCGCGTTGAGAGGAAATGTTGTTAGATCGCGTCCGTTTGGTGATCCCTCGCAGATAGAGGCCAACTTACTTCCATGCAAAGCAGAAGCTGAAGCAACAGCTAGGAAGGTTGTTAGTGCGACGGCAACCACCTGAAGCCCCCGCAACCGACACGAACTCGACGAAAAAAGATAGATGCAACCCATGCTGCTAAGGCAAACACAGCGTACAGAGGACGGAAAGGCAAAGTGAATACAACGACAGCCGTCAACAGACGACAGCCATCTTTATACAAAGAGTGACAACGAGCGCCCCGCCACGTTCTTAGCCACAACAATACCTCACTCACCGTCACGGTAAAACGGCGCATCCTGCTTCATGGCATAGTGAGCCGCTTCCTATCACTATGCACCAGGCCACCCACGACGGCCAACCGTCGTGTGCCGCATCTAGTGCATAACGATACGCAATATCGCCACCGTTCTGGTCGTGGATGCGGGAGTGTGTTCAATTTTTCTGTGATGTTGATAGTTAATGGCGCATATGGGTGCACGCTCCTCAGCTGTTGGGGGTCGGTACATTTCCCATCACTAAACAGCAGTGAAGAAGCGTAGGCGCCACGTTGCTAGGGACAGGCGTGTCATCATATTCTTCCCGGGCTTATGTAACCTTGCCCATTGCTTGAGATGACGGGGACAGGAGAATTGGAACGTATGGTGCGCAGGACGTATGGAAGGTACGAACAGTTGACGTGGGTACGGGCCAGCAATGTCGGTGACAGAGTTCGCGCTGTTGACACGAATCAGTTGGACACGGGTTGCAAGAGCCCTCATTCAGCACGTGGTTGCTCTCGCGACCTTCCTTTTGCAAACGCATTTCCCAGCAGGAGCTATCTAAAGTTAGCGCCATTCTTCTGTACTCTGTAGCCATAGTACAGAAGGCCTATCGAATCAGACTTGTTTCGACACAAACAACCGCTAGGAAGTTCTTGGCCTTCTAAACAGCAAAAGCTTCATCCGAAGCTTCACACCCCTTCGGTTCAATAGCAGAAAGATTTGGTTTGCATTGAAGAAGAAGAAGGCAGGGCCTGTTAGATATACCGTCTGGTAACAGAACATTGGTAGGGTTCTTTAATGATCAACAGTGAAGTACTTTACAGCAATGTGCTGCCCAGCTGACAAGATTGCGCCGGAGGAACAAGCTTATATCCGGCCTGTCGTCCTCTTTCGGAGCGTTGTCTCTCTTCCCAGAGTTTCCGGGGCGTCAAGTCGATATCGTATCAGTTTGACGCTGTGAAAAACGAAGAAAACAGAGTTTTGGTAAAGAAAATGGATGTTCAAACCGTCGTTCGTTACCTTCTGAGTCAAAGTTCTGACCCGTCTGACCAAAGTGAACGTATTTGGTTGAAGGTTGAGCAAATGTGACAAGAGTCAAATAGGGATACATACCTCATGAAACGGAACGGAACAGTGATAAGAGTCCTGGTCCCCTAAATCGGCCCTTTTGTTGCGCAGGCGTTAGCGATACGGTAGTACAATTATCCGTGCGACAGTGTCACTCGGATGATGGAACTTTTGCAGCTTCGCGCAATGGGAACAACAGCCTCAGAAGCTACAACAGTTGTGCAAAGAAACAGGGCGAGTCATGTAACCTGAAAGATACAACAATGTCTATCTGCCCAACAGTTCATGTTTTCAAAGTGTTCCACATCGCTCAAGATACAGGCTAGTGTACAAGCGCTCCCGATCTGCGATTGTACACTAACTTTTTCTCTAGCGGATGAAACCCTAGAGAGAATGTCAAGAAGGCTGATGTGAACAAACCCACGCGTACGAAGAACTAGCTTACGTGTTTTCACATAGAGAGAGTGAGAGGGAGAGAAGGAAATACCCGTTGAAGGAGAAGACGCGTTTTTTACCCTTCCCCCATGCTGTCGTGGGTAATAATGTTTTTCTCTCTCCGTGCGTATATATGTGCATGCATGTGTGTTCCGTATGTGTGCGTGTGTGTGCGTCTTTATAAGGACACAGATCTACCTTCAACTTAGTGCGCAATGTTTCTGATGAAAGAAGCGTCACCGCTTCTCTCAAGACGAAAGCCAGTATCTTTTCAGGCCATTTCTTATTAATGTCACCAATAACTAGCCCTCGACGCCCAGGAAGGGGAAACAACCATCACCGTGATGAGGGATAACGTTTCGCAGAGAAAGGTAGCATTCAGTCCAGTACTTCTTCTAGAATGTGGACTCAGCCATCAATTACTGGAGGTTGGAGTAGAATCGCTGCTGAAAGGTTTCATTCATCAAGAAGGCTTTCAACCTATGCGGGTAAACGCTACTGTCTAATAAACCAGTGTTTAAACAATAAGAAGAAAGTTGATGTCCATGTTAAAGAAGAAAAGGCCACACCTTCCGACGTTCGCACTGTTGGATTTATATGTTCTCTCTGAGCTACATTCGTCACTGCCCAACAACCTGTCTGCGGAACAAACCACGAAGAAGATTTCCTTCACTTGGCTTCGCACTGTTCTTAAACGATCACCTTGCGTAGAAGCAACTGTCCGCCCCACCACATGAGCGATAAAAGGGATCGATACCGGTGAGGAAACGTGTTTCCAAACACCGAAGGCCGTCCAAGGTTTGCCTTCCGTAGGAGAAGGGGTTTTGTTTGATCAAACTCTCCCAACGCCTCGTAAGAACGGCCAGGCAGATCGTATTCCGGAAGGAGACGCCCACGGATCTATTCACTCATGGTTCAATCAATCGTGACAGGCACTTGATTCTCCTCTGTTGAGCGTGATTACATGATACGATCAGCTCATGTTTATGGGCAAGTGTGGGTTGTTCGGGGGCTTTTCGAACGTCCACAGGAAGGGTTCACAGCGGTTTGCATAGACTTCTTCGGTGGATCGAAATTATGGTTTTGACCTTCGAATGATTGTGGTGTATATCTGCAACTTCGATAAAGAATAATCCCATCCAGAAACACGAGGATTGGTCTATCACTTTATGCTACATGCTACAGGAAGAACAGAATGACATGCAATATCCCAACAACACTGCATAACGCTACGTACATTGCCTGCGTGGGAGCGGTACAACGGTAAAGCTACCGTTGGTAACAAGATGATACAAGGGTACAAAGCCAGAAACTGCCCCCGGACTGATCCGACAGTACGAAACGCGAAGAACAAAATTGAAAACTGCCATCCCCATGGGATTGCCATCCCCAGAACGTAGTCAATCACCTTGCCGAACGCTGCACAAACATTTCACACGCCTCCTCCGTCCAGAGTTTCCTCCTCTTCAGAAACAGTCCACTCTGGTTGCCCTGTCGACATCCTGAGCCTCTGCCAGTCGCTTTTCTCTGTGTCGACGGTCTTCTGTATTCCGGTCAACATATGCAGCGGTATCAAGACGTTTCGACTGTTGATAATCCCAGAAGAAAACCCGGTATATCCAGCATACGCGCCATGCACAGCAGCATGCGCAAGTAAAATGCATAGAATGTTATCATGTGTAGTGGTAGGGATAGCTCGAATCTGGTATGTCCTGTGCTCGTGCGAAAGAAAAACCACAGCGTCAGTTCATTCCTCATCTGGTACAGTATGAAGGTATATGACATGGCGCATAACTTACGGGTCCAGATACTTGGTGTTCACCTCGCGATGTCTCGCATCAAAATACTTTTGTGTTTCTTTCAGCAAATGAACACCAACATCTAAGCCTCTATCCTTGAAACCTCCGGCGCCCTCGGCTACTACAATAACACAATGCCCTTGCTCATCCAGTTTCTGCTCTACGTACGCTAGAACACCATTTGGGCCGTGAAGTGTAAACGGCTCCTCTGGAATAAGACAGCAATCTACCTCTTCCGAAGCAAGAGATGCTTGACATGCGATAAACCCGGAGTTTCGTCCCACTGAAATCGGTAGAGACGTGTCAGCTTGTCTGTGGTTGGTAATGTTTTGAAAAGGTGGATGGAAGAGTGTCGGCATGGGGGAACTTACTCAGCTTAACAATGGCTATGCAGTCCGGAAATGACGTAGCCTCCGTGAAAGCAGCATTGATTGCACGTTGCGATTCATCTACGGCTGTTTCGAAGCCTGTTCAACGCACATGACGGTAAACGCATAGCCCCAAATTTATGTTAGTATATGGCTGCTCGCTGCTCGCTGTTGTTTCCAAGGGCGGTGTACGTACCAAACGATCTGTCAATGACGGCGATGTCATTGTCAATGGTCTTCGGAATGCTGACGACGCTTGTCTTCAATCGTCTTCTAACCACTTCCTCGAAAATCTTGTAGCAACCCATAATTGTGCCATCACCACCGATGACAAACACCTGGTCGATGCGGCGTGTCTCAATGGCATCGACGATACGCTCCAAGTCAAAACCGCCTCGACTTGATCCCAGCACACTGCCACCCTTCTTGTTGAGTCCCAGTATGTTTTCGGCGGTGAGCTCCTGCCAGTGACTGGAATAAAAGCCACGGTATCCGTGGCGAACGCCAAACACCTTGGAAGCTCCGTAGCGCAATAGACAAAGCGTGATTTCCTTGATGACGGTATTGATGCCTGGACAAATTCCGCCACAGGACACCACAGCAGCACGCACACCGTCCGCAAAACGGATGGAGCGACAAGGCCCAGCGCGCAAAAAGGCTTCCAAGAGCTGCGGCTGATTGTGCGTGTTGAGGGAGATATCGCCAAGAATAACGTCGCCAGGCGGGACGAAAGTATTAAGCCGTCTGGTACGTAAAAGCGGCGACTTGTACGCCGGAACGTCCTCAATGTAGTCAGAGAGATGAGGCGCGACGTGCAGTCTATACGGGGGCAGATCGCCTCCCTGCACGTTGGGCGGCGTGGGCGGCTTCGGCTTCTTGACGCGCGGATTGGGCGTGGCGGCAGTACACTTGACCACGTACGGCCACGTCTGTCGGCTGCGGTCGATGCGCACGGGACGGGACACGTTGAACGCACTCATGTCGAGCGGCGACGCCGCAGGCTGGCTGCCGTGCGGCCGGCGGCTCCTGCGGACGGAGAAGCGCATCAGGCCGGCGGCGGGTGGCTGCGCGGGGGGGTGGGGGGGGGGGAAGGGGGTGAGGGAGTGGCCGGGCAGACGCGAGCTGGCGGGAGGAAGCGCGCCGGCGCATATGATGCACCGCCCGGCGCGCGCTCGAGCACGATGATGACCGCGCGCATCCACGACGGTGACACGGAGCAAATCTCACACCCGCCGCGCCGCGCCGCCACGACGAGCAGCAACAACACGTCACTGCGCTTCGCGCGCGCGTCGGCCAATCGGCGCGCTACACGTACTGCACAAGCTGACTGACTGCGCCGCCAATAACTTCATCCAAACGAAAGCGTGGCAGCGAAGGCGCGCGCGCGCGTGCTGAATCGGCGGCCGCGCAGTGCCGCAGCCCATTGGCACCGTTGCGGCTGACGCAATTCGTGCAGGCGCGGCGCGACGCGACGCGACGCAACGCGACGCTTGTGGCGCTTTTGGAGTGCGGCTCGAGTTGAACAACATGCTCAAGCTCGCGACGGTGGACCTTTTCCGCAAGGTGCCGCGTGATCTCACGCACGCCACCAGACGCGGCGGCCTTCTGTCGCTGTCAGTGGCGGCCGTTATCAGCGTTGTGCTCTTCTGCGAGGTGGTCAACTACGTACGCGGCGACACCAAATCGCGCCTGGTTCTGGACAGCAACTCTGAGGAGCTGCTTGATATCAACTTCAGCTTGTCCTTCTTCGAGCTGCCGTGCCGCTATGCTACCATCGAGGCGTGGGACTTTCTGGGCAACTCGCGCTTGGATGTCACCGGCCGCATAGAGAAGACTGTGCTGTCCGCGGAGCATGGCCAGACTCACATGCAGCCTTACAAGGAAGTCATGCCGCCTCAGACCGAGCGTGTTGCCCACTCCCCCGCACATGCCACCGAGCTTGATGCCAACTCGTACGGCCGCTACCTGAAGGAGAATGAGTACACCTTTGTGCTCTACTACGTCAACTGGTGTATGTTTTGTAAGATGGTGCTCCCTCTTTGGCAGAAATTGGCCGCAACGCTGCCGTCTGTGCGACCGAATGTCAAAATCGCGCAGGTTGATTGCGTCGCGCAGCGCCGATTGTGCGAGGCCACCAAGATTGCGGGCTACCCCACCTTCATGATGTTCAAGGGCGTCAACCCGCTGGAGAACAACTATGGCGGCGATCGAACTCTGCAGGCCTTCACGGACTACATTGTCAAGGTGTCTGACACTCCGCCGGAAGATCACCCCCTCAAGTACCAGTGGCATGAGGGATGTTGCTGCGTGGCAAGTTGCAGGTCAACAGAGTGCCCGGTAACTTCCATGTCATTGCGAAAAGTGACGCTCACAACTTTGATCAGAAGAGTACCAACACTTCTCACTTGATTCACCATCTTTCCTTTGGCCAACCTCTTTCGCCGAACCAACTCAGGAAGGTTCCGGAAGATGTCAGACGTAACTTCAACCCCCTCGATGAGAAGTTGTTCGTCAACCTTTACGGGCACATGTCGCACGAACATTACATCAAGGTCGTTTCAACTACTTTCGAGACTGGATCCGGGCGATCTACCGGTAGAATTCTTGGGTACCAGGTATGTTCCATACGTTAACGCTTTTGCAACTTTCAGGCTACCTTAAGCTCTGTTCTACCCTCATCGCGTGGCACACTGTTCTAACCCTTCTTCTTTACCATTTCACATCACAATTGCAGATGACAACATCAAACCAGCAGTACAAGGCAGATGCCACTGTACCAGAGGCTCGCTTTTCGTATGATCTTTCGCCCACTGCCGTCATCATTTCGCGAGCAGGAAGAAGATGGTACGAGTTCATCACATCGTTATGCGCCATTGTGGGCGGTACTTTTACAGTATTCTCTCTCATGGACGGTGTCATCCACAGTTTGCAACGCAAGATGTCTTCCCCGCTCACTCCTTCTAGCAAACTCACATAAATGAACCAATGTAACAACCGTATCATCATTCAACAAGTTGTAAACCACTGATAAGAAACTACGGGGTCAGTACCGTGTACACTCCCCTTGGTGGTGGGGAACCAACAAGGCACTATGTTACACTGTTTCGATGGCGAGTCGTCAGTGCAATTCAAAACACGGCGGCTCTTGGATCATGGGGTGAGGTGCAAAAGATTTTGACCGGCAGCAGCAGCCGCACTAGCAAAGCGGGCGAATGGACTTGCGGCCTGTATGTTTCACTTCATTGCTAAGAACTTGAAGGGCGTTTGTAGAGGTGTTCAAGTATAGATTATTGATTGAGTAAATACGCCCATTTCGTCTCGATTTGTTGTCTAGCCTGGTTTGGCGCCGTGCCACCTGGGATATCCCTTAGCACCACGCTCTTCTCTGGTTTCCAGAGATCCAAGCACTCTTCGTTGGCCTCAGGGATAACGCTCTTCATCTGTTCGAGAGAGAGTTGATCCAGAGGAACGCCAATCTTTCTACTGTGCCCGACCAACTTGCCAACTCGATGGTGAGAATCCCGGAACGGCATGCCTTGCTTGACGAGCCACTCTGCCAAATCTGTTGCCATGAGGGCCGGGTCGCTCGCAGCTTCGTACATGCGCTCCTTGTTGACCTTCATTGACTTGATCATCGGCCCATAAACGGAGAGCACGAGCTTGACGGTATCGACTGCGTCGAACACAGGCTCTTTGTCTTCTTGCATGTCTCTGTTGTACGCAAGCGGTATACCTTTCATGATTGTAAACACCGTGGTGAGATTACCGTACACGCGTGCCGTTTTCCCCCTTGTAAGTTCGCACATGTCCGGGTTCTTCTTCTGTGGCATGAGAGAGCTTCCAGTGCAGAACTCATCGCCAAGTTCGACCCAGCCTGCCTCCTGACTCATCCAGAATATGATGTCCTCGCTCATTCTGGACAAGTGCATCATGATCATGCTGCACACGGAAACAAGCTCAATGGCAAAGTCGCGATCGCTGACAGCGTCAAGAGAGTTCTCACACAAGCCATCAAACCCCAACTGTTCAGCAACCCACTTTCTATCCAACGGCAAGGTGGATCCAGCCAGCGCGCTAGACCCCAACGGCAGATAGTTCATTCTCCTTCGCCAGTCGTTGAGGCGCAAAACATCTCGTTCAAACATCTCCGTGTACGCCAGTAGATAGTGAGCAAGCACGATAGGTTGCGCATGCTGCAAATGAGTGAAACCCGGCATAACGGTTTCGGTATGTTCATTAGCCAATTGAACCAAGGCGCGCTGAACATCGACGACATATGCACGCAACACATCGACTTCATCCCGCAAATACAGACGAAAGTCGGTGGCAATCTGGTCATTGCGCGAGCGACCTGCGTGTAAGCGGGCGCCAGAGGCGCCAACAAGCTCGGTGAGTCTGCTTTCAATGTTCATGTGCACGTCTTCCAAAGCCTCTGACCACTGGAACTGGCCGGAATCTATCTCGGTCTGGATCTGGGTGAGACCGTTAGTGATGGTGGCGGCGTCGGAGTCTGGAATGATTCCTTGCCGGGCGAGCATCTGGGCGTGGGCTATAGAGCCCCGAATGTCGTGCTTGTAGAGACGACGATCGTAGGAGATGGACTCGCCCATCTTGGCGACGAGGGCGTTTGGCGCGGCATCGAAACGACCGCCCCACATAGACATGGTGACGCGGGGAATGCAAGTTTGAGGAAGTGGACGATGAAATGACTTTGTTGGGAGAGTTGTGCGACGCCGGAAATGGTGAAAGACCGGAAAGGAAGAGGTGATGGGAGAGTCGGACGACGGCGGGCGGCGGGCCGCCGACGGGTCGCGAGGCGAATGATCTCCAGTTGAATTCACGGCGCAATGCGGTGTTTGATCCGACGGATCAACGCAATGGTGAACAAGCAAGTTGGCCACATGGCGTGCAATTATTTGGCAAGGTTATGATGGACAGCCAATCATTGCTCAGATGTTATGGAGCGCCACGTGCAAAGACTTTGGTCTCCAAAGAGACACGAACGTGAAGTTGGGCGATCGCGCGTTGCGAAACTGCCGCCTTGTCGTAACCGTCGTCACTCGTGCGCGGGGACATGAAACAAAATATGTGGACGCTCCCTCTCTCTCGCTAAGAGGGGCGAACGGGCAGTGTGAAATTGACGCGCCCAACTTGAGTGAAGTCTTGTGCTCCATTGCCCAACATTTCATAACAAAATGACGCTGTGAAAGAAGCGATTAGATACGGTGCACGCATTTTAAACAACTCCTGTGTTTGTAGTTCTGCCGTTGTGCCTTGTAGGCACATGACCAGCTGCAAGATGATAGCGCCACACTCCTCTACCGTTGGTAACTTTACGATACCGTTGGTACCGTCGGTACAAATCCAGAGCGAACGTTTTCGACCGCAATCGGGAGCTCCCAAGTTGCGACTCGCAACAGAAACTACTTTAATTTAATATACTTTATTTCTTGCAAAGTTGCGCCACCGCCGACGTGCAGAGCGAGCATCCTCGTCGCGGATTGCAGCACCCACCACCTGCATTGAGCCCCCCCCACAACAATCTGTCCCACCCGCTCCTCTACCTCACCCCAGCACAACGCTCGCCCCGTTCCCCATTCAGTTTAGCCAGTCCAGCCCATCTGTCCGGGCCACCAACTCTCGTCAAGTCACCGGTCTACTCCGCCTCCGCGCCGCGACCGCGCCCGGCAAACACCCACCGCCGCCGTCGCCATGAGCGACCCCGAAACCGACGACATCGCCCCTATTTCACGCGTCCCCGAACCCTCCTCCGATGAAGAAATCGATTCCGACCTCGCGTCGCTCTCTTCCCTGGATATCCCGTCGTCAAAGCGAACCGCCCGCGATCAACCCGATGCATCGGACGACGAACACCAGGAGCTCGATCCCGACGAGGGCGAGGGCGTCCTGCTTTCTGACATGCTTTCTTCCGTTCCCGCTGTCGACAACCAAGCCGTCTCGGCCACCGCGAAGAAACTCTCCGCGCCGCTGCGTGAAGAGCACGATGAGTCTGAAGACCTACCCGACGACATTCTTGACGCTGACGACGTCGAAGAGTCCGACCCAGATGAACAGAAGCTTGCAGACGTTGCGTTTGCTGCCACCAACCGTCGCGACCTTGATAGGCGTCGTTTGCGAGAGGCTCGAACCGTTGCCCCCGTTGTGGGCGAGCAAGCAATACACTCTGCACCGGGTACGGAATCCATTTCGCAGAAGGACATGATGCAACGAATGCTCAGTGCGTTGGGGAAAGCGGCCGATGGTGATAAAGGGCTGGCCATTGCGCAGCTTGAGAAGAAGGTGAATCGCTTGCACAGTCACGGCAAGAAACAGCTTTCAGTTCCTTTGCCGCAGCCGGTGCAAGGACGTATCGCGAGGGCTGCGGCGTATGAAAAGGTGACGGAAACCGTTTCGGATAAGTGGGCGAACGTTGTTAGGGATAATCGGAAGGCTGAGCAACTTGTATTCCCGCTCAATGGACCTGGTGCAACGATTGGGCGGCACAGTGGGGATATTGCTGGCAATTTCCAACCGATCAATGAATATGAGCAGGAGATTCGCAACTTGCTTGTCCAGGCAGGCGTGGCGAGTGAGAAGCAGGTGGTCAATGGGGAAGAGAAGGCCATTGACAACCTTGGTGTCTCAGAAGTTTCCAAGGAAGAAATCATGGAGCGAAGACACCAATTGGCCAAAATGCGCTCGCTTATGTTTCACTATGAACGTAAGATGAAACGCATCAAGAAGATCAAGAGCAAGAAGTATCGACGAATGATGAAGAAGGAACGTGAGAAGGTAGCAGAAATGGCTGGAAGTGAGGATGAGGAGGAAGCCCTCATGAAGGCGGAACGGCGACGCGCGGAAGAACGCATGACTTTGAGACACAAGAACACGTCTAAATGGGTGCGACGAAAGCTTTCGAGAGCTGAAACGAAGCGCGAAGGGGACACAAAGGCAGCTATAGAGGAACAACTGCGTTTGCATCAGGAGTTGATGAAGAAGCAGGGCGTTCCGGTGGACAGTGACGACTCTGAAGCTGAGGACAGTGCTGACGATGAAAGTGAAACGGAAGAAGGGTTGCAAGAGAAGCTTAACGGGATTGAGGCCGAGCTTGAGGAGGAAACCGCGAACGCGAAGAAGCCCAAGGGACTGATGGGTATGCGGTTTATGCAGGCAGCTCAAGAACGGCAAAGGAGAGAAGCGCTTGAGCTTTTGAAAGAAATAAAGGATGGTGGGGGGTCTGATAATGATGACGAGAAACGGGTGGCATTCAAGGGGAAGCGCTACTTTAATGTAGAAAGTCGGAACCCGGAAGAAGCGGATCCTGCTGAGAAGGACGAGCGAGAAGCTCCTGGTTTGGATGAAGGTGATGGTGAAGTGGACGATATTGCAGGTCTGTCTGAGAGGATTCGGAATGCATCTGAAGCCACTGCAGGTGGTTTAGCCGCTGGTGAGAAGGAGCACAGGAAGAAAGAAGAAATGGCGAACAAGGAGAAGCGATTGCAACTGAATCAAAGGATTTCTGTGGACGTGAACCCGATACGCATTGCGAACCGGTCGACGAGCGGCGTGGACGTCGACAGCAACCCGTGGTTGAAAACTGCGGAAAGGATAGAAGCAAACGATGAGGAGGAGCAGAATGTCAACGATTCGCACGCTAGCGTTAAGAAAGAACATGTGCCCGCTGCAGTAAGAAAGGTTTCGAAGGTGGAAAAGTCTAAGAAGAATGGCAAGGAGCCCAAGACGAGCAATTCAGGAGAGGCATCGCCAACGGCTGCAACGCAATCTGGCACTAGTGTGGAGATTGGGAGCAATCCGTGGCTGGAATCTGGAGACAAGGAGGAGGCGGCTGACGTTGGAAGCAAGGATCTGCGGGACAGCGTAGAGAAAGGAGATGCGCGCGATGCTGATGGCACAGCTTCCAAGAAGAAGAAGAAGAACGACAAGAACAAGAGGGGAAAGCGAGTGGAACTGAAACAAACCAGTTCTGAGGGAGCGAAACGTGTGGCGGATGCGAATCGTACCGAAATCAGAGTGGCTGCTGTGGACAACCCGTGGCTGCAACCGGGAGCGGGGAAGCAAAAGAGCTCCAAATCGAAGAAGGCGAAGCGGAAACGCACAAAGGCAGCGGACGAATTGGCTGCTAGTAAGCGAGCGCGCACTGAGGATGATGAAGAAGATACGATGGCACGCATGCGACAGGTGGCGGCGGCATTCGCCGGCGCGGGTGGTGCGGAAGAAGAGGACTTTGAAGCGGCGAAGCGTGAGGAGGTGGAAGCTGCTATGCCGGACGCAAAGGATATACAAGCAGAGGTACTACCTGGTTGGGGCAAGTGGGACGGCGCTGGCGTGAGGAAGCGCAAGGGCGAGAGCGCGTTCGCAAGGGCGGCGCGAGAACGACTGGCGGCGGCGAGGCGTGCGGCGGTGGGCGGTCGGAAGGATGCTAAGTTGAAGCATGTGATTCTGGACGAGAAGCGGGTGAAGCAGGCGGCGATGCTGACGATGGCGCAGGTTCCGTTTCCGTACGCGAAGAGGGAGGAGTGGGAGATGGAAGTGCGTACGCCGATCTGTAAGGAGCTTATGACCGGAGGGCGGTATTCGCGGGTTGTGAGACCAAGAGTGCGAAAACGGGTGGGAGAGGGGATTGATCCGATTGCGGAGACGAGCGGTGGAAAGAGAGCGGTTTTGAAGATGAGGAAGGAAAGGGCTGAGAAGAGGGAGCGCGCGAGGAAGGGGTTGATGAGATAGTGGCGGTTGATATGGTAAACGTTAGTGTGCTATGCAGTCGGAGTGAACGGGAAAACGACGGGCGTTTGTTTCCGTTGATGCTTGAAGCGTGTGAAGCACGAACGGTGCCACGAGAAAACAAGTAGCCCGCTGTGCTGGGGAAGCTTTCGCCTTCGCCGCACGGCGGGCTCCTTGTTTTCTCCCGCTGCCTCTCTCCCCCTTCTCTCCCTCCCTCTCTCTCTCCCTCTCTCTCTCTCTCCCTTCTCGACTGGAGCACATTTGGAGGCACGGTCTGTCTAGCAGACGACCTGCCACTCTGTAAGGTACTATTCACATGAGCAAGATGAACGTCACGACGGAATCACGACTGCCGGCAGCGGCGGCGGCGGCGGTGGTGGCGGTGGCAGCGGTGGCAGCCAAATCGCATCTGCTCGCGCCGCGGAAGAAGCAGCCGCGACGCTCCCGTTACGGGCGCGTGCTACGGGCGGTGGGCCGCTGGTGGCGAGCCAGCGAGCTGCGCGGCGAGAGATGCGGCGGCGGGGTACACAAGCGCCGCCGCGTCACGGCGCGCAAAGCGTGCGCGACGACGGCAGCCGCGCCCGACGATGCGGCGCGTGGCGATGAACGCGCCAGCTGCACGACGGAGACGGCGCACAGCTCGCAGCGCGCTGGCGTCCGCGGCAGGGGGAGGGCGCGTGCGGGCGATGGTCGCGGCGCGTCGCGGGAGAGCAGTGCGTGTAGCTTCAGCGGCGAGGGGGAGAGCGGACGCATGGCACACGTGGCCAGGAAGCTGCTGTTCTGAGGCGCTTTAGCGGTTTTGCGAATGGCGTTGACAATTGTTTGCATTGCCGTCATGATGGGACGTCGCGATTCTTTTTTTGGAGATTGATCCCGTCACGGCACGTGACACAGCGTGCACAGCGAGTGTGGCGTTCTACCTTCGTACGTTAAATATAAATATACAGTTGTGACAATTTGTCACAACAGTACAGTATACCCCACCGCTTCCTTGGTAAGTCAAATCATATCTAGTCACACTCTACCATCTGTTTCTGTCAGTTCGATCCATCCTTGTCTTGTGCATAATCTACCACTCCCATCATAAATTGCAACAGTATCCCATCGCTCTGAGACCAACTTTAAAACTGAAACCGCCATTCGCTTCTCACCTACAATTCATCAATTCGCGAATTCACACCCTACCCACAGGAAGGGACAACCGTTTCGTTCGTTAAGTGGCGCTCCTGAGAAGAGCATATGAGTCGGGAGAGAAGACAAAAAAAACAGCAGTAGTGTGAATCGATAAGGGAATTGGGAGTAGGGAAAGCTGGTTCGCGCCCTATCTGGCTGTATTTGTTGCGTAGAGAAGTGCCTCGCGATCGTTGTTGGTGGGCAGAGATTCAAAACGTCAATGATTATCGTCGTGCCCTCGTTCTGCGGTGAACGCCTTCCTGTGCCCCGTTCTAACGGCTCCTCAAAACACACGCTCCTCCCAGGACACAAGTGTTCTTCTTCTCCTTCATTATGAGCGCCTACAAATGTTTTTACTCGAGACGCAAGCGCTTGCTGATAAGGTTACAACCATGTTTCGCTTAGTTGATAGCCACGCTGAGCCCGTCGGAAGAGCGGCACACCACGAAAAGGCGCTCTGCACGTACCAAAATGCGCCGTAAGCCACACCAGATAAAAGGCACCCAGTCGCTTCAATCGTTTTCCGATCCTGGATAAGCGCGTATTAGTATCTCCGAGAAGAAAAAACCCTGCAGAAAACCTTCACAAGCTTGGCTCCGTGCGAGTGTCACCCCATGATGGGGGAAAGCCAGGGAAAATAACGGTGGCATCGTCGTTCGGTGATCGGCTCATGGGCTGCTGCTTCGGTGCAGCTCGTCAGAGGTCTTTTAGCGACGTACCACTCTGGTCCGCGACAGCGATCGGCAAGCGGACCGATTGCATGGATGGGTTTAACAACATCCCGCGTCTAATGTCTTGTTCTCTACGACTGCCATGTTGATGGCCTTTGATGTCATCGATTTGAGTACCTGAAAAATCGTTCATTCCTCTCATGTGTCTCTAGTTGGTGACTCAATTCATCATATCTCCCCAAAAAGGATGCATACTTCTGAAATGAATTGGTTCCTACAAATCGGTTAAGCACACGAAATCGTACACCACAAAGTGCCCATTACATTCAAATGAGGAGCTCCAAGCCACTCTAAAGCAGACACTTAATAACGAATATGGCCTAACCAGCCTCTCCAATGATGAACGAGGCCTTTCGCTCCCCTATTTAAGCCGAACACTTTGGTCTCGACTAGAACGAAGCTCCTCCTCCCTTGCCTTCTTTTGCTGCTGTTTATCTTTTTTCTTTTTTTCTGTGCCCAATACTTTGAAATACAATGAGTTGGTTTTCTGGTATGTTCCATGACGAAGTTCCCGATTCCGGACAACGTGGATCATCAAACAACAACGACAGTGACGCTTTCCGGCCCAGCGAAGATAGCTTACGAGTGTTCGATGAGCTCAAAGGTCAGAAAAACGCCCACCGTTGGGGTTCAGGGTCTCATTCTTCTAAACACGCTCGATCTGGGCTACCTCATGGCGATGGAGACGGGATCACGGAAGAGGTCCCAACCCAGAACAATTCACGCCATGTACAACAACGAAACATGCAGAATAATGGACTTCAGAACTGTAGGAGATGGTTTGCAGGATTGGACATTGGTGGACTCCGTGAAAAGCCAAATGAACTTCCCCGCCATCTAGAAGGTGTAGCTCAGTATCTGCAGGGCTTCAAACCATCCGAAGAAAGCCTACGTATATTTGATGAGATAAAAAGCGGAGCACCTCGGATGCGAATGAGTAGTTTGAGGACAGGCAAAAGGGCGGCAAAGAGAGGAAGGGACAAACGTTTTGACCCATTCCAGAGGAGGTGGGGAGACAGTGGAGCTTCTTCGAAGGGTTATGATACGAGAATGCTTTGCGGTTTGGTGAAGCACACAGAGCCTGTACCGCCGCTGGACTCCGAGGCAGTGAAATGGGCTGACGCGGTGAGGGCGTTGGAAAGGAGAACTTGGGATGACTGCGAAAGAGAATTGGCAAAGCACCAACAGAAACAACTTCCACCTCAACTTCGGAGCCACTATCCGAGTGTGGCGTCTGGAAATGTTGTCGCGTGGGAGGTGGAGGGGGAGGAATTGGAGGCGCTGCGTAGGGAACATCAGTTGGAGCGAAACAAGCAGTGTCGGAAAGAGAAGGGTATGTTTGACGCTGTATGGAAAGTCAGTAAGGAGGTGGCAACCCGTTTTAAGAAGTTGGTAGAACGGGCGTGGAGAGGGGTGTTAGAAGCAGGAAAGTCGTTTTTGTCGCTGTTGTCGCAAACTCAACAACACGACACGACTCGAAACGAGAATGGATATGACCTGCACCATGAAAATCGGAACAGTGATGTTTCATTGGAGTCCAGTGCAGACGACCAAGTTTAGTGTTTACAAAGCTAGTGGTGTACAAATATGTAAGAAAAGGCCACAAATATACACAAGGTAGTGCACTAGAAAACGAACCCTCGCTCGAACGCGCACAACTTGTTTTCACAACAGAACAAGAGGTCGCTTTTCCCTGCAAGCGACAGGACGACAACTTGTAGCGCGGTATTATCTCGCATTTTGAAGCGACGAACATGTGAAAGAGATGTTCTCTGGATGTCTTGTGAAGAACTGAAGGAGGAAGTTGAGCACTTGGAAGGACCGGGCGCTCATCTAAAGGGCATCAACTTCGAGAAGAACCAGAAACTGTTGGAATAGAAGAGAACCACGAACTCTCTCAGGGACGAAGATATTCAACAAATGAAAGCAGCGATCGAGGCTGAGCGTCGTGTGATGACGCAGCAAGAAGCTACTACTCTGCATGCCAGCAGTTTGTCTCGCAGATGAGTCGAGCGCTTATCCCTCTCCCGAAGGTTGCTGTGTATCCTTTATACTGTGGAAAGGCGAAATGATGTCTCTAATTTGTTTGATCATTGTTTGGAACGGCTGGTATTGCTATACAAGGTGGAGCAAACAATTACGGACAGAGATAGCAGATGCATACATCGTCTTTTTGAGTATGATTTCGACACGTAATTGAGAGTAGCAAACTCAAACAGAATGGAAGGTGATGCAACCGGTATCACTGTCGTGGAACAATGTGTGCCTTCGGGCTGGCTGGAGTAATCGCTGCTGCAGTACCAAGTCAAAGCTGAACTCTACTGGAATTTTCAAATGCTTAGGTGAGCGCCTCCAGCATTGGTGCCGTATGCAAATGCGCAAACGTAAGGTAAAGCAGAATTCAAATCCCGAGGATAGACTACTGTAAGTTGGCCACTGGTCTTACCTTCGCATACGTACTTCCATCCACCCAGAAACGTTCCCATCTTTGTTTCAAGCAAAAACAAATGAGACCTACACAACGTCCACAGTGAAGTCGCTCCACAGTTTGAGCTGCAGTGAGACCGTGTCTTTGATTGAAACACACCAGGTAAGATGTATTCACTCAAGTTTTGAGTACGACTTGAAGAAGATGGTCGTACGTCGTAGTTTAGACGAACCATTGTTGAAAAGAGCAAGAGGCTTGTGGGCCTCAAGAAAACCATAAAGGCACTCGAAGAAGCCGTAAAACGAAAGGAGAAAGGCAACCACCATCTGGTTGCAGCGTTTAAGGCTGAAAGAGTGGCTGTACAGCAGCAGCAACAATCTGCACTGTCTTCATGTGAACAATTTGTCTCGCAAATGAGACAACAGCATTGTGCTCAAATCACTCGATGCGCTGCAGAGATACCGAATCTCCCACCCGAGCTCTGGAGTGCTCACCAGCATGTGCAACAGTTTCTACGCAGACACCCGTTGCTAGAGAGAGACATAGATCAAACGCTGCACAGGAAGCGTTAGAAAGAGGCGAGCATGCGGTATCGTGTGTGAGAGAGCTGACAAACTTGAAGTAGCTATTGGTGAAATGTCGTTATTTTTCTCTTACTTTTCACAGCTCCAGGGCTGGGGACGCCTCGGAGCAAAAAGAAGGCGATGTTAATAGTTCAATACATGGGCGACGCGCACGAGCTTGAGACGCCATCACAGCTCAAACGACGCAAAAATGGGCCTCTTTCGTTCGTAGTCAAACTCCATGATAACCTCGTTATCATTGAGGTTGACGACGAACAAATGAGGCTTCGCATCTCTAACCTTTTCTCCAAAGTGAAGAATACTATTTTCGAATACCACCTACACTTCTGATGTTTTGGGCCTAGAAGAATTTATCACTTTCCAGTCGCTTGAACAGGACATCCATTTGCATGTCGGCTAGATGATTTCCACACAGAGAGCAAGCCGTTTCTTCGCAGTAGTCTGACATACCTGTTCGTCTCTTTAGTTCTTCGCCTGCCTTCCTCAACACGACAGACATCAAATGCTGATCGAAACCATGGCAGTCTAATCGGTCCAGCACAGGATACTGCGCTTCAAGCATTTCCATAAAACTAAGAGCTCGAGCACAATAATGTACACAGTAGATAATCACGTCGTAACAGTATCGCATCTCGTGATAATGTGTAGTAGTTTGACAGTCTTTCTGCTTGCGATTTCACTACTGCATTCAACCGTGGGCTATAGCGCTAGCCTTACATTTGTGACTTATGACAAAGAAAGTCCCATGCATCAAATGTGCTGGCATACACAATACACGGCGGAACGCACACTGTCTGCATTCTTCTTTTGTCAGTAACAGGAGGAATGCAAAAGTCATTTTCGCCTGGTTTTGTGTCTTACTTCTCCTCGTAAAGTTTTACAACACCCCAAAACCCTACAACTGCTTTGCACTTCTCAGTTTCTCTCACCCGCGGCTACAACCAAAAACTTCTACCGAGACAAACAAACCCGCAAAACAAATTCTACCGATCATGAAGCTCTTAACCATGACCATCCCGATTCCATCTCTTTCTCTTGCTGCGGCTGATTCGGGACTCGGATTGTTGTGTTTTACCCGAATGTATCGTGGTCAATCCGCCCTCAGTACGCACAACGTTCATGTGAATCGCGAGAATGCCACGATGACTTCCATTCTCCAACTCCTTCCGAGCAAAGCGTTTTCCTTTCTGTCCGCATTGGACAAACCCAAGAAGTTGGTTGGTGTGTTTTCTCGCGACTTGGAACCACAGTCATCGGTGGGAGATGAAGTCCACTACTCTGACGAGGGACTTCAAGAAGAGATGGAACACTTGAAGAACATGAACACCCATTTTCGGAGAATTATAGTGGAAAAGAGCAAAAAACTTGTAGCCCTAAAGAAAACTACAAGTGCGCTTGAGGAGACCGTTGCAGGTAAGGACAAAACAATTGAACAGCTGCGAGCAGCGCTGGAGGACGAACGTGTTGTCTTACAGCAGCATCAAGCTGCCTTTTCTTCATGCGAACGGTTCGTTACGCAAATGAGACAGGACCATTGTTCTCAAATCAGTCGGTGCGCTGAAGAAATTCAGTTGCTTCAAGCCGAGATCGAGAGTGCTCAGCAGAATGTGCAAGCTTTTCTACGCAGGCATCCGTTCCTGGAGATGGACATCGACCTAGCCCTTCACAGGGAGCGTTATCAGACGCAGTCTTTGTCTTGTTCTTTCTCGCCTATCGAAGGTGCCAACGAGTGTTATGAAACCCAAGAAGTTTGATTCATGGTCGAAAGAGAAGTGGAGAAATTGGTGGCAATGCAAAGTGGATAATGGTAATTCGTTAAGGTTCGATTTGTTCTGCGCCGCGCCACCCCAAACAAAGTCACTTGACGAAAAAGAAGTCGACAAAGATGGGGCACAAACGTGCTCGCTCTCAAATTGTTTCAAAGACTTTGAAAGAAAACTGGAAGATATGGAACGCCATCGCCATGTCATAATGGTGGAAACGCAGATGTTGATTTATTGGAGCGGAGGACAAAAGCAAGACCATGCTGGATGTCAGTCTCAGATCTACTGTGACGAACAAGGAGAAGCGATTGCAACTGAAGCAAAGGATTTCTGTGGACGTGAACCCGATACGCATTGCGAACCGGTCGACGAGCGGCGTGGACGTCGACAGCAACCCATGGTTGAAAACTGCGGAAAGGATAGAAGCAAACGAAGAGGAGGAGCAGAATGTCAACGATTCGCACGCTAGCGTTAAGAAAGAACATGTGCCCGCTGCAGTAAGAAAGGCTTCGAAGGCGGAAAAGTCTAAGAAGAATGGCAAGGAGCCCAAGACGAGCAACTCAGGAGAGGCATCGCCAACGGCTGCAACGCAATCTGGCACTAGTGTGGAGATTGCGAGCAATCCGTGGCTGGAATCTGGAGACAAGGAGGAGGTGGCTGATGCTAAAAGCAAGGATCTGCGGGACATCGTAGAGAAAGGAGATGCGCGTGATGCTGATGGCACAGCTTCCAAGAAGAAGAAGAAGAACGACAGGAACAAGAGGGGAAAGCGAGTAGAACTGAAACAAACCAGTTCTGAGGGAGCGAAACGTGTGGCGGATGCGAATCGTACCGAAATCGGAGTGGCTGCTCTGGACAATCCGTGGCTGCAACCGGGAGCGGGGAAGCAAAAGAGCTCCAAATCGAAGAAGGCAAAGCGGAAACGCACAAAGGAAGCGGACGAATTGGCTGCTAGTAAGCGAGCGCGCACTGAGGATGATGAAGAAGACACGATGGCACGCATGCGACAGGAGGCGGCGGCATTCGCCGGCGCGGGTGGTGCGGAAGAAGAGGACTTTGAAGCGGCGAAGCGTGAGGAGGTGGAAGCTGCTATGCCGGACGCAAAGGATATACAAGCAGAGGTACTACCTGGTTGGGGCAAGTGGGACGGCGCTGGCGTGAGGAAGCGCAAGGGCGAGCGCGTTCGCAAGGGCGGCGCGAGAACGACTGGCGGCGGCGAGGCGTGCGGCGGTGGGCGGTCGGAAGGATGCTAAGTTGAAGCATGTGATTCTGGACGAGAAGCGGGTGAAGCAGGCGGCGATGCTGACGATGGCGCAGGTTCCGTTTCCGTACGCGAAGAGGGAGGAGTGGGAGATGGAAGTGCGTACGCCGATCTGTAAGGAGCTTATGACCGGAGGGCGGTATTCGCGGGTTGTGAGACCAAGAGTGCGAAAACGGGTGGGAGAGGGGATTGATCCGATTGCGGAGACGAGCGGTGGAAAGAGAGCGGTTTTGAAGATGAGGAAGGAAAGGGCTGAGAAGAGGGAGCGCGCGAGGAAGGGGTTGATGAGATAGTGGCGGTTGATATGGTAAACGTTAGTGTGCTATGCAGTCGGAGTGAACGGGAAAACGACGGGCGTTTGTTTCCGTTGATGCTTGAAGCGTGTGAAGCACGAACGGTGCCACGAGAAAACAAGTAGCCCGCTGTGCTGGGGAAGCTTTCGCCTTCGCCGCACGGCGGGCTCCTTGTTTTCTCCCGCTGCCTCTCTCCCCCTTCTCTCCCTCCCTCTCTCTCTCCCTCTCTCTCTCTCCCTTCTCGACTGGAGCACATTTGGAGGCACGGTCTGTCTAGCAGACGACCTGCCACTCTGTAAGGTACTATTCACATGAGCAAGATGAACGTCACGACGGAATCACGACTGCCGGCAGCGGCGGCGGCGGCGGTGGTGGCGGTGGCAGCGGTGGCAGCCAAATCGCATCTGCTCGCGCCGCGGAAGAAGCAGCCGCGACGCTCCCGTTACGGGCGCGTGCTACGGGCGGTGGGCCGCTGGTGGCGAGCCAGCGAGCTGCGCGGCGAGAGATGCGGCGGCGGGGTACACAAGCGCCGCCGCGTCACGGCGCGCAAAGCGTGCGCGACGACGGCAGCCGCGCCCGACGATGCGGCGCGTGGCGATGAACGCGCCAGCTGCACGACGGAGACGGCGCACAGCTCGCAGCGCGCTGGCGTCCGCGGCAGGGGGAGGGCGCGTGCGGGCGATGGTCGCGGCGCGTCGCGGGGAGAGCAGTGCGTGTAGCTTCAGCGGCGAGGGGGAGAGCGGACGCATGGCACACGTGGCCAGGAAGCTGCTGTTCTGAGGCGCTTTAGCGGTTTTGCGAATGGCGTTGACAATTGTTTGCATTGCCGTCATGATGGGACGTCGCGATTCTTTTTTTGGAGATTGATCCCGTCACGGCACGTGACACAGCGTGCACAGCGAGTGTGGCGTTCTACCTTCGTACGTTAAATATAAATATACAGTTGTGACAATTTGTCACAACAGTACAGTATACCCCACCGCTTCCTTGGTAAGTCAAATCATATCTAGTCACACTCTACCATCTGTTTCTGTCAGTTCGATCCATCCTTGTCTTGTGCATAATCTACCACTCCCATCATAAATTGCAACAGTATCCCATCGCTCTGAGACCAACTTTAAAACTGAAACCGCCATTCGCTTCTCACCTACAATTCATCAATTCGCGAATTCACACCCTACCCACAGGAAGGGACAACCGTTTCGTTCGTTAAGTGGCGCTCCTGAGAAGAGCATATGAGTCGGGAGAGAAGACAAAAAAAACAGCAGTAGTGTGAATCGATAAGGGAATTGGGAGTAGGGAAAGCTGGTTCGCGCCCTATCTGGCTGTATTTGTTGCGTAGAGAAGTGCCTCGCGATCGTTGTTGGTGGGCAGAGATTCAAAACGTCAATGATTATCGTCGTGCCCTCGTTCTGCGGTGAACGCCTTCCTGTGCCCCGTTCTAACGGCTCCTCAAAACACACGCTCCTCCCAGGACACAAGTGTTCTTCTTCTCCTTCATTATGAGCGCCTACAAATGTTTTTACTCGAGACGCAAGCGCTTGCTGATAAGGTTACAACCATGTTTCGCTTAGTTGATAGCCACGCTGAGCCCGTCGGAAGAGCGGCACACCACGAAAAGGCGCTCTGCACGTACCAAAATGCGCCGTAAGCCACACCAGATAAAAGGCACCCAGTCGCTTCAATCGTTTTCCGATCCTGGATAAGCGCGTATTAGTATCTCCGAGAAGAAAAAACCCTGCAGAAAACCTTCACAAGCTTGGCTCCGTGCGAGTGTCACCCCATGATGGGGGAAAGCCAGGGAAAATAACGGTGGCATCGTCGTTCGGTGATCGGCTCATGGGCTGCTGCTTCGGTGCAGCTCGTCAGAGGTCTTTTAGCGACGTACCACTCTGGTCCGCGACAGCGATCGGCAAGCGGACCGATTGCATGGATGGGTTTAACAACATCCCGCGTCTAATGTCTTGTTCTCTACGACTGCCATGTTGATGGCCTTTGATGTCATCGATTTGAGTACCTGAAAAATCGTTCATTCCTCTCATGTGTCTCTAGTTGGTGACTCAATTCATCATATCTCCCCAAAAAGGATGCATACTTCTGAAATGAATTGGTTCCTACAAATCGGTTAAGCACACGAAATCGTACACCACAAAGTGCCCATTACATTCAAATGAGGAGCTCCAAGCCACTCTAAAGCAGACACTTAATAACGAATATGGCCTAACCAGCCTCTCCAATGATGAACGAGGCCTTTCGCTCCCCTATTTAAGCCGAACACTTTGGTCTCGACTAGAACGAAGCTCCTCCTCCCTTGCCTTCTTTTGCTGCTGTTTATCTTTTTTCTTTTTTTCTGTGCCCAATACTTTGAAATACAATGAGTTGGTTTTCTGGTATGTTCCATGACGAAGTTCCCGATTCCGGACAACGTGGATCATCAAACAACAACGACAGTGACGCTTTCCGGCCCAGCGAAGATAGCTTACGAGTGTTCGATGAGCTCAAAGGTCAGAAAAACGCCCACCGTTGGGGTTCAGGGTCTCATTCTTCTAAACACGCTCGATCTGGGCTACCTCATGGCGATGGAGACGGGATCACGGAAGAGGGTCCCAACCCAGAACAATTCACGCCATGTACAACAACGAAACATGCAGAATAATGGACTTCAGAACTGTAGGAGATGGTTTGCAGGATTGGACATTGGTGGACTCCGTGAAAAGCCAAATGAACTTCCCCGCCATCTAGAAGGTGTAGCTCAGTATCTGCAGGGCTTCAAACCATCCGAAGAAAGCCTACGTATATTTGATGAGATAAAAAGCGGAGCACCTCGGATGCGAATGAGTAGTTTGAGGACAGGCAAAAGGGCGGCAAAGAGAGGAAGGGACAAACGTTTTGACCCATTCCAGAGGAGGTGGGGAGACAGTGGAGCTTCTTCGAAGGGTTATGATACGAGAATGCTTTGCGGTTTGGTGAAGCACACAGAGCCTGTACCGCCGCTGGACTCCGAGGCAGTGAAATGGGCTGACGCGGTGAGGGCGTTGGAAAGAAGAACTTGGGATGACTGCGAAAGAGAATTGGCAAAGCACCAACAGAAACAACTTCCACCTCAACTTCGGAGCCACTATCCGAGTGTGGCGTCTGGAAATGTTGTCGCGTGGGAGGTGGAGGGGGAGGAATTGGAGGCGCTGCGTAGGGAACATCAGTTGGAGCGAAACAAGCAGTGTCGGAAAGAGAAGGGTATGTTTGACGCTGTATGGAAAGTCAGTAAGGAGGTGGCAACCCGTTTTAAGAAGTTGGTAGAACGGGCGTGGAGAGGGGTGTTAGAAGCAGGAAAGTCGTTTTTGTCGCTGTTGTCGCAAACTCAACAACACGACACGACTCGAAACGAGAATGGATATGACCTGCACCATGAAAATCGGAACAGTGATGTTTCATTGGAGTCCAGTGCAGACGACCAAGTTTAGTGTTTACAAAGCTAGTGGTGTACAAATATGTAAGAAAAGGCCACAAATATACACAAGGTAGTGCACTAGAAAACGAACCCTCGCTCGAACGCGCACAACTTGTTTTCACAACAGAACAAGAGGTCGCTTTTCCCTGCAAGCGACAGGACGACAACTTGTAGCGCGGTATTATCTCGCATTTTGAAGCGACGAACATGTGAAAGAGATGTTCTCTGGATGTCTTGTGAAGAACTGGAGGAGGAAGTTGAGCACTTGGAAGGACCGGGCGCTCATCTAAAGGGCATCAACTTCGAGAAGAACCAGAAACTGTTGGAATAGAAGAGAACCACGAACTCTCTCAGGGACGAAGATATTCAACAAATGAAAGCAGCGATCGAGGCTGAGCGTCGTGTGATGACGCAGCAAGAAGCTACTACTCTGCATGCCAGCAGTTTGTCTCGCAGATGAGTCGAGCGCTTATCCCTCTCCCGAAGGTTGCTGTGTATCCTTTATACTGTGGAAAGGCGAAATGATGTCTCTAATTTGTTTGATCATTGTTTGGAACGGCTGGTATTGCTATACAAGGTGGAGCAAACAATTACGGACAGAGATAGCAGATGCATACATCGTCTTTTTGAGTATGATTTCGACACGTAATTGAGAGTAGCAAACTCAAACAGAATGGAAGGTGATGCAACCGGTATCACTGTCGTGGAACAATGTGTGCCTTCGGGCTGGCTGGAGTAATCGCTGCTGCAGTACCAAGTCAAAGCTGAACTCTACTGGAATTTTCAAATGCTTAGGTGAGCGCCTCCAGCATTGGTGCCGTATGCAAATGCGCAAACGTAAGGTAAAGCAGAATTCAAATCCCGAGGATAGACTACTGTAAGTTGGCCACTGGTCTTACCTTCGCATACGTACTTCCATCCACCCAGAAACGTTCCCATCTTTGTTTCAAGCAAAAACAAATGAGACCTACACAACGTCCACAGTGAAGTCGCTCCACAGTTTGAGCTGCAGTGAGACCGTGTCTTTGATTGAAACACACCAGGTAAGATGTATTCACTCAAGTTTTGAGTACGACTTGAAGAAGATGGTCGTACGTCGTAGTTTAGACGAACCATTGTTGAAAAGAGCAAGAGGCTTGTGGGCCTCAAGAAAACCATAAAGGCACTCGAAGAAGCCGTAAAACGAAAGGAGAAAGGCAACCACCATCTGGTTGCAGCGTTTAAGGCTGAAAGAGTGGCTGTACAGCAGCAGCAACAATCTGCACTGTCTTCATGTGAACAATTTGTCTCGCAAATGAGACAACAGCATTGTGCTCAAATCACTCGATGCGCTGCAGAGATACCGAATCTCCCACCCGAGCTCTGGAGTGCTCACCAGCATGTGCAACAGTTTCTACGCAGACACCCGTTGCTAGAGAGAGACATAGATCAAACGCTGCACAGGAAGCGTTAGAAAGAGGCGAGCATGCGGTATCGTGTGTGAGAGAGCTGACAAACTTGAAGTAGCTATTGGTGAACTGTCGTTATTTTTCTCTTACTTTTCACAGCTCCAGGGCTGGGGACGCCTCGGAGCAAAAAGAAGGCGATGTTAATAGTTCAATACATGGGCGACGCGCACGAGCTTGAGACGCCATCACAGCTCAAACGACGCAAAAATGGGCCTCTTTCGTTCGTAGTCAAACTCCATGATAACCTCGTTATCATTGAGGTTGACGACGAACAAATGAGGCTTCGCATCTCTAACCTTTTCTCCAAAGTGAAGAATACTATTTTCGAATACCACCTACACTTCTGATGTTTTGGGCCTAGAAGAATTTATCACTTTCCAGTCGCTTGAACAGGACATCCATTTGCATGTCGGCTAGATGATTTCCACACAGAGAGCAAGCCGTTTCTTCGCAGTAGTCTGACATACCTGTTCGTCTCTTTAGTTCTTCGCCTGCCTTCCTCAACACGACAGACATCAAATGCTGATCGAAACCATGGCAGTCTAATCGGTCCAGCACAAGATACTGC
The DNA here is from genome assembly GCA_030374805.1 of Gracilaria gracilis. Taxonomy (NCBI): domain Eukaryota; phylum Rhodophyta; class Florideophyceae; order Gracilariales; family Gracilariaceae; genus Gracilaria; species Gracilaria gracilis. The sequence continues at coordinate 29,687 of JARGSG010000212.1, read as the reverse complement.
GCTTCAAGCATTTCCATAAAACTAAGAGCTCGAGCACAATAATGTACACAGTAGATAATCACGTCGTAACAGTATCGCATCTCGTGATAATGTGTAGTAGTTTGACAGTCTTTCTGCTTGCTATTTCACTACTGCATTCAACCGTGGGCTATAGCGCTAGCCTTACATTTGTGACTTATGACAAAGAAAGTCCCATGCATCAAATGTGCTGGCATACACAATACACGGCGGAACGCACACTGTCTGCATTCTTCTTTTGTCAGTAACAGGAGGAATGCAAAAGTCATTTTCGCCTGGTTTTGTGTCTTACTTCTCCTCGTAAAGTTTTACACCACCCCAAAACCCTACAACTGCTTTGCACTTCTCAGTTTCTCTCACCCGCGGCTACAACCAAAAACTTCTACTGAGACAAACAAACCCGCAAAACAAATTCTACCGATCATGAAGCTCTTAACCATGACCATCCCGATTCCATCTCTTTCTCTTGCTGCGGCTGATTCGGGACTCGGATTGTTGTGTTTTACCCGAATGTATCGTGGTCAATCCGCCCTCAGTACGCACAACGTTCATGTGAATCGCGAGAATGCCAGGATGACTTCCACTCTCCAACTCCTTCCGAGTAAAGCGTTTTCCTTTCTGTCCGCATTGGACAAACCCAAGAAGTTGGTTGGTGTGTTTTCTCGCGACTTGGAACCACAGTCATCGGTGGGAGATGAAGTCCACTACTCTGACGAGGGACTTCAAGAAGAGATGGAACACTTGAAGAACATGAACACCCATTTTCGGAGAATTATAGTGGAAAAGAGCAAAAAACTTGTAGCCCTAAAGAAAACTACAAGTGCGCTTGAGGAGACCGTTGCAGGTAAGGACAAAACAATTGAACAGCTGCGAGCAGCGCTGGAGGACGAACGTGTTGTCTTACAGCAGCATCAAGCTGCCTTTTCTTCATGCGAACGGTTCGTTACGCAAATGAGACAGGACCATTGTTCTCAAATCAGTCGGTGCGCTGAAGAAATTCAGTTGCTTCAAGCCGAGATCGAGAGTGCTCAGCAGAATGTGCAAGCTTTTCTACGCAGGCATCCGTTCCTGGAGATGGACATCGACCTAGCCCTTCACAGGGAGCGTTATCAGACGCAGTCTTTGTCTTGTTCTTTCTCGCCTATCGAAGGTGCCAACGAGTGTTATGAAACCCAAGAAGTTTGATTCATGGTCGAAAGAGAAGTGGAGAAATTGGTGGCAATGCAAAGTGGATAATGGTAATTCGTTAAGGTTCGATTTGTTCTGCGCCGCGCCACCCCAAACAAAGTCACTTGACGAAAAAGAAGTCGACAAAGATGGGGCACAAACGTGCTCGCTCTCAAATTGTTTCAAAGACTTTGAAAGAAAACTGGAAGATATGGAACGCCATCGCCATGTCATAATGGTGGAAACGCAGATGTTGATTTATTGGAGCGGAGGACAAAAGCAAGACCATGCTGGATGTCAGTCTCAGATCTACTGTGACGAACAAGGAGAAGCGATTGCAACTGAAGCAAAGGATTTCTGTGGACGTGAACCCGATACGCATTGCGAACCGGTCGACGAGCGGCGTGGACGTCGACAGCAACCCATGGTTGAAAACTGCGGAAAGGATAGAAGCAAACGAAGAGGAGGAGCAGAATGTCAACGATTCGCACGCTAGCGTTAAGAAAGAACATGTGCCCGCTGCAGTAAGAAAGGCTTCGAAGGCGGAAAAGTCTAAGAAGAATGGCAAGGAGCCCAAGACGAGCAACTCAGGAGAGGCATCGCCAACGGCTGCAACGCAATCTGGCACTAGTGTGGAGATTGCGAGCAATCCGTGGCTGGAATCTGGAGACAAGGAGGAGGTGGCTGATGCTAAAAGCAAGGATCTGCGGGACATCGTAGAGAAAGGAGATGCGCGCGATGCTGATGGCACAGCTTCCAAGAAGAAGAAGAAGAACGACAAGAACAAGAGGGGAAAGCGAGTAGAACTGAAACAAACCAGTTCTGAGGGAGCGAAACGTGTGGCGGATGCGAATCGTACCGAAATCAGAGTGGCTGCTCTGGACAATCCGTGGCTGCAACCGGGAGCGGGGAAGCAAAAGAGCTCCAAATCGAAGAAGGCAAAGCGGAAGCGCACAAAGGAAGCCGACGAATTGGCTGCTAGTAAGCGAGCGCGCACTGAGGAGGATGAAGAAGACACGATGGCACGCATGCGACAGGAGGCGGCGGCATTCGCCGGCGCGGGTGGTGCGGAAGAAGAGGACTTTGAAGCGGCGAAGCGTGAGGAGGTGGAAGCTGCTATGCCGGACGCAAAGGATATACAAGCAGAGGTACTACCTGGTTGGGGCAAGTGGGACGGCGCTGGCGTGAGGAAGCGCAAGGGCGAGAGCGCGTTCGCAAGGGCGGCGCGAGAACGACTGGCGGCGGCGAGGCGTGCGGCGGTGGGCGGTCGGAAGGATGCTAAGTTGAAGCATGTGATTCTGGACGAGAAGCGGGTGAAGCAGGCGGCGATGCTGACGATGGCGCAGGTTCCGTTTCCGTACGCGAAGAGGGAGGAGTGGGAGATGGAAGTGCGTACGCCGATCTGTAAGGAGCTTATGACCGGAGGGCGGTATTCGCGGGTTGTGAGACCAAGAGTGCGAAAACGGGTGGGAGAGGGGATTGATCCGATTGCGGAGACGAGCGGTGGAAAGAGAGCGGTTTTGAAGATGAGGAAGGAAAGGGCTGAGAAGAGGGAGCGCGCGAGGAAGGGGTTGATGAGATAGTGGCGGTTGATATGGTAAACGTTAGTGTGCTATGCGGTCGGAGTGAACGGGAAAACGACGGGCGTTTGTTTCCGTTGATGCTTGAAGCGTGTGAAGCACGAACGGTGCCACGAGAAAACAAGTAGCCCGCTGTGCTGGGGAAGCTTTCGCCTTCGCCGCACGGCGGGCTCCTTGTTTTCTCCCGCTGCCTCTCTCCCCCTTCTCTCCCTCCCTCTCTCTCTCCCTCTCTCTCTCTCTCCCTTCTCGACTGGAGCACATTTGGAGGCACGGTCTGTCTAGCAGACGACCTGCCACTCTGTAAGGTACTATTCACATGAGCAAGATGAACGTCACGACGGAATAACGACTGCCGGCAGCGGCGGCGGCGGCGGTGGTGGCGGTGGCAGCGGTGGCAGCCAAATCGTATCTGCTCGCGCCGCGGAAGAAGCAGCCGCGACGCTCCCGTTACGGGCGCGTGCTACGGGCGGTGGGCCGCTGGTGGCGAGCCAGCGAGCTGCGCGGCGAGAGATGCGGCGGCGGGGTACACAAGCGCCGCCGCGTCACGGCGCGCAAAGCGTGCGCGACGACGGCAGCCGCGCTCGACGATGCGGCGCGTGGCGATGAACGCGCCAGCTGCACGACGGAGACGGCGCACAGCTCGCAGCGCGCTGGCGTCCGCGGCAGGGGGAGGGCGCGTGCGGGCGATGGTCGCGGCGCGTCGCGGGAGAGCAGTGCGTGTAGCTTCAGCGGCGAGGGGGAGAGCGGACGCATGGCACACGTGGCCAGGAAGCTGCTGTTCTGAGGCGCTTTAGCGGTTTTGCGAATGGCGTTGACAATTGTTTGCATTGCCGTCATGATGGGACGTCGCGATTCTTTTTTTGGAGATTGATCCCGTCACGGCACGTGACACAGCGTGCACAGCGAGTGTGGCGTTCTACCTTCGTACGTTAAATATAAATATACAGTTGTGACAATTTGTCACAACAGTACAGTATACCCCACCGCTTCCTTGGTAAGTCAAATCATAGTCACTCTTGTAGCCAGCGCGGTAGGACAAACAGAACGACAGGAATGCTCGCTGCCCTCCGTCGGCGGGATGACGCCGCCGGCCGAGTGCAGTGCAATTTATTCGTTACTGCGCAGTCTACGGAGCACGGCACACACGTGCCACGCATACGTGGCCACATGTGGCGCTTCTGCCTTGCATGAGGCGCTCCGGTATTAACACCGTCCCTCAAGGCGAAGCGACTCATTGTCCTACACACCACTAGTGGAGATCCTTTACTAGAGATCGATCCAGAACCAACAACTAAATTTGTTCATTATAAAATAGAGGCGTCTCCTCCAAACAGACCGCCCTCTTCCCTGCCAGGCATCTTTCAGCCGTAAAAAGCGTGGTGGTAAAAATAAACGTATCTTGTGTAACAAACTCTGTGCCTCAACGTAAATGCAACAAAAAATACATTAAAACGTTTGCACCAGTAAACTCGAAAACACAAGCAACATTCAAAACCTTGTGGGAACAAAGTCATGGGCGTTTCCGGGAAAAACGAGGATGTCACACCAAAGCATCATCAAACAAAATAAAAAAACAATACAAACTTAAAAAATTTCACCTGCAGTATAAACAAAACAAAAACGAAAGCAATGTCAAAGAGTAGAAGACATAACAAAAAAAATTTAGCACAGTTAGTTGGTCCCACAGTTCTGTGCTAAAACGAGTCAATTTTCATGAGGCTGACCATCCTTCGCACGTCTGCCAGAGGAGCGCACCTGGTCAATATTTCAGCCACTTGTAGACTCATGGGAATATTTTCAAGGTCAACAACTTCGTTATGATAGATTTCTCGCACATGATGCATCTTCATGTAAATGTGCTTATTACGACCTGAGATCTGCGGGTTCTTCGTCAAATACAAAGCAGCCGAGCTGTCCTCCAGAATCTTGGTGGGTTCGAACCAAAACTCTTTGCTCCAAGGCTGTTGATGGGCCAAGTTCCAAAAAAATTTGCGCATCCATGTCAGTTTTATAGCAAACGTAGACAAAGTTACGTACTCTGCTTCCGCCGATGAAAGTGCGATGACAGTTTGACGCTTAGATTTCCACATAATCAGTGCGGAGTTGACGACTATAACAAATCCAGTCGTGGACCTACGAGTTTTTATGCATCCCCCCAATCGGCGTCCGCGTACGGAAGAATTGAGGTTGGTGATATACTCTTATTCGCAGGAGAGTGAAGCCCATAGTGCAATGTTCCTGCCAAATACCTGAAGATCCTTTTCCACATTGCCATGTGACGGTCACGAGGGTTATGCAGATGTTTCGAAAGTGCTGATATCGGGAAGGGGAGATCCGGACGCGTAGAAACTGAAATGTATAATAGTCCACCAATTCCAGAACGATAGTTTGCATGGTCAGATGGGGAGAGTGCTTTCTCGTTTTCCCTTGTAGGCAAGAGGCCCGCATTTGATGGCAGTGGAGCACCAACCGCGTTGGTTTCTTGCATGCCAAACTTCTTCAGTAGCAACAAATCATAGCCGTATTGGTTGACCTTGATGCCAAGAGGGAACGTTGGATGCTCCAACCGATAAACGACTTCAGCTCTCCGTAGAGTTTTACGTCGAATGTTGCGGCCAGCCGTTCTTTCAAGTATGTTAGAAGACCCACGCTGTTGGAGGCAAAAGCGCAGTCGTCCACGATGACGGCCACGAGAACAAATTGGTCCTCTTCGCGGAACATGAAAACTCTCGAGTCGAGAGCAGAGGTCACGAATTTCCATGATAGTAAGGTGTCCGAGAACAGCGAGCCCCATGTTACACTGGCTTGTACTGCCCCGTAAAGGGAGTTGAAGAGTTTGTAGACATACCCAGGTCTGGCTTGAAGACCGGAGGAGTCTGTCGGTTGTTCCATGATAATTGGCACATCAAGTTTGCCGTAGAGATACGCGTTTGATATGTCGGCTCCTTCCAGTATTAGCTTCTCTGCCGCAGAGACGGCGAGCAGAGTTCGCAAAGCTTCGTGACATGCGACAGAGGCGTAGGTGTGGAGCGGGTCGAAGTCTATGAAAGGCTTCTGCTTATCACCCCGTAGACAGCAGCGTGCCTTCTTCAGGAACTTCTTCCCAACTCCATCCAACATCTTCTCCTTGAAAACCCAAGTGTAAGGAACCGGTTTCATGTAGGCCTCCCGAGGAATGAGTTCCCAGGTATTTTGCTTGATGTGTGCGTTCATCTCACGATCAATGGCCTCGCACCATCCCGGGTCCTTGCAGGCTTCTTTGAAAAAATGAGAGACTGACGGATCATCCAAAGTCTTTTTCGACACCCATACCCGTGGGAAGGTCTGGGTCTTAGTAGTTAAAGCCTTTACCAGATGTTCCTCCAAGTCCGGCGAGTCCGTGCCAGGTTGTGCAGAGGGTTCCGTCCCCTCTGTTTCCTGTTGTCTCGTAATTCCTTCTAGGAGGGTAATGAGGTTTGGCAGAGGAGAGGAGTTGATCGGCTTGAAGTCCAAATTCCGGCATGTCACGACAGAGTTCTTCTCCGGTACATATACTCGGAAAAGAGTGTTATCGCTCTGCATACCAACGAAGTGAGACAATATGGACCGTGGAAGGAAATTCTTGTTGGCAACTGTTTTGGAGCGGTATGTGAAGGCGTAGCCAGGCTGACAAAAAGTAGGAATGTGTGCGAAGTCAATGTTGGTTGTTGGGTCCCATTCCAGGATAGGAATCCGTCCCTGTATCCGTGAGGATGGGGCTCGGTTCCTTAATCAGTTCGAGTGATTCATGGCTTCAGCCCAGAAGGCGATCGGAAGTTTGGTAGCAAAAAGTAGAACGCGAGTCCTAGTCCAATGTTATTGGATGAGCCTTTCCGCAGCTCCATTAGACTCCGATTCATAGGCTGGAGAGTAGTCCAAAGAGATGCCATGATCGAAGCAGAACTTGTCCAACTCGTTGCTCTTATGTTCCCCGGCCCCGTCCAGGCGAACATTCTTCAAGCTAACCGAGTGGTTTAGTTCCAGCTCCGAACGGCGTTTGTACCATTCCAGATGTTTCAAGATGCCTGGTCCGGGCTTGTCTTTGAGAAAGAATACATCGGACTTCGAGGTATAGTCGTCCAGTATTGCTAGGGCATAGATTGCCCCTGAGAGAGAGGGCGAGATCTTTCCAGACACGTCCATGTGGATGAGATCCAACGGCTGTGATGTGGAAACAAATCGGGGGCGAGCCACAAGTGGGTTCCGTTTCAATTTCCCAGTGAGACAGGGGACGCACTTTAATGAATCCAGGATGAAGCGTTGAAAGTAGGGAACGGACTCGAAGGCTTTGGCGAGATTCTGATACCTGCTTGGGTGCAAATGACCAGTTCGCCCATGCCGTTCCAAAGCCAGTTTTTGTTTGTTATTACTGGCGTTGAACACCATGACCTGTTTGTTGTCCTCCCGGAGGTTCATGATGTATAAACCGTGGTGGATTTCTGTGTCCTAAATAATATGTGAGTTTCGTTTGGGATCCATGTAAAAACATCCGTTGAAGGGGCGGATGGTGGAGGTGAAAACCACCATGAAGTCCACACTTAGTACTCCCACTGAGAGAATGATCGATTGAAACGCAGGAGGGTGATAGGCTTCAACGACAGTTCCACTATTGAGAGGGATCCAGACGTGGCCTTTTCCGACAAAGCGAGCGGTGCCATAAGCAGCCTGGACAGTTTCAATGTCAATGCGCTCGTATCGGATGAATGATTTGCACGAATGGAAGAAATGATGTGTGGCTCCCGAGTCGATGTAGGCAGATTTCACCTTGGTTTGAGATAAGAGTGCGACATTAATCTTTTACTTCGCCATGTTACAGTTGAACGGAGGTGAGGGAGGAGGATCGTCATTTCTTTGCACCACATAGGATCTGGGGTAAGAGTTTCGGTTTCCCTCATCATCCCCCTTTGGTGCAAAGCGAAACTTCCAGTTAGACTGCCGCTGTCCACTTCTGTTTTCATCTTGATCGCGTTGCGATCGACGAGAGCCACCGTTTCAGCGGGTCTGCTGTCGACGGTCAGAGCGGGAGTTGTCACGTTGAGTGTTGTCCGACTGGTCGCGTTTGCGTTTGTAGCGATCCTTCGCATAATGTCCACGGCGTCCGCAGTAATAGCAGTTGTTATCGTTGCGGCCTTTTACCACTGAGGACTTATTATTATTACGATGGTGTCGTCGGCGTCCACCTTTGTTTGCCAGGTTTGCTTTGGGTTGTGTCGATGTTGGCGTTGTAGTGGACTGGGTTTGCTGAAGGTTGTTTGGATTCTTGCGCCGAGCGACTTCTGCTTCGACTGCGTTGACAATGGAATCGAATCCAATGTCGGAAAGGTTTGACATCATGGCCAGAGGGGCGAAGGAATTGGGAAGGCTTCGGATGAGCTTTGAAACCTTCTCCTTATCCGCAAGTTCCTCGCCGTACGTGGCCAGTTCTCCAACAATTTCCAAGAACTTCGAGACATGTTTGTTCCAGTCATCATTATCTTTGTACATTAGGGTGTCCAACTTGTGACGAGTGTTTTGGATGGCTTGCGTGTTCGAAGTGGTATATACACGCTTAAGCTCGTCCCATAACTCTTTGGCAGACTTTTCGTCATCTTCCACAAATGTTCGGACGAGTGCGAGAGGGGAGTCACCAAGGCACAATGTGATAGTGCTCTTGGCTTTGACCGACTTCTCAAACCAGGATCTGTGTGTCCGGTTGTTCACGTTGAATCCCTCGGGGCGGGGATTCAAGCCAGTCGGGAATGCGTCGTCACGACGAAGATACGCGAGTAGACGGCGGCGCCACAGGATTTATTCAGTTGGTACCTTGAGCTTTGGAAGCTTGCCAAGGATGACTTCTTGAGAACCTGACATCGTAAGCGAACGGAGAAAGTACAATCGACCTGCTTAGGCGGGAAAAGGTTCCGCAAGAAAACGCAACCTACTTGAGCGGGAAAGGGATCCGCAAACTTCTTCTTCTTCACAAACTTCTTCTTCTTCTTCTTCTTCTTCTTCTTCTTCTTCTTCTTCTTCTTCTTCTTCTTCTTCTTCTTCTTCTTCTTCTTCTTCTTCTTCATCATCATCTTCTTCTTCTTTTTCTTCTTCTTCTTCTTCTGGTGTAAAACTTAAGGTGACCCCAGCCCAACCCAGGGAGCTAGGCGATCGATGTAAGGCGGGTCCCCGCAATAAAGCAGCTAACCCCGCACCACAACGATCCGACCTTCGGAGGATATTCCCACGACCGCGTAGCGGTAGGTACTTCACTCCTGACAACAATCAGTACTTGCAGCGATTTTTAGCCACGCGCAGTGGCAGGACGACATTCAACCCTCAGCGACAAAATGCGGATGTCGAAGATGTTACGGAGTTTCGGATAAACGAAATCCAGTTCCGAATGTTAGGATTTTTCCGAAACAAGAAAGGTGTCGTCAGGGGAGAAAGAATTGCCCAGAAAGTGAGAGATCAAAGGCGGTGTTTGTGAGATGCCGCTTGCCAAGTCCAGGCCACAGCGGTTGCGATTGCGAAAGAGGAGAAAAAGGTTGCGCAAGAAAGAAAATCCACGAGGACCGAAAGATTTTTGAATTGTATTGAGTGGTTCTCATATAGAGGAGGTTGTATGAGGGCTCCATGTTGGAGAAAAGACTCCTTACAAGAGATGAATATGACGAAACTTCGACATCATGACGCGATTAAGGTCGTTCGGGCAATGAGAGTAGGTCTGAGTGCCACCCAGTTGCAAAAGCCCAAGCAGAGTGTAGCGCATTCAGTACGGGATAATGGTGGTGCCATGAGCCAGAAGGAATTATATTGCGAACTTTTTGGGGCAGATTGTTTGCGCAGAGTTGATGTGCAGCCATGTGCTGGGGAGAAAACACGCAACGCAGCGTAGAAAGAAACGTGTAGAGTGCGATGATGCGGTTTGGTTTCGCGCGAGCGGAAACGAACGAAACGGAGCGAAGTGCTCGCTTATTCGTATAAGAAAGAGAGACCTTCAAGAACATAAAGAAAACCATAACCATGATATGTAGTTGATCAGAATTCATATTCTGTGTAGATATCAACAGTACAGAGAGAAACAAAGTGAATTGTCCTTATCCGGTCCGAGTTCAATCATTCTTCCGAGCCGCAACAGAGTCTATAGACCTGGGAGCCCATCACTAAGATATTTGTCCACGGGTAGATTGCGCGCGGAAAGCCTCAGCTACAACATACCTTCGGGCAGGCGAGCCTCAGCATCCGCAACGCGCAATCCGCCAAAGTTGAAAGCCTGAGTAGTTGACCGTGCGCCCGGTAGAAGCGCGGCAGCACGCGGAAAGAGGGGAGGAAAGTGTGCACGGACGATGGCGCCCCGGTGCAGCGCGCCCCAGGCGATGCTACCATGTAGCGAGCGCGGTAGGACAAACAGAACGACAGGAATGCTCGCTGCCCTCCGTCGGCGGGATGACGCCGCCGGCCGAGTGCAGTGCAATTTTTTCGTTACTTCGCAGTCTACGGAGCACGGCACACACGTGCCACGCATACGTGGCCACATGTGGCGCTTCTGCCTTGCATGAGGCGCTCCGGTATTAATAACACTCAGTCCACGATACTCGAAAAAATATGGAAATCAGGGTAATCGTACACGTGCACGTGACGTTTGGTGGTCAAATTGAAATCGCTCCAAAACTGCACCTCCGTCAAGATGTCCGTTCTTCGTTGCCTATCCTCTTCCACTCTTCTACTGACCTGTCTTCATGTGATCAAGTGACTCCATCCGCCTAAACGTGCTGGGCTAGACAAGTGTGTAGACATCTTGTCTGCAGACGGAGCACGGTTAACACCACCGGAGGTACTGGTCACCATGAAAAATGCACCCAAGCATGTAACTGCTGATCCTTCGTACGCGTTTTTGACCAAATTTTGCGCTGCGTGCAACACTTCAGCAAGCTCTAGACCTCTTCAGGTTGTTAATTTAACAGTATCCCAACTGTTATCAAGGAAAAAGGTTAACAATACGCCACGAACTACCTTGGGATGAATGTGGAGGAAGTGGTATCATTGATTGATTAACAACATACTAATCATTGTGGAGTTTGATACTCTTTACTACTCTAGTGTCAACAATGTGAACTAGAACGAGATGAGAAAAGATTGTTTAGTAGCAATTTGTTTTGTACCAAGGCTTTTCCCGCAACCCCTTCTGCTCCTCGTATCTTTTGAAACACCCCCCGTTGGGCATCATTCATGTACGCTGATACAGTAAAAGTGACGGTGGTATTGTAGAACACCGTTGTTTTACAAGAGTACGATACAGATTACAGACACGGGACTACAATAAGAGATAGTGTCATTCGTTCGAATGCATATTTTACTACGTACTGACTTTGATTCTTTTTGAGACTTGTGCACTCCTGACCTCTCTAGCCTACATGTAGTTCATATGAGTGAGTGGCACATAACCAAAGGAAACTGTTCGACATTTTTTTGACCGAGAGAGGTAGTGGCCACGCTGAAACAAAGGTCAGGTTGTAAGCAAGTTAGGATATTTGTTTAACGTGCTGGGGTGCTCGCATTGCGCGTAAGAAATCAGCGAAAAACATATCCAACTGTTGCCACGAGTATTGAGCTTTTCCATTCTATGCAAGGGAAGGCCAGATATAGAGTTTAGAGACCATCAGGTGTACGGCTTGAGCGAGATGGGCACCAACGACGACAGCGAGAATGACTTCTGAGGTATCCGGACAGGAAGTGCCCTCGCTTCCAGAGCAAGGGCGCACATGTTGCTGTGCATCGTAGGATTTGAAAAAGAGACATTTTCGAATCCTTGAAAATCTGGTTCGAGTATCACGGTCTGCACTCTACCATCTGTTTCTGTCAGTTCGATTCATCCTTGTCTTGTGCATAATCTACCACTCCCATCATAAATTGAAACAGTATCCCATCGCTCTGAGACCAACTTTAAAACTGAAACCGCCATTTGCTTCTCACCTACAATTCATCAATGCGCAAATTCACACCCTACCCACAGGAAGAGACAACCGTTTCGTTCGTTAAGTGGCGCTCCTGAGAAGAGCATATGAGTCGGGAGCGGAAATAAAAAAAAAGCAGTTGTCTGAATCGATAAGGAAATTGGGAGGAGTAGGGGAAGCTGGTTCGCGCCCTATCTGGCTGTATTTGTTGCGTAAAGAAGTGCCTCGCGACCGTTATTGGTGGGCAGAGATTCTGTTGGTCGAGACAGAAACAGGAAACTTTAGTGGTGTTACGCGCACGCTCGCTAATTGAGAGCAAGGGAACAGGCACAAGATCTCGGATGTTCCTCCGAGGATGCCCCTGGATCCGCTGCTGTTGCAGCTGGATCCAGGTATTTATACAGCCTCGTCCGGGCATGTGTACCATGAATTAACAAACTGTTCGGGTAGGCTGACCTAGGATTACCAAACCAGAGTTCCTCCCTGGTCCAAGTTCCTCATACTTGTCATTTCTACACTTCAGTATATCATATACGTTGCGCTACGTATTGTTGCGCATATGCATTCTGTAACCTGGCGTCACCATCAACAGTCCCCCATAGCCAATGGTTTCCTTTGGTTATTTTGTGTCGATGGTTGCGATTGCGTTACGTTTTCGACGGGTCCCAGATTTCTTCGTTTCGTCCAAGTACTCTTGGAGAAGGTCTGGAACGTCCCGTTCTAGTGATTCGATGTCGACTAAATTGGCTTCATCATTCGAAAACCCTGTTCATTTCACGAGAGGTTCTACCTGGTTGTTGCGCTTCCTTACATCCTCGAAGTCTTCGACTACCAAAAGTTCGTTTTGTTGATACGCCAAGTGCTCTTTCATCTCTTCGGTTACTTGAAAGTCCTTGTTTCGAAACAACTTGAGTCCCATTCTATGTACAAGGTCCCTTTCACCGTTAAAAAGGTTTTCGACTTCGAAAATAAACTAAGCTTTACAATCGGTCACTCGAAAAGGTCCATGCCATTTAAAGCTAGTCTTCGCCCGTATGTTTTTCTGCAAAACTTCCTTCAGCACGTATTCCTCTTTTGTGAAGTCAATTGGTCGAACGCCAGTGCGACGATTGCGTGATTCCAAAGAAGACTTGCGTTGCCTTCTAACATGCTCAGCGCACTGACGATGCATGGAGCTGAGGGCACTCTGCAATTTTTCGATATCCATTAGAGCAGCGGCGCGACGGTCTTCAATGTCATGTACAGTTTGCACTTCGCCTTGTTACATCAAGATGCTTGCCAGAGGGGAGTCCTGTGGCAGTCCAGTAAAGACTCTAAGAGGACACTTCCCGTTTAGTCTCTTGGTAGGCGCGCTATTCAGTGCAGACTGCACTAATGGCACGACGGAGGGCCATGCGGACTGTGGTAACTGGAATTCAGATAAAAGTGCACGGCAGGCTATGAGTAATCCGCGACAGACCACTTCTACGGAGCCCTTGCTCCATAGGCAGTAGGGGAAAGTGAAATGATGGTTGGCCTTCAGCTTCTCTGCGAGAGACTTGACTAATTTGTTCTTGAAATGACTTCCCTGGTCAGAGATCCATGACTTTGAAACACCGAATGATGAGAACCAGTCTACTAAAACGTCCGCTATGGTTTCCGCATCTGCGAATTCCATACTTTTGAGCCATACATAGCCTGAAAGGTCGTCTTTGATAATGAGAGTATACAACTTCCCTTTCTCACCCTTATGCATGTAAAAGTAGTCAAAGTGTATTAACTCGTTAGGCTTACTTGCATGCAGAGTGTGTCCAAATGGTCTCGGGACCACTTTACCAGACTCAGTAGCGATACAATGGAAACACAAACATGTAAATTCGATCACCTGGCTGCGTAGGTCCTTCCACCAGAAACTTGCAGCTACTGTTTCGAACTTCGGGTCGGTTGCACGGTGACCTCCCCTTCCAGTGTGAGCAGCGACAAGAATCCTGAGTTGCAGGTCAGTGCTTTCATCGGGTATCCATGTCTGACCTGTCGGCATTCGGATTAAATCACCTGCCATATGACCACGCTTCGGGGGCTCTGAGGAGGCTGCACGCTGGTCTTCGATGATGTCCTGAAGCGAGGGCCAGTCGTAATCTTTCAGGACTCCAGGATTAATTGGGGCAGCCATCAGCGCATGCAGGTGGCCGATGTTAGCTGTTTAAACGGTGTTCTCGGTTCGGACCGCCCCTCGAGTCGACATGTCGGCCCACACGTTGCGTTCGCTGGGAACGTGCTCAATAATGAACCGAAACCCGTTGAGCTTCAATGCCCAGCGCGTTAAATTATGGGCGATGTGTCGAGCGATTCCAGGGTTTCGACCATATGGGTCATAAATATAGACGAGGTTCGCATGATCTGTGTATATTGAGACAGTACGTCTGACGGTCAGGTAATCCAATCTACACATAGATTCAACGATCGCGAATTCCTCCTTTTCTGGAACACTCCACCGTTCAGACGAGCCAGTGAAAGCGCCTGAAAGAAACACAATGGCTCATGATTTTGCTGACCAATCTCATTCATCCGTTCCTGCTCCGGATATTGAGTAACACTGCAGACCAGTGGGTCTCCGAAGCATCGGTAAAAAGACATAGTCGGTAACCGTCTTTAGGCAGTGCAAGCTTTGTAGCTGTTGCCAGCTGCTTTTTAACCTGCTCAAATGCCTGATTGTGCTCTTCGTTCCAGTGTAGCTGCACTTTCTTCAAAGCCTTCTTCGTCCGTTTTCCGACGGTGCTGCAAGCTGAAGGACAACACTTCTTGGAGGCGATTTGAGGTACTTAGTTAATTTCCGCATCATGCGTTAGTAGATATATATGAGCTACACCGCTATTAGCGTGTCGCCTCGCTGAGGTAATTTCCACACATGTAAACGTGGATTGCACGGTTCGAGGCGCCGCTTAGCGGGTGTGAATAGCACACGTGTAGCACGGATATGCCGGAGGCAGAGCACCCAGCATTGCTGTATTTACTCAGATATTTTATAGATTATTTTGCCCGGCGCACCCACTGTCAGTGGTGCGCCGAGCTCAGTACTTAGAGGGTTGAGAATCGCTCCGCCAAGTAAACTGCGCCTTGCCAAGCAAGAGCTTCCTGGCTCTAACTATCACGCCTTCGCGGATTGTTCGCCTCCAAGTGGAGTGAGGACCGCGTTGTTCACGTATAGCTACCCACCCCTGTGGCGCTCAGAGTATAACCACTATTTGTGTGTCTCTTCCCGACCTGTTGTCGTATACTCGCCCTTGCATTGGGTTTGCTTTACTCTCTCTCTCTTTTCCCCACTCTGGTGGTTCGCTTTCTCCCCTTTTTGGGTTTGCCTTTTTGCCGTGTTCGCAGTGGCTCGTTTCCGACACCTTGTCGTTGCCGTGCTACTCTCTTTCGAGGACTCATCTCGTGACCGTGTGAACACGTGGATCTCTACCAACTACTAATCAGCCTCACGCTCCGACGCTTGTCGTGACGGTTTGACCTCGGATTTACACCTGGCTTAGCTGTTTCATTCCCGGAGTGCTCCGTTCGCTGTGCTGCCCTGTCGAGGGGAAGATTCCGAACGTCTTCGTGAGCCTGCGCTTTTCCCGCCAAAGGCGTTGCTCCACACAAGCATCTTCCAGCAATTGGTGAAGTGAAGCTACCAGTCGCGAGTAGTCTGGTATGGATGTTCTCATCCAGTTTGTAGCGCACAGAAGTTGCTGTAACTGGTCTCCAGATTCGGGCTGCTTCATTTCTAGTACGGCTTCTAAATTTCGGGGATCGAAGCGCACTCCTTCGGAAGAAATTATTCTGCCACAAAACTTCACCTCCTTTGTGAAGAAACAAGACTTCTTGGGATTCACTTTAAATCCAATATCTGCACAGACTTCGAGGAAAGCAGAAATTACTGCAAGCAGATCTTCTTCGTCTTTTGCGTGGATAAAAAAATCGTCTAGCCATTGAAGCATCTTCTGCACTTTTCCCTCAAAGTTTTCTCTCGTGACGGATTGAAAGTGGTTTCCGAAGTCTGTTCCTCTTTGAAGAGTCCTGGTTGGCGTGAAGATTCCCAGCGGCGTCTGGATTGACATTAACTCTTGCGCCGCTTCGTCCAAAGGTATTTGCCAATACCCGTGGGCGAAGTCAATGTTGGCAAAGCATTTGCTTCGTCCGCAGTCCTGTAACATTGATTCCAAAGGTGGCATTGCTGACTGGAGGGGTAGAGTCCTCGCATTTGTACCGCGAAGGTCGACGGGGAAACGCAACTTGTCCGTGCCGGGTTTTGGGACAGCAAGTGCGGGACATGCCCATCGTGATTGGTCATTCCTGTATACAGCGCCAATTTTCTCAAGTTCACTGATAGTGTGCTTGATAAACACTCTCTGTGCTGGAGAATATCGTCGTTACGGAGAACGATATGGTTTGGCATTTGGAGCCAACTTGATGGACAGCGGTCGCACATTAGCAGGTGGGTCAGGTCCAAGCTTGATTTGAAAACAAGTGCGGTGTTTGTTCAAAAGACTTCGGAGCTTTCTGGTCCCATCATTCGAAAGACCGTTCGCGCTAGCATTGGTGACGGCCGAATCGATTGCTTCCGTAATAGATTTACTCGAATCCACACCGAATCCGGCCTGCAAACGCTCCGGTGGTTCGATGGGATCATCATCAGTGTCCGTGTACCTGAGACCACGGTAGCCTGCAGATGAAAGCCTCAAGTTTCCTTGGAGTTCTTTCTCTGATTTACCGTCGATAAGGGGCGTTACACGGTGTAGATGGTCGTTGAAGTCGAATCCGATGGCCTTCAGCAGCGGTCTGCCAAGCAGTGTCTCCGGCATTTCCTTGTCAGCGACCAAAAACTCTACGCCTTGGATGCGAACAGGAATTCCTGTCCGCGGCAGAAGAATTGTTAGGTTCAATCTTACTTTCTTGGATGCCGTTACGATTGGTTGGCACACGTCCGTTTTGACGGCGGTATCCAGTATCAAGGGTTTCTTGAGCTGTTTAATTAAGGGCTCAGAGTCATTGGGGGCAATGATGTCGAGCAACGTTGATGGAATGGTGGAAGAGTCTGCGCCGGAGTCCCCCAAGGCTACTGCCTCGATCTCACTCAAACGGATCGTATACAGACCTTCGCCTTCGTTGGAACTGCAATCAGGAACAGACCGGAGAGCCGCCGCTCTTGCTTTCTTTCCGCTCTTGCTCTTATTTCCGAAAAACTCGTCGAGCAGTTGGCGTCTCTTCTCCTTCGATGTCACTGGACATTTGCTGATGGGGTACACCCCAGAGCATTTTTCTTTGTTCAAATAGGGCTTGTTCCAATTGTCAAAAACGTTGTTGACCTTTTCAAGATTATGCTCGCTCAATTTGAGGTCATTGGCGGGCTTTGGAGCGCCTAAGTTTCCTCGGAATTTCTTCTTCTCTGCTTCACCAGATTTCACACTGGCTCCTCCGGCGTGATGCATCAGGGAATGCTTCATTTTCAGCTTCGAATTCGCGCATTGAACTACATGCACTTGCGCTGCGAGTTTAGAAATGGTATTCGTAAAAAACTTCAAATCTCCCTTCTGCTCCTTTTTCCAGAGCCTCATCTGGTCCGTTACGATCTGCCTCAGTTCCGGAAGTTCCAGCTTGGGAACGAGCTTTACGATAAGTTCTTTGCATTGGTCATTGTCGGTGATAATGCTTGAAGCATTATGCTCGTCTAATGCAGTAATTATTTCCAGCACGTACTGCTCGGCGGCTCCTGCTGGGTCCCGAGGCATTACCCTGTACTTGATTCTAGCAATAGCTTCCTCCACACGATCGCTGAGGTCTCGAATAGAAGAAGACAGACGTCCGTTGAACCAGTTCTCGAAAGTTTCGTGCGTGGCGTCCTCAGATGATGTAGCGCCTTCGATGCGCCCCAACATACACAAGCTGTGCAATAGCTTGGGTTTAATGCATTGTCTGATTGTTGCAGCCTTAATCCTCTGACTGGCCGATCTACCGTCATTGACATTTTCTACGCGTTCCGTATAGGCCGTAAAGTTCACTTCGAATCGTATCAGTTCCGGCTGCGTTGCACTACCCAGTGTCGGAGCCTGGATAGTGTTCACGATTCCGTACGATGACATGCCGTCTCAGTCGTGTCCTGATACTCTTTGAAGTCTCAATCAAAGCGCTTTGTTGTTCGAGACAGAATCTGGAAACGGTAGTGGTGTTACGCGCACGCTCGCTAAATGAGAGGAAGAGAACAAGCACAAGATCTCGGATGTTCCTCCGAAAATGCCTCTGGATCCGCTGCGGTTGCAGCTGGATCCAGGTAGTTATACAGCCTGGTCCGGGCATGTCTACCATGAATTAACAAACTTTTTGGGTAGACTGACGTAGGATACCAAACCAGAGTTCCTCCCTGGTCCAAGTTTCTCATACTTGTCATTTCTACACTTCAGTATATCATATACGTTGTGCTACGTATTGTTGCGCATATGCATTCTGTAACCTGACGTCACCATCAACAGATTCAAAAGGTCAATGATTATCGTCGTGCCATCGTTTTTTCATTATGAGCGCCCACAAATGTTTGTACTCGAGACGCGAGCGCTTTCTGATAAGGTTACAACCATGTTTCGCTTAGTTGATAGCCACGCTGAGCCAATCGGAAGAGCGGCACACAACGACAAGGCGCTCTGCACGTACCGAAATGCTCCGTAAGCCACACCAGGTAAAGGGCGCGCAGTCGCTTCAATCGTTTTCCGACGGTGGATAAGCGCGTATTAGTATCTCCGAGAAGAAAAAACCCTGGAGAAAACCTTCACAAGCTGGGCTCCGTGCGAGTGTCACCACATGGTGGGGGAAAGCCAGGGAAAATAACGGTGGCATCGTCGTTCGGTGATCGGCTCATGGGCTGCTGCTTCCGTGCAGCTCGTCAGAGGTCTTTTAGCGACGTACCACCCTCTTCGGCGACAGCGATCGGTAAGCGCACAGATTGCTTTGATGGATTTAACAACATCCCGCGCCTATATTGGACAATACTTCTCCCAAACATAATACAATCAATTCTCGATAGAGGCATGCGAAGCGTTTATCTCCACAGTATCCTTGTAGACCGTTTATCTCTTAAAAGAGATAGCTGACGAACAAGTAGTTGCAACACAGGACTACATTCCAGTCCCTTCTACACTTCCTCTCGATCTGTCTTGGCATCGAAAAAGAACGTCAATTGCGTCTGACGCATACTATGCCTCAGCTTGCGCTTCAAGTTCTTCTCGGCTCGGCGTTAACAAGAAAAAACACCTTCAGAATCCATTCCTTGCTCGCGCAGCACCTCCTTCGCTACAACCAGAGAGAGTAACTTGTCATCTAACGTAAACTCTTGCAGTGGACTCTGTCCTTCCTCGATGTCCTCAATCTCATTGACCTCTCTTTGACGCGCCTCTACAGCAGCTCCAGCCAAGCACTCAATCGTAGGTTCGAATACACAACCATCATCTTTCCCTTCTAAGTTGAGTAATGATTCTACGGTGATGCGCCCAGTCCTACGTTTCTGAGAACAAATCAATTGGGCAAGAAACGTAGTCAAATCCTCTGCAATTGTTCTCTCTGTGTAACCAATCTTAGAAGTCATCTTTACACCCCTATTACCTTTGTGTGCAACCAAGAATTTCAAAACACAGTGTTCGGTATATCCTTCCATACTCTCTGCATCACCTGCATAGCCCGCAATTGGCCTATATGGTAGACATTCTCAACGTTAGCGTCAATGTTGTCCAACACCTTTTCGTACTGAAACTTTCTATGCCTCTTCTTCAAAGAGGCAATTATGCCAGCATTCATAGGTTAGATCTTGGATGTGGTGTTGGGCGGCAAAGACAGTAAAACAAGGTTATCATGAACTGGAAGAACCTCATTGTTCCCGTGACAACTTGCGTTGTCCAGGAAAAGTATTACTTTTCTGGGTACAGAGTTCGTTCGAACATAACCAGCGAACATATTAAGCCAATCTGTGGATATAATAGAGTTCATCTATGCATTTGAGTTGGAATGATAATCGAATCCCAGTTCACTTCCGGTCTTCCCCTTAAAACACCTCGGCTTCTTTGCTTTCCCAATACAAAGTAGTGGAAAGCGCTCAGAACCACTGGCATTGGCGCAAGCCAGGTAGGTGACTCTTGTCTTCTCCTTCTTCCTTCCAGGCATTCTCTTCGCGGCAATAGTGCGATCGGGTGCCATGCGATAGAACAACCCAAACTCATCGGCATTGAACCTGTCATCGATTGCGTACTGCATCACTTTCGCCCGTATGTTCTCAAGATGTGCTGGAATAGCGACGTGATCAGCATCACCGCTTTCTCCGTAGGACTTCAGACTGCGAAGATTGAAACGGCGTTGAAAGTTTTGGAGCCAACCATTGCTTAAAGTCAGGGTTATCTTTTCTGTTGGCTCCAGAGACGTATTCATTTCGTTCATAAGCCTCCGCCCCACCTCAATGATGAGTGAGCCTGTTATAACCCTGCGGGAGGCAAACTGGGCAGTTACCCAGTCATGCAAAGCACCTTCGAAATGTGAGAATTGGGCTTGGCATTGTGGCGCACGGTGTGTTACCTTTCCTTCGATTGGGGAAGAATTGACAATGCGGGAAATTATGGACTGTCCTGGAAGTTTGGACAGATTTAGAGATGATTGTGCCCAGTTGGCTATCGCATCTTGGTCGCAGGCGATGTTCTGTTGCTTTCTGCGTTTGGATTCGTGCTGTATTTGTTGTTTCTGCGAAAGAGTGATGGTTTGTCTCTTCATCGTGGTGAACCGTTCACGGAGAGGTGGGCCGTGCGGTGCTGACGATTACTAGTAGTTTTACGTTCTACCTGCTGCTATATGGTAAGCAGAAAATGGTTGCTATTCGTTACAAGCAGCATCTTCTGGATCTGTAACGTGCTCATGGGACTGATGAGTAACGCTTTTCAAGATGGATTGGAATACATATCTTTATGTCGAGAATTCTGATCCTTCAAAGAATGAGGTTTTTATGGGCCACGGCGCATTTACTACTGCCAGTACAATCCCTATATCCGTATCCTTACAAAACGGCTTTCTACGTCTCAATAAGAGACCCGCAAATAGGAAGGACTGGATGTATCCTTTTAGGCTGTATATCTTTATTGCGCAGCATCACTGTATCAGGGATTGACTGTAAAACTTTTCAAAAAGTTAACGTGGGAAGACGGTCAGTCCAACGTTTTTTTTCCATTAGGGCCCAGAATTCATTCTGTTGTCCTTTATATTGATAACAATATGAGATTGTACAATGCAAACACTGGACTGCGTATCGTGGATATTAACGCCAAAAACATTGAGTCACCCATGTCTCACTTGCACCCTTTAGAACTAAATATTTTTTTACCGGGCTGTATCCTCATCAACATTTATATTTACAACAACCCTCGGCATCAGTTGGCAAACTGCAAAACTAGTAACTGTTTAGCATTCTGGAAATCGCTTTCAACATTATTTAAGAGCAAGGACACTTTATATGCGCCACAAAATTGACTAAAATCACAACCACAAAAAAAATATCACAGGCGGTACGATCCAAAATTCTGGAGTTTGTGATAGCAGATCACTAAATTATCCACAACGACTTACCTTATTCTTAAGCAATTAATCTAATGTACAAGAATCATATTTAAATAGACAAGTAGAAACCAAAAATGATCAAATACAAGGAAAACCGTTTACTTAAATCAAACGGTTTTACCATGGAGAAACATGTTATTAATTTTATGTTAATTAATGAACATTCATATTGGCAGCAATGCAAGGAAGCAAAGCTATATTACTTTCTGTCCCATGAGTTTTATCCTTACTAATATGCTCCCATCTTTTATTGTCACCAAGACATCAAGAGAGAATCTGGCCATTCGGACTCTTAAAAAAATAGTGATGCATCTTTTCTAAGGAGAAGCTGTGAAAAATTTTCTTGCAATCCATAAGAGCCATGCAATAATAGCGTGCTTGGAGTGTTAGAAATACACTTCTTTTACCGGCAGCCGCTCTGCACCGAACAAAGTTAAATTCTTCAGTTACAGGAAAGAAAATAAGCTCAGAACTAGAAACCTCTTTTAAGAATAAATATTTCTCCCTTTCGGTCTTAAGAAGAGCTTCTTGACACTACGCAATCTATTTATTTCCGCGTTTAATAATAATTTGCGTCCAAATGAACCTTTGATACTAACTTCTGCATTGTACTCAATATGAAATACGCAAAGTCGCACATTAACATTGCATGTTACGTTTCTCTAATAGTGTTTTCCGTTGAACTGCTTTTCAATCCGTAATTTTATAATACATTTGGGAATAAAAACGTTTTAAATTTACCCGCTACTTGTGAGAAGAATTATTATTCTTCAAGAAAAGTATCAATACTGGGTTGATTCGCGGTTGCTCAATTCTTTGTCTAAGGCAATTGATTATCAATTTCAGATTAAGATGTTTGGGGTCTGCTTTGGCTAATTGTTTATGGTAGTCATAGTTTTATGAAATTGTAAAACATTTGAAAGAGCTGCTGTCTCGCTTTGTTAAATACCTTAATATAATCCCCGGAGAACAATGTTCTTATTTTTGTGTAGAAGTTGCGACGTGTAGTTCTACTTCGTTTTACTCTTGCTATAGAATGTCGAGTTGCAAGTTGTAAAAACCTAGTGCTGTAGAATTTTCCCTTTAGTCTTTAAGCTAAAAGCATTTGTTATTGTGACCCTTGTTTTAAATTTAAAGTAACTGAGGCAAAACTTATGAAATAGCAATATCAGAGTTGCACCACGAGAGTTTCGTAGGAATCGAGGTTCCTACGAGAACTCGTATGCGATTCTCGTACACTTCGTAGCCACGAAGGACAGCTTGGCACCCTGTCACTTCTGTCAATCTTATTTGTACGAGAATTGCTCTTGCGTAAACTCTCTATTGTATTATAGATTGTGTGTGTCCCTTGTCAACGGATGAAGTCCAGAACTTGATCAAGACTACGTCATAATACTTTTGGCATATTTTGTTAGTCATCTCTAGTCATCAGTTACACCTCAGTTATCACTGATGACTTACAGATGGGTTAAAAATTGAAAGAAAAGCATTTGCAACCTACGGGAAGGTTGTCCGCGAATGACAGTTGTAATAATATGCTGCAAAGTAATGCACTTTTCTGGACAACTGTGCCTGAATATTAAAAGCATCTACGTAAGAAACAAATGACCTCGAGTTCATTTGTCAAAAAGCGATAATTCCGTCATTCTTCTGCGGATTTCTCAACCTCCAAGGTCAGTATTCACGGCCTTCTCGAGCCAATCAGCCATTTCAGTCACATGGTACTCAGCAAACTACGATATTAACCTATCAGAGAGAAAGCGTGAATACGACAAGGAAGTTGTCTCAGAGTTGAGGGTCGGAAGACTCTCACCTTGAGATGTTTATATGGAACAAAGATGTACAGTAAAGTAGAAACGAATGGTCGTGAGTTCAAGTATTCAAGATACGACCATACACATAGTCGATACCAATCAATAAAAGTAATCTGTGAGAGGTCGCAATGCTAACACCCCCCTCGACCTTAGAAGGCAGCCACATAGAGTGCATTGCCGTGAACAATGAAGAGATTTCCAGTAAGCGATTTTGTCATCAAGTCAAAATCGTTCTTCTTGGGAGAGACGAACACATTGTCAACCAACCCATTCCTGACAGCGTCCAAAACATGGTTGTATCTAATATCGATATGCCTGACTCTCCTCATTCCAAGATATTCTTTTGACCGCATGATTGTTTTAGTGCAACGCCGGAGGCGGAAAGACACCACGAAGACGTCCGAGATCTTCCTCCGTTGGAGGGTAGTCAGCAGACAGAGCCTCTCTGGCAAGGCACGACGAAGTCGGGTGTAAGCCGAGGCCAAGCCGTCACGACGGGCGTAGAGAGTTGAGCAAGAATCGGTGTTGGCACCACGTGTGTGGGTGAACGGGTCCTCGAGAGAGGCACGGGTCCACGGAGGTGGAAAAAGAGAAAAGGAATCTGCGAGAGCCGGGGATGGAGAGAAGGAAGAGGAGGAAAGGGCAAAAAGGCTACGGTAAACACCGGGGTTATCCCTGTACAGGGTCGAAGGCGACACAAGCGGAAAACACTCCCACGAATGGGACCTGTTAGGTGACGCAGGGAGGATACACTACCCGTAGGCAACGGAGCCTCTCTCCTGGAAGAAGTCGATGACCGCCGAAGGCGAAGAAGTATAGAGCCAACCCTGGTTGGGGAACTTTACTGTGCATGGCGGCGAGGTCGCCTCCATGCTAAGTAGCGAGCTCGCGCCAACAAGTAATTAAATAAACTAACTAAATTAGGCGCACGCACAGTGGTAATTACCCACGCGCCGTGGCGCCCGTCCCACGTGTGCGTGGCCAACCTCCCGGCTCAACCGTGTCCCACGTGTCCTTTCTACTACAGTGGTTGTTACTATTCATATACTCCTATTAAGAACACCCGTCCGACATGTCGGAATATGACTAAGTAGCCAGAAACCTCAATCAGAGGGCATTGCCCTACATATCCCCCTCCTTAGGCGGAAGTATCACCTCACAGATGGAAATGACGGCGGCAACCATGGAGGATAAAAGCACGCCCTCTCCCGGCTCACCGGCAACTCCTAGTTCTCCATCAACGCACACTCCTGCAACCGCAGTTACCATTGCTCCAGCATCTTCTCCCGACACCTTTGTTACCAACTACCTCCCTCCTTCGACTCCCGTCATCCACCTCACCATGAGTGGCAATCAGCAACCCTACACAGGGGGATTCACCGGATTCCGTTCCGTGCCCTCACCGCAAGGCAAACAACAGACCGGTGCGAACCAGGGAAACCCGTCTGGGACGGTCGCGATCCCTTTACACAACGCCATGACGCAAAAAATAACAATTTGGCAGCAGACACGCATGCCCAGCAGACAACAGTTGTTTGCCTTGAGACCCCACAATTGGAGCAAATTGATGTTTCATCTATCGCACAGTTTATGCGCAAACGTAAACGGTACGAAGAAGAAATCGCAGAGAAGAACAAAGAAAGTCTTACGGTTACCCCATTTTCTTGGGAAATGAGTGTGACGAAGACAGTGATGGAAATTATGATTGAAGGCAAGTTTATTTAACGTCGATGGCGTCGAGAAAGTCAATGATGACAAGATCAAAAAATTGTCTGCAAGAGAATTATAAGATCGCAAAAAATAAGATTCGCGTAGATCACTGGGACAAGATCATCAAGGATGTGAAGATAGACGTGGAAATTGATGATGCAGAAGGTCGTGTGTACAACCTAGTTTTCAAATACCGCAATGCTTTGCCAGACAACGGATACGCTGATGCTATAACAACGAACTCTAAAGTAGCCATTAGGCACATTCGAGAAAGATTAAAAGCCCTTCGCTTTAAAGAGCAAATAAAAAGCATACTCCAGATCGAATCTCATGCTGAACTTCATAAAAAAATTCTGGGCATACGTGCGATGTCTGGCTAAAAAAGCCGACAAGTATAAGTATGTTCATCGAAATTAAAATAACGTTCTTGATGCCTCTATTCTTCCCATCAATTTTCAACCAAATGTGTCGAATAAGCGCAAAGAAGATGACGAAAATCATCATCGTACCACAAAGCCCCGAAGCAAAGTTTTTTTTTGTTTCAACACGGTAAAATGTAGAGAAAAGTGACACTACTTCAGGAAGTGTCCTAATTCTACACCGAAGAAAATAGAGGACTACCTCAAGGCATACATGGAGAGTAAGAAGAAGAGGAATGACAGGTCTGTGAAAAAGATAGTTAAAGAGAATAATTCTTCTGATGAACAGCGTTCCTTTACAATTTTTGATGCCTTATGCTGTGAAGGAAAACTGGAAGCCGAGGTAACTGCGGACCAGGGAGTGCCAGCTAACATTGTAGTGCAACGCCTTTGGCCGGAAAAGCGAAACAGCCAAGAAGATATTCGGGATATTTCTTTCGGGGAGGTAGCACAGCGAACGGAGCACTTCGGTAATGACACGACTAACCGAGTGTAAACCAAGGTCAAACCGTCACGACGAGCGTAAGAGTGTACAGTGCGGACCTTGTACCGTAAAGGGACACGTGCGAAGAGCGGTCTCAAGACTGAGCCTCGTAAGAGTGGAACGGCGACGACACGATGTCGGACGGTGAGCCACGTGAAAGTGGGCAGTAGAAAAAACTCAAAAACGGGCAAAGGGGTTCACAAAAGTTAGGATAGGTGCGCAACACTCAAACGAAACTCAATACTGGGGCGAGTATACGACAGCAGTCGGGACGACACACACACGCAGTGGTAATACTCTAAGCGCCACAAGGGTGGGTAACTATACGTAAAAAACGCGGTTGTCACTCCATTTGGAGGTGAACAGTCCGCAAAGGCGTGAAAGTTAGAGCCAGGAAGCCCTTGCTTGACAAGGGTGATTTACTGAGAGAATATAGCTCAACCTACTAAGTAGTGGGCTCGGCGCGGCCCCTGACAGTGGGTGCGCTGGCCAAATAAAGTACCAAATATATCTAGTAAATACAACAATGCTGGTGGCATGGCCTCCTGGGTATCCGTGCAACAAGTGTTCTTGTCACGCTTGCTGGGCGATAGCTCAGACCGTGCATCCCACGTGTACAACCTCAAAAACCGTCTGAGCGCAACACCCCGCCAGCGGCGGTACAGCTCATATATCGACTCTACGCATCAATGCGGAAAATTCATTAAGTCCTCAAACCCTCCTCTTACGATTGTTGTCCTTCATATCCCCCTCCTTAGGAGCGAAAACAACGCTGCTATGGCAGGTCGAGCTCCAAACGTCGGGCGTAAAAGCGCAATCACGAGTACCTCGGAATCCCTCTCTCGCCTTGCGAAGACCAACGCGCACAACTTCTCAATACTTCACTTGCTCTTGCGACGACTTCTACTGTTCCCAACAGCTCTCCTCTCGCTCTCGAGCTCCATCGAATCAACCCCCTTCCGACTCCTCGGGTTCCACGCGCAATGAGAGGTCAGAAACCTAGCCAGGGATTCTTCACGGGTTTCCGCTCAGCTCCTCTTTCGCAGAGTGGCAATGCCTCGGGCGCATCTCAGTCGAATAACGTTGGCGGCGGACAAATTCAACCTGTTGTACAGGTGCCTCAGGGGCATTTCATGCAAGCGATGCCGTGGCCGACCTGCGACCAACTGGTCGCGACGAACTGGTCGGGGTGAACCCACGTCTCAACGCGGAAGCGTTTCGAAACGCTCCGTGGTTCAACCCAACAGCCGTTTTTAACGAGACACTCATCGCGTCATATGTCGACGGAAATGGTCGCCTTCCCGGTAACCTACCGTGGGTTGTCACCACCTCGTGGGATTGACGACGACGCATCGCCGTTCCGCCCAACGCGGTGCTGAGGCGCTCTGGCAAATCTCTGGCTTCCGCTCAGGTGGCATTGGTCCGTCTTGGCTATGCTCGGCAAGGCCGGCCGAGCTTCGAGTTCCCAATCCCTGATACCCTCAGCTTCGATTTCCGGTTGTACCGTACGCAAGGCAAGATTTCGTATTGCGACCGCCTGGCGGGAATCGAACCATACTCTTGGCGAAGAAGACCTACTGTACGCCAAGCGGCGGTGTGTTGGATCTATCCCATACTCCGAGCGGAGTTCCGATATCTTCGCCGGGAATCCCGTTCGCGGTGGTTGCAGAACTTCATCTGCGATGAGCGCCGCGCACGTTCCCGATTCGGGTTTCTCGTCCCGTATCAGAATACGGAGATTAATCGCATCCGCCATAACCGCCGGCAGAGCCGTTACGTTTCCATTCCGACATGGTGGGCCGCGGTTGAAGTATTCCAGGGGTGCTACGTTGAGTTCCCCCATGTCATTTCCTACCTCGGCTCCTACCTCATCGAATATCCTATTCCGGACTGTGGTCCGTGGTGCTCACCGAATGGGCACTCCGCACAGCGGCCTTTCTCCTACGGGAGGCTTACGACCAGTATCGACTGTGGTATATCCCGCCGCGCCTGCGCGCGGCAATCCGGGAACTTGACCTACGAATCGCTCTTGGAGGTGAAAAAACGCCGAAGAAGTTCGTGGTTTGCTCGATGTGATCGACCGTGTGGATTGGGCTGGTGTGACCTTCGCTCAAAGCAGACGGGCCCATGAGGATGGGGGTTTCGACCGGTCTCCGAACCGACACATGCCATTGGCGGGTGACTTCATCTTCTTCAACCCGTGGGAGGTGCAAGAGATAACCGCTACTGAGGCGACAGTGCTCCGGATGGCTCCAAGATATATCCCTTACGGGCATCCAGTTGGCGTCGTCGACGCGGACGACTTCTACCACGTCTACGGCGGTGACGACGACCAGATGATGGACGACGAGCCCGACATTGAGTCGAGTGACGAGGTCATGGAGGTCTAGCCTTCCGCTACGGTGGCGACTAACGGGTCGAACGACGCCGCGGCGCCGGTGACGAACAACACGGCTGCGCCAAACCCATCAGGGGTGGCTGCAGTCGTGGCAACTCTACCGGGCGAACCGGAGGTGATCGAGGTACCGGCGGCTCCCTCAGGTGGGGGTGCTAACGAAGCCGCGATTATCGCGCAGTTCCTCCACAGAGTGGGCTTGTCCGCGAATTTCGCGAGTGGCAACCTTGACGCGATGAAAGACGCCTTTGCGGCACGCCTTGCTGACGGATCCAATCACAGTAATGGGGAAAGTGGCGACGGTGCTCCGGGTAGCTCCAACCAGGGAGCTGGGACCTGTTCTTCTCTTCCTTATGATTGGCGCTAAGCGGTGGTGTCATAGGTATTAGCCTTGCTGGCCAATAAACCTACTTACGTCTAAGACGTATTGTTTCATTTCAAAAGTGTTTTTTTTCTTCTTGCTTCCAGTTCTCCTGCTCTGCTTCAACTTCCTCTCCTTCAGGGAGCACTATCCTACTTGGGCGTTGTCGATCGTAGCTGAGAGACTCGTGAGAGTACGGCGATAGTACTGCACCGCTTTAGATCGTGGGAGATGCTCAATGGGCTCGTACGAGTCAGCCTCGGATGGAAAGCCGTACCCACGGATGAGAGACTGTATGTACCTCATCGGGCGGTAAGAATGCTCCACGATGTGGTCAACTATAAACATCTTTCGGAAGACTTACCGGGCTTGCCGTGTTGTCACGACATCAGTGGGCGGCTAAGAGGTCTCTCCATCGGCAGTAGGTGCGTTCCGGTGATACCGAGTGGTGTTTTCAGTCTCGCTCGCGCGGTGGTTTCCCACGGTCCGGTTAACGGTCAAGCGCCTCGCGGTGCCGTGAATCATGTTCCCGCATGTCGGTGTAGCCCCTTCTCCTGCGGGGGTGCCTGGTGGGCGTACCCCGAGCTTGCGTGGTGGCGGCCGTTCCGACGGTGGTGGCGTATCCAGCTGACGCGGCAAAGTTTGCCGTTGGCGAGCTCCGACCGGCCTCGCCGTGCGTGCACGTGACGATGGCAACGGTTGGCTGTGTGTGCCCTGCGCCGTGGCGTGTTCCACCTCCTTGTTTACAGAAGTTGGCGCAGTAACTTGCGAGCTCGGGCCTTCGGTTGAGCGTTCATGTTGCACAACTCTGCTCCGTGTGACATGGGTGGGGCTTCCCTGCGGGACATCTGGCAACGTATCGACGGTGTGAAACGCCTCGGGTATGGTTGGCTCTTGCGTTGCTGACGTAACCTCTCCGTCCTGTACGTGCGAGCCCACCTGCACCTCGGGCGGTGTGCCAGTATCGTGCGCGGGGCTCCGGTCTCCGGGTGCTTTACCCGCTGTAGAAAACGGCTTCACCGGCATGGGCTGAACGTATTCGGTGCTGTTCCGCGCTGCGGGGGCGTCAACTGACGAGTCCGCTTGGGCGTGCCCAGGGAGTGGCAACTTCGGGGTACCGGGGGCCCAAGAGGGCTGGTTCAGTACAGTTGTCCTGTTACTATCCCGTGTAGCACGTGGTTCAGCACTCTGAGATAG